>JAWNZC010000354.1:7235000-7607500 GCA_035771165.1 Paragorgia papillata
ATTTCGGTGTTGTTGAGCACTCTGTGAAGTTGCCGTGGGTACCTATTAGCGATAATGCAACGCTCACTACCCTTGTGGAAGTTTGAGCACTCTGGGCCCATTCGCACTTCACGCTATCTGAATGTACTTCACCGATGCTGTCCCACATGCGGTTGTCACCGACGATCGCATGTGTATAAGTAATTGATGAAATTCATTCAGATTGTTCCAAGCTACACTGATGAGCTGTATTACAGCGAAACACCGTGTCTGTAGATTGAACTATGTACGCTCCTTCACTTCGGTGTTGTTGAGCACTCTGTGAAGTTGCCGTGGGTACCTATTAGCGATAATGCAACGCTCACTACCCTTGTGGAAGTTTGAGCACTCTGGGCCCATGCGCACTTCACGCTATCTGAATGTACTTCACCGATGCTGTCCCACATGCGGTTGTCACCGACGATCGCATGTGTATAAGTAATTGGTGAAATTCATTCAGATTGTTCCAAGCTACACTGATGAGCTGTTGTACAGCGAAACACCGTGTCTGTAGATTGAACTATGTACGCTCCTTCACTTCGGTGTTGTTGAGCACTCTGTGAAGTTGCCGTGGGTACCTATTAGCGATAATGCAACGCTCACTACCCTTGTGGAAGTTTGAGCACTCTGGGCCCATGCGCACTTCAAGCTATCTGAATGTACTTCACCGATGCTGTCCCACATGCGGTTGTCACCGACGATCGCATGTGTATAAGTAATTGGTGAAATTCATTCAGATTGTTCCAAGCTACACTGATGAGCTGTTGTACAGCGAAACACCGTGTCTGTAGATTGAACTATGTACGCTCCTTCACTTCGGTGTTGTTGAGCACTCTGTGAAGTTGCCGTGGGTACCTATTAGCGATAATGCAACGCTCACTACCCTTGTGGAAGTTTGAGCACTCTGGGCCCATGCGCACTTCAAGCTATCTGAATGTACTTCACCGATGCTGTCCCACATGCGGTTGTCACCGACGATCGCATGTGTATAAGTAATTGGTGAAATTCATTCAGATTGTTCCAAGCTACACTGATGAGCTGTTGTACAGCGAAACACCGTGTCTGTAGATTGAACTATGTACGCTCCTTCATTTCGGTGTTGTTGAGCACTCTGTGAAGTTGCCGTGGGTACCTATTAGCGATAATGCAACGCTCACTACCCTTGTGGAAGTTTGAGCACTCTGGGCCCATTCGCACTTCACGCTATCTGAATGTACTTCACCGATGCTGTCCCACATGCGGTTGTCACCGACGATCGCATGTGTATAAGTAATTGATGAAATTCATTCAGATTGTTCCAAGCTACACTGATGAGCTGTATTACAGCGAAACACCGTGTCTGTAGATTGAACTATGTACGCTCCTTCACTTCGGTGTTGTTGAGCACTCTGTGAAGTTGCCGTGGGTACCTATTAGCGATAATGCAACGCTCACTACCCTTGTGGAAGTTTGAGCACTCTGGGCCCATGCGCACTTCACGCTATCTGAATGTACTTCACCGATGCTGTCCCACATGCGGTTGTCACCAACGATCGCATGTGTATAAGTAATTGGTGAAATTCATTCAGATTGTTCCAAGCTACACTGATGAGCTGTTGTACAGCGAAACACCGTGTCTGTAGATTGAACTATGTACGCTCCTTCACTTCGGTGTTGTTGAGCACTCTGTGAAGTTGCCGTGGTACCTATTAGCGATAATGCAACGCTCACTACCCTTGTGGAAGTTTGAGCACTCTGGGCCCATGCGCACTTCACGCTATCTGAATGTACTTCACCGATGCTGTCCCACATGCGGTTGTCACCGACGATCGCATGTGTATAAGTAATTGATGAAATTCATTCAGATTGTTCCAAGCTACACTGATGAGCTGTATTACAGCGAAACACCGTGTCTGTAGATTGAACTATGTACGCTCCTTCACTTCGGTGTTGTTGAGCACTCTGTGAAGTTGCCGTGGGTACCTATTAGCGATAATGCAACGCTCACTACCCTTGTGGAAGTTTGAGCACTCTGGGCCCATGCGCACTTCACGCTATCTGAATGTACTTCACCGATGCTGTCCCACATGCGGTTGTCACCGACGATCGCATGTGTATAAGTAATTGGTGAAATTCATTCAGATTGTTCCAAGCTACACTGATGAGCTGTTGTACAGCGAAACACGTGTCTGTAGATTGAACTATGTACGCTCCTTCACTTCGGTGTTGTTGAGCACTCTGTGAAGTTGCCGTGGTACCTATTAGCGATAATGCAACGCTCACACTACCCTTGTGGAAGTTTGAGCACTCTGGGCCCATGCGCACTTCACGCTATCTGAATGTACTTCACCGATGCTGTCCCACATGCGGTTGTCACCGACGATCGCATGTGTATAAGTAATTGATGAAATTCATTCAGATTGTTCCAAGCTACACTGATGAGCTGTATTACAGCGAAACACCGTGTCTGTAGATTGAACTATGTACGCTCCTTCACTTCGGTGTTGTTGAGCACTCTGTGAAGTTGCCGTGGGTACCTATTAGCGATAATGCAACGCTCACTACCCTTGTGGAAGTTTGAGCACTCTGGGCCCATGCGCACTTCACGCTATCTGAATGTACTTCACCGATGCTGTCCCACATGCGGTTGTCACCGACGATCGCATGTGTATAAGTAATTGGTGAAATTCATTCAGATTGTTCCAAGCTACACTGATGAGCTGTTGTACAGCGAAACACCGTGTCTGTAGATTGAACTATGTACGCTCCTTCACTTCGGTGTTGTTGAGCACTCTGTGAAGTTGCCGTGGGTACCTATTAGCGATAATGCAACGCTCACTACCCTTGTGGAAGTTTGAGCACTCTGGGCCCATTCGCACTTCACGCTATCTGAATGTACTTCACCGATGCTGTCCCACATGCGGTTGTCACCGACGATCGCATGTGTATAAGTAATTGATGAAATTCATTCAGATTGTTCCAAGCTACACTGATGAGCTGTATTACAGCGAAACACCGTGTCTGTAGATTGAACTATGTACGCTCCTTCACTTCGGTGTTGTTGAGCACTCTGTGAAGTTGCCGTGGGTACCTATTAGCGATAATGCAACGCTCACTACCCTTGTGGAAGTTTGAGCACTCTGGGCCCATGCGCACTTCACGCTATCTGAATGTACTTCACCGATGCTGTCCCACATGCGGTTGTCACCGACGATCGCATGTGTATAAGTAATTGGTGAAATTCATTCAGATTGTTCCAAGCTACACTGATGAGCTGTTGTACAGCGAAACACCGTGTCTGTAGATTGAACTATGTACGCTCCTTCACTTCGGTGTTCTTGAGCACTCTGTGAAGTTGCCGTGGGTACCTATTAGCGATAATGCAACGCTCACTACCCTTGTGGAAGTTTGAGCACTCTGGGCCCATGCGCACTTCACGCTATCTGAATGTACTTCACCGATGCTGTCCCACATGCGGTTGTCACCGACGATCGCATGTGTATAAGTAATTGGTGAAATTCATTCAGATTGTTCCAAGCTACACTGATGAGCTGTTGTACAGCGAAACACCGTGTCTGTAGATTGAACTATGTACGCTCCTTCACTTCGGTGTTGTTGAGCACTCTGTGAAGTTGCCGTGGGTACCTATTAGCGATAATGCAACGCTCACTACCCTTGTGGAAGTTTGAGCACTCTGGGCCCATGCGCACTTCACGCTATCTGAATGTACTTCACCGATGCTGTCCCACATGCGGTTGTCACCGACGATCGCATGTGTATAAGTAATTGATGAAATTCATTCAGATTGTTCCAAGCTACACTGATGAGCTGTATTACAGCGAAACACCGTGTCTGTAGATTGAACTATGTACGCTCCTTCACTTCGGTGTTGTTGAGCACTCTGTGAAGTTGCCGTGGGTACCTATTAGCGATAATGCAACGCTCACTACCCTTGTGGAAGTTTGAGCACTCTGGGCCCATGCGCACTTCACGCTATCTGAATGTACTTCACCGATGCTGTCCCACATGCGGTTGTCACCGACGATCGCATGTGTATAAGTAATTGGTGAAATTCATTCAGATTGTTCCAAGCTACACTGATGAGCTGTTGTACAGCGAAACACCGTGTCTGTAGATTGAACTATGTACGCTCCTTCACTTCGGTGTTGTTGAGCACTCTGTGAAGTTGCCGTGGTACCTATTAGCGATAATGCAACGCTCACTACCCTTGTGGAAGTTTGAGCACTCTGGGCCCATGCGCACTTCACGCTATCTGAATGTACTTCACCGATGCTGTCCCACATGCGGTTGTCACCGACGATCGCATGTGTATAAGTAATTGGTGAAATTCATTCAGATTGTTCCAAGCTACACTGATGAGCTGTTGTACAGCGAAACACCGTGTCTGTAGATTGAACTATGTACGCTCCTTCACTTCGGTGTTGTTGAGCACTCTGTGAAGTTGCCGTTGGTACCTATTAGCGATAATGCAACGCTCACTACCCTTGTGGAAGTTTGAGCACTCTGGGCCCATGCGCACTTCACGCTATCTGAATGTACTTCACCGATGCTGTCCCACATGCGGTTGTCACCGACGATCGCATGTGTATAAGTAATTGGTGAAATTCATTCAGATTGTTCCAAGCTACACTGATGAGCTGTTGTACAGCGAAACACCGTGTCTGTAGATTGAACTATGTACGCTCCTTCACTTCGGTGTTGTTGAGCACTCTGTGAAGTTGCCGTGGTACCTATTAGCGATAATGCAACGCTCACTACCCTTGTGGAAGTTTGAGCACTCTGGCCCCATTCGCACTTCACGCTATCTGAATGTACTTCACCGATGCTGTCCCACATGCGGTTGTCACCGACGATCGCATGTGTATAAGTAATTGGTGAAATTCATTCAGATTGTTCCAAGCTACACTGATGAGCTGTTTGTACAGCGAAACACCGTGTCTGTAGATTGAACTATGTACGCTCCTTCGCTTCGGTGTTGTTGAGCACTCTGTGAAGTTGCCGTGGGTACCTATTAGCGATAATGCAACGCAACGCTCACTACCCTTATGGAAGTTTGAGCACTCTGGGCCCATTCGCACTTCACGCTATCTGAATGTACTTCACCGATGCTGTCCCACATGCGGTTGTCACCGACGATCGCATGTGTATAAGTAATTGATGAAATTCATTCAGATTGTTCCAAGCTACACTGATGAGCTGTATTACAGCGAAACACCGTGTCTGTAGATTGAACTATGTACGCTCCTTCACTTCGGTGTTGTTGAGCACTCTGTGAAGTTGCCGTGGGTACCTATTAGCGATAATCAACGCTCACTACCCTTGTGGAAGTTTGAGCACTCTGGGCCCATGCGCACTTCACGCTATCTGAATGTACTTCACCGATGCTGTCCCACATGCGGTTGTCACCGACGATCGCATGTGTATAAGTAATTGGTGAAATTCATTCAGATTGTTCCAAGCTACACTGATGAGCTGTTGTACAGCGAAACACCGTGTCTGTAGATTGAACTATGTACGCTCCTTCACTTCGGTGTTGTTGAGCACTCTGTGAAGTTGCCGTGGTACCTATTAGCGATAATGCAACGCTCACTACCCTTGTGGAAGTTTGAGCACTCTGGGCCCATTCGCACTTCACGCTATCTGAATGTACTTCACCGATGCTGTCCCACATGCGGTTGTCACCGACGATCGCATGTGTATAAGTAATTGATGAAATTCATTCAGATTGTTCCAAGCTACACTGATGAGCTGTATTACAGCGAAACACTGTGTCTGTAGATTGAACTATGTACGCTCCTTCACTTCGGTGTTGTTGAGCACTCTGTGAAGTTGCCGTGGGTACCTATTAGCGATAATGTAACGCTCACTACCCTTGTGGAAGTTTGAGCACTCTGGGCCCATGCGCACTTCACGCTATCTGAATGTACTTCACCGATGCTGTCCCACATGCGGTTGTCACCGACGATCGCATGTGTATAAGTAATTGGTGAAATTCATTCAGATTGTTCCAAGCTACACAGATGTTGTACAGCGAAACACCGTGTCTGTAGATTGAACTATGTACGCTCCTTCACTTCGGTGTTGTTGAGCACTCTGTGAAGTTGCCGTGGCTACCTGTTAGCGATAATACAACGCTCACTACCCTTGTGGAAGTTTGAGCACTCTGGGCCCATGCGCACTTCACGCTATCTGAATGTACTTCACCGATGCTGTCCCACATGCGGTTGTCACCGACGATCGCATGTGTATAAGTAATTGGTGAAATTCATTCAGATTGTTCCAAGCTACACTGATGAGCTGTTGTACAGCGAAACACCGTGTCTGTAGATTGAACTATGTACGCTCCTTCACTTCGGTGTTGTTGAGCAGTCTGTGAAGTTGCCGTGGGTACCTGTTAGCGATAATACAACGCTCACTACCCTTGTGGAAGTTTGAGCACTCTGGGCCCATTCGCACTTCACGCTATCTGAATGTACTTCACCGATGCTGTCCCACATGCGGTTGTCACCGACGATCGCATGTGTATAAGTAATTGATGAAATTCATTCAGATTGTTCCAAGCTACACTGATGAGCTGTTGTACAGCGAAACACCGTGTCTGTAGATTGAACTATGTACGCTCCTTCACTTCGGTGTTGTTGAGCACTCTGTGAAGTTGCCGTGGGTACCTATTAGCGATAATGCAACGCTCACCACCCTTGTGGAAGTTTGAGCACTCTGGGCCCATGCGCACTTCACGCTATCTGAATGTACTTCACCGATGCTGTCCCACATGCGGTTGTCACCGACGATCGCATGTGTATAAGTAATTGGTGAAATTCATTCAGATTGTTCCAAGCTACACTGATGAGCTGTTGTACAGCGAAACACCGTGTCTGTAGATTGAACTATGTACGCTCCTTCACTTCGGTGTTGTTGAGAACTCTGTGAAGTTGCCGTGGGTACCTATTAGCGATAATCAACGCTCACTACCCTTGTGGAAGTTTGAGCACTCTGGGCCCATGCGCACTTCACGCTATCTGAATGTACTTCACCGATGCTGTCCCACATGCGGTTGTCACCGACGATCGCATGTGTATAAGTAATTGGTGAAATTCATTCAGATTGTTCCAAGCTACACTGATGAGCTGTTGTACAGCGAAACACCGTGTCTGTAGATTGAACTATGTACGCTCCTTCACTTCGGTGTTGTTGAGCACTCTGTGAAGTTGCCGTGGTACCTATTAGCGATAATGCAACGCTCACTACCCTTGTGGAAGTTTGAGCACTCTGGGCCCATTCGCACTTCACGCTATCTCAATGTACTTCACCGATGCTGTCCCACATGCGGTTGTCACCGACGATCGCATGTGTATAAGTAATTGGTGAAATTCATTCAGATTGTTCCAAGCTACACTGATGAGCTGTTGTACAGCGAAACACCGTGTCTGTAGATTGAACTATGTACGCTCCTTCACTTCGGTGTTGTTGAGCACTCTGTGAAGTTGCCGTGGGTACCTATTAGCGATAATGCAACGCTCACTACCCTTGTGGAAGTTTGAGCACTCTGGGCCCATTCGCACTTCACGCTATCTGAATGTACTTCACCGATGCTGTCCCACATGCGGTTGTCACCGACGATCGCATGTGTATAAGTAATTGGTGAAATTCATTCAGATTGTTCCAAGCTACACTGATGAGCTGTTGTACAGCGAAACACCGTGTCTGTAGATTGAACTATGTACGCTCCTTCACTTCGGTGTTGTTGAGCACTCTGTGAAGTTGCCGTGGGTACCTATTAGCGATAATCAACGCTCACTACCCTTGTGGAAGTTTGAGCACTCTGGGCCCATGCGCACTTCACGCTATCTGAATGTACTTCACCGATGCTGTCCCACATGCGGTTGTCACCGACGATCGCATGTGTATAAGTAATTGGTGAAATTCATTCAGATTGTTCCAAGCTACACTGATGAGCTGTTGTACAGCGAAACACCGTGTCTGTAGATTGAACTATGTACGCTCCTTCACTTCGGTGTTGTTGAGCACTCTGTGAAGTTGCCGTGGGTACCTATTAGCGATAATCAACGCTCACTACCCTTGTGGAAGTTTGAGCACTCTGGGCCCATGCGCACTTCACGCTATCTGAATGTACTTCACCGATGCTGTCCCACATGCGGTTGTCACCGACGATCGCATGTGTATAAGTAATTGGTGAAATTCATTCAGATTGTTCCAAGCTACACTGATGAGCTGTTGTACAGCGAAACACCGTGTCTGTAGATTGAACTATGTACGCTCCTTCACTTCGGTGTTGTTGAGCACTCTGTGAAGTTGCCGTGGTACCTATTAGCGATAATGCAACGCTCACTACCCTTGTGGAAGTTTGAGCACTCTGGGCCCATTCGCACTTCACGCTATCTGAATGTACTTCACCGATGCTGTCCCACATGCGGTTGTCACCGACGATCGCATGTGTATAAGTAATTGATGAAATTCATTCAGATTGTTCCAAGCTACACTGATGAGCTGTATTACAGCGAAACACTGTGTCTGTAGATTGAACTATGTACGCTCCTTCACTTCGGTGTTGTTGAGCACTCTGTGAAGTTGCCGTGGGTACCTATTAGCGATAATGTAACGCTCACTACCCTTGTGGAAGTTTGAGCACTCTGGGCCCATGCGCACTTCACGCTATCTGAATGTACTTCACCGATGCTGTCCCACATGCGGTTGTCACCGACGATCGCATGTGTATAAGTAATTGGTGAAATTCATTCAGATTGTTCCAAGCTACACTGATGAGCTGTTGTACAGCGAAACACCGTGTCTGTAGATTGAACTATGTACGCTCCTTCACTTCGGTGTTGTTGAGCACTCTGTGAAGTTGCCGTGGGTACCTATTAGCGATAATGCAACGCTCACTACCCTTGTGGAAGTTTGAGCACTCTGGGCCCATTCGCACTTCACGCTATCTGAATGTACTTCACCGATGCTGTCCCACATGCGGTTGTCACCGACGATCGCATGTGTATAAGTAATTGATGAAATTCATTCAGATTGTTCCAAGCTACACTGATGAGCTGTTGTACAGCGAAACACCGTGTCTGTAGATTGAACTATGTACGCTCCTTCACTTTGGTGTTGTTGAGCACTCTGTGAAGTTGCCGTGGGTACCTATTAGCGATAATGCAACGCTCACCACCCTTGTGGAAGTTTGAGCACTCTGGGCCCATGCGCACTTCACGCTATCTGAATGTACTTCACCGATGCTGTCCCACATGCGGTTGTCACCGACGATCGCATGTGTATAAGTAATTGGTGAAATTCATTCAGATTGTTCCAAGCTACACTGATGAGCTGTTGTACAGCGAAACACCGTGTCTGTAGATTGAACTATGTACGCTCCTTCACTTCGGTGTTGTTGAGCACTCTGTGAAGTTGCCGTGGGTACCTATTAGCGATAATCAACGCTCACTACCCTTGTGGAAGTTTGAGCACTCTGGGCCCATGCGCACTTCACGCTATCTGAATGTACTTCACCGATGCTGTCCCACATGCGGTTGTCACCGACGATCGCATGTGTATAAGTAATTGGTGAAATTCATTCAGATTGTTCCAAGCTACACTGATGAGCTGTTGTACAGCGAAACACCGTGTCTGTAGATTGAACTATGTACGCTCCTTCACTTCGGTGTTGTTGAGCACTCTGTGAAGTTGCCGTGGTACCTATTAGCGATAATGCAACGCTCACTACCCTTGTGGAAGTTTGAGCACTCTGGGCCCATGCGCACTTCACGCTATCTGAATGTACTTCACCGATGCTGTCCCACATGCGGTTGTCACCGACGATCGCATGTGTATAAGTAATTGGTGAAATTCATTCAGATTGTTCCAAGCTACACTGATGAGCTGTTGTACAGCGAAACACCGTGTCTGTAGATTGAACTATGTACGCTCCTTCACTTCGGTGTTGTTGAGCACTCTGTGAAGTTGCCGTGGGTACCTATTAGCGATAATGCAACGCTCACTACCCTTGTGGAAGTTTGAGCACTCTGGGCCCATGCGCACTTCACGCTATCTGAATGTACTTCACCGATGCTGTCCCACATGCGGTTGTCACCGACGATCGCATGTGTATAAGTAATTGATGAAATTCATTCAGATTGTTCCAAGCTACACTGATGAAACGCCGTGAAAACACCGTGTCTGTAGATTGAACTATGTACGCTCCTTCACTTCGGTGTTGTTGAGCACTCTGTGAAGTTGCCGTGGGTACCTATTAGCGATAATGCAACGCTCACTACCCTTGTGGAAGTTTGAGCACTCTGGGCCCATGCGCACTTCACGCTATCTGAATGTACTTCACCGATGCTGTCCCACATGCGGTTGTCACCGACAATCGCATGTGTATAAGTAATTGATGAAATTCATTCAGATTGTTCCAAGCTACACTGATGAGCTGTTGTACAGCGAAACACCGTGTCTGTAGATTGAACTATGTACGCTCCTTCACTTCGGTGTTGTTGAGCACTCTGTGAAGTTGCCGTGGTACCTATTAGCGATAATGCAACGCTCACTACCCTTGTGGAAGTTTGAGCACTCTGGGCCCATGCGCACTTCACGCTATCTGAATGTACTTCACCGATGCTGTCCCACATGCGGTTGTCACCGACGATCGCATGTGTATAAGTAATTGGTGAAATTCATTCAGATTGTTCCAAGCTACACTGATGAGCTGTTGTACAGCGAAACACCGTGTCTGTAGATTGAACTATGTACGCTCCTTCACTTCGGTGTTGTTGAGCACTCTGTGAAGTTGCCGTGGTACCTATTAGCGATAATGCAACGCTCACTACCCTTGTGGAAGTTTGAGCACTCTGGGCCCATGCGCACTTCACGCTATCTGAATGTACTTCACCGATGCTGTCCCACATGCGGTTGTCACCGACGATCGCATGTGTATAAGTAATTGGTGAAATTCATTCAGATTGTTCCAAGCTACACTGATGAGCTGTTGTACAGCGAAACACCGTGTCTGTAGATTGAACTATGTACGCTCCTTCACTTCGGTGTTGTTGAGCACTCTGTGAAGTTGCCGTGGTTACCTATTAGCGATAATGCAACGCCTCACTACCCTTGTGGAAGTTTGAGCACTCTGGGCCCATTCGCACTTCACGCTATCTGAATGTACTTCACCGATGCTGTCCCACATGCGGTTGTCACCGACGATCGCATGTGTATAAGTAATTGGTGAAAATTCATTCAGATTGTTCCAAGCTACACTGATGAGCTGTTGTACAGCGAAACACCGTGTCTGTAAGATTGAACTATGTACGCTCCTTCACTTCGGTGTTGTTGAGCACTCTGTGAAGTTGCCGTGGGTACCTATTAGCGATAATGCAACGCTCACTACCCTTGTGGAAGTTTGAGCACTCTGGGCCCATTCGCACTTCCACGCTATCTGAATGTACTTCACCGATGCTGTCCCACATGCGGTTGTCACCGACGATCGCATGTGTATAAGTAATTGATGAAATTCATTCAGATTGTTCCAAGCTACACTGATGAGCTGTATTACAGCGAAACACCGTGTCTGTAGATTGAACTATGTACGCTCCTTCACTTCGGTGTTCTTGAGCACTCTGTGAAGTTGCCGTGGGTACCTATTAGCGATAATGCAACGCTCACTACCCTTGTGGAAGTTTGAGCACTCTGGGCCCATGCGCACTTCACGCTATCTGAATGTACTTCACCGATGCTGTCCCACATGCGGTTGTCACCGACGATCGCAGGTGTATAAGTAATTGGTGAAATTCATTTCAGATTGTTCCAAGCTACACTGATGAGCTGTAGTACAGCGAAACACCGTGTCTGTAGATTGAACTATGTACGCTCCTTCACTTCGGTGTTGTTGAGCACTCTGTGAAGTTGCCGTGGGTACCTATTAGCGATAATGCAACGCTCACTACCCTTGTGGAAGTTTGAGCACTCTGGGCCCATTCGCACTTCACGCTATCTGAATGTACTTCACCGATGCTGTCCCACATGCGGTTGTCACCGACGATCGCATGTGTATAAGTAATTGGATGAAATTCATTCAGATTGTTCCAAGCTACACTGATGAGCTGTTGTACAGCGAAACACTGTGTCTGTAGATTGAACTATGTACGCTCCTTCACTTCGGTGTTGTTGAGCACTCTGTGAAGTTGCCGTGGGTACCTATTAGCGATAATGTAACGCTCACTACCCTTGTGGAAGTTTGAGCACTCTGGGCCCATGCGCACTTCACGCTATCTGAATGTACTTCACCGATGCTGTCCCACATGCGGTTGTCACCGACGATCGCATGTGTATAAGTAATTGGTGAAATTCATTCAGATTGTTCCAAGCTACACTGATGAGCTGTTGTACAGCGAAACACCGTGTCTGTAGATTGAACTATGTACGCTCCTTCACTTCGGTGTTGTTGAGCACTCTGTGAAGTTGCCGTGGCTACCTGTTAGCGATAATACAACGCTCACTACCCTTGTGGAAGTTTGAGCACTCTGGGCCCATGCGCACTTCACGCTATCTGAATGTACTTCACCGATGCTGTCCCACATGCGGTTGTCACCGACGATCGCATGTGTATAAGTAATTGGTGAAATTCATTCAGATTGTTCCAAGCTACACTGATGAGCTGTTGTACAGCGAAACACCGTGTCTGTAGATTGAACTATGTACGCTCCTTCACTTCGGTGTTGTTGAGCACTCTGTGAAGTTGCCGTGGGTACCTATTAGCGATAATGCAACGCTCACTACCCTTGTGGAAGTTTGAGCACTCTGGGCCCATTCGCACTTCACGCTATCTGAATGTACTTCACCGATGCTGTCCCACATGCGGTTGTCACCGACGATCGCATGTGTATAAGTAATTGATGAAATTCATTCAGATTGTTCCAAGCTACACTGATGAGCTGTATTACAGCGAAACACTGTGTCTGTAGATTGAACTATGTACGCTCCTTCACTTCGGTGTTGTTGAGCACTCTGTGAAGTTGCCGTGGGTACCTATTAGCGATAATGTAACGCTCACTACCCTTGTGGAAGTTTGAGCACTCTGGGCCCATGCGCACTTCACGCTATCTGAATGTACTTCACCGATGCTGTCCCACATGCGGTTGTCACCGACGATCGCATGTGTATAAGTAATTGGTGAAATTCATTCAGATTGTTCCAAGCTACACTGATGAGCTGTTGTACAGCGAAACACCGTGTCTGTAGATTGAACTATGTACGCTCCTTCACTTCGGTGTTGTTGAGCACTCTGTGAAGTTGCCGTGGGTACCTGTTAGCGATAATACAACGCTCACTACCCTTGTGGAAGTTTGAGCACTCTGGGCCCATGCGCACTTCACGCTATCTGAATGTACTTCACCGATGCTGTCCCACATGCGGTTGTCACCGACGATCGCATGTGTATAAGTAATTGGTGAAATTCATTCAGATTGTTCCAAGCTACACTGATGAGCTGTTGTACAGCGAAACACCGTGTCTGTAGATTGAACTATGTACGCTCCTTCACTTCGGTGTTGTTGAGCAGTCTGTGAAGTTGCCGTGGGTACCTGTTAGCGATAATACAACGCTCACTACCTTGTGGAAGTTTGAGCACTCTGGGCCCATTCGCACTTCACGCTATCTGAATGTACTTCACCGATGCTGTCCCACATGCGGTTGTCACCGACGATCGCATGTGTATAAGTAATTGATGAAATTCATTCAGATTGTTCCAAGCTACACTGATGAGCTGTTGTACAGCGAAACACCGTGTCTGTAGATTGAACTATGTACGCTCCTTCACTTCGGTGTTGTTGAGCACTCTGTGAAGTTGCCGTGGGTACCTAATAGCGATAATGCAACGCTCACTACCCTTGTGGAAGTTTGAGCACTCTGGGCCCATGCGCACTTCACGCTATCTGAATGTACTTCACCGATGCTGTCCCACATGCGGTTGTCACCGACGATCGCATGTGTATAAGTAATTGGTGAAATTCATTCAGATTGTTCCAAGCTACACTGATGAGCTGTTGTACAGCGAAACACCGTGTCTGTAGATTGAACTATGTACGCTCCTTCACTTCGGTGTTGTTGAGCACTCTGTGAAGTTGCCGTGGGTACCTATTAGCGATAATGCAACGCTCACTACCCTTGTGGAAGTTTGAGCACTCTGGGCCCATGCGCACTTCACGCTATCTGAATGTACTTCACCGATGCTGTCCCACATGCGGTTGTCACCGACGATCGCATGTGTATAAGTAATTGGTGAAATTCATTCAGATTGTTCCAAGCTACACTGATGAGCTGTTGTACAGCGAAACACCGTGTCTGTAGATTGAACTATGTACGCTCCTTCACTTCGGTGTTGTTGAGCACTCTGTGAAGTTGCCGTGGGTACCTATTAGCGATAATGCAACGCTCACTACCCTTGTGGAAGTTTGAGCACTCTGGGCCCATTCGCACTTCACGCTATCTGAATGTACTTCACCGATGCTGTCCCACATGCGGTTGTCACCGACGATCGCATGTGTATAAGTAATTGGTGAAATTCATTCAGATTGTTCCAAGCTACACTGATGAGCTGTTGTACAGCGAAACACCGTGTCTGTAGATTGAACTATGTACGCTCCTTCACTTCGGTGTTGTTGAGCACTCTGTGAAGTTGCCGTGGGTACCTATTAGCGATAATGCAACGCTCACTACCCTTGTGGAAGTTTGAGCACTCTGGGCCCATTCGCACTTCACGCTATCTGAATGTACTTCACCGATGCTGTCCCACATGCGGTTGTCACCGACGATCGCATGTGTATAAGTAATTGGTGAAATTCATTCAGATTGTTCCAAGCTACACTGATGAGCTGTTGTACAGCGAAACACCGTGTCTGTAGATTGAACTATGTACGCTCCTTCACTTCGGTGTTGTTGAGCACTCTGTGAAGTTGCCGTGGGTACCTATTAGCGATAATCAACGCTCACTACCCTTGTGGAAGTTTGAGCACTCTGGGCCCATGCGCACTTCACGCTATCTGAATGTACTTCACCGATGCTGTCCCACATGCGGTTGTCACCGACGATCGCATGTGTATAAGTAATTGATGAAATTCATTCAGATTGTTCCAAGCTACACTGATGAGCTGTATTACAGCGAAACACCGTGTCTGTAGATTGAACTATGTACGCTCCTTCACTTCGGTGTTGTTGAGCACTCTGTGAAGTTGCCGTGGGTACCTATTAGCGATAATGCAACGCTCACTACCCTTGTGGAAGTTTGAGCACTCTGGGCCCATTCGCACTTCACGCTATCTGAATGTACTTCACCGATGCTGTCCCACATGCGGTTGTCACCGACGATCGCATGTGTATAAGTTCTGGGCCGGAATGTACTTCACGATGCTGTCCCACATGCGGTTGTCACCGACGATCGCATGTGTATAAGTAATTGGTGAAATTCATTCAGATTGTTCCAAGCTACACTGATGAGCTGTTGTACAGCGAAAACACCGTGTCTGTAGATTGAACTATGTACGCTCCTTCACTTCGGTGTTGTTGAGCACTCTGTGAAGTTGCCGTGGGTACCTATTAGCGATAATGCAACGCTCACTACCCTTGTGGAAGTTTGAGCACTCTGGGCCCATTCGCACTTCACGCTATCTGAATGTACTTCACCGATGCTGTCCCACATGCGGTTGTCACCGACGATCGCATGTGTATAAGTAATTGGTGAAATTCATTCAGATTGTTCCAAGCTAACACTGATGAGCTGTTGTACAGCGAAACACCGTGTCTGTAGATTGAACTATGTACGCTCCTTCACTTCGGTGTTGTTGAGCACTCTGTGAAGTTGCCGTGGTACCTATTAGCGATAATGCAACGCTCACTACCCTTGTGGAAGTTTGAGCACTCTGGGCCCATTCGCACTTCACGCTATCTGAATGTACTTCACCGATGCTGTCCCACATGCGGTTGTCACCGACGATCGCATGTGTATAAGTAATTGATGAAATTCATTCAGATTGTTCCAAGCTACACTGATGAGCTGTATTACAGCGAAACACTGTGTCTGTAGATTGAACTATGTACGCTCCTTCACTTCGGTGTTGTTGAGCACTCTGTGAAGTTGCCGTGGGTACCTATTAGCGATAATGTAACGCTCACTACCCTTGTGGAAGTTTGAGCACTCTGGGCCCATGCGCACTTCACGCTATCTGAATGTACTTCACCGATGCTGTCCCACATGCGGTTGTCACCGACGATCGCATGTGTATAAGTAATTGGTGAAATTCATTCAGATTGTTCCAAGCTACACTGATGAGCTGTTGTACAGCGAAACACCGTGTCTGTAGATTGAACTATGTACGCTCCTTCACTTCGGTGTTGTTGAGCACTCTGTGAAGTTGCCGTGGGTACCTATTAGCGATAATGCAACGCTCACTACCCTTGTGGAAGTTTGAGCACTCTGGGCCCATTCGCACTTCACGCTATCTGAATGTACTTCACCGATGCTGTCCCACATGCGGTTGTCACCGACGATCGCATGTGTATAAGTAATTGATGAAATTCATTCAGATTGTTCCAAGCTACACTGATGAGCTGTTGTACAGCGAAACACCGTGTCTGTAGATTGAACTATGTACGCTCCTTCACTTTGGTGTTGTTGAGCACTCTGTGAAGTTGCCGTGGGTACCTATTAGCGATAATGCAACGCTCACCACCCTTGTGGAAGTTTGAGCACTCTGGGCCCATGCGCACTTCACGCTATCTGAATGTACTTCACGATGCTGTCCCACATGCGGTTGTCACCGACGATCGCATGTGTATAAGTAATTGGTGAAATTCATTCAGATTGTTCCAAGCTACACTGATGAGCTGTTGTACAGCGAAACACCGTGTCTGTAGATTGAACTATGTACGCTCCTTCACTTCGGTGTTGTTGAGCACTCTGTGAAGTTGCCGTGGGTACCTATTAGCGATAATCAACGCTCACTACCCTTGTGGAAGTTTGAGCACTCTGGGCCCATGCGCACTTCAAGCTATCTGAATGTACTTCACCGATGCTGTCCCACATGCGGTTGTCACCGACGATCGCATGTGTATAAGTAATTGGTGAAATTCATTCAGATTGTTCCAAGCTACACTGATGAGCTGTTGTACAGCGAAACACCGTGTCTGTAGATTGAACTATGTACGCTCCTTCACTTCGGTGTTGTTGAGCACTCTGTGAAGTTGCCGTGGTACCTATTAGCGATAATGCAACGCTCACTACCCTTGTGGAAGTTTGAGCACTCTGGGCCCATGCGCACTTCACGCTATCTGAATGTACTTCACCGATGCTGTCCCACATGCGGTTGTCACCGACGATCGCATGTGTATAAGTAATTGGTGAAATTCATTCAGATTGTTCCAAGCTACACTGATGAGCTGTATTACAGCGAAACACCGTGTCTGTAGATTGAACTATGTACGCTCCTTCACTTCGATGTTGTTGAGCACTCTGTGAAGTTGCCGTGGGTACCTATTAGCGATAATGCAACGCTCACTACCCTTGTGGAAGTTTGAGCACTCTGGGCCCATGCGCACTTCACGCTATCTTAATGTACTTCACCGATGCTGTCCCACATGCGGTTGTCACCGACGATCGCATGTGTATAAGTAATTGGTGAAATTCATTCAGATTATTCCAAGCTACACTGATGAGCTGTTGTACAGCGAAACACCGTGTCTGTAGATTGAACTATATATATATATATTTTTTTTTTTTTATATATATATATATATTTTATATATATATATATATTATATATATATATATATATTTTATATATATATATATATATATATATATATATATATATATTTTATATATATATATATTTTATATATATATATATATATTTTATATATATATATATATATATATATATATATATATGCGCACTTCACGCTATCTGAATGTATTTCACCGATGCTTTCCCACATGCGGTTGTCACCGACGATCGCATGTGTATAAGTAATTGGTGAAATTCATTCAGATTGTTCCAAGCTACACTGATGAGCTGTTGTACAGCAAAACACCGTCTCTGTAGATTGAACTATGTATGCTCCTTCACTTCGGTGTTGTTGAGCACTCAGTGAAGTTGCCGTGGGTAGCTATTAGCGATAATGCAAGGCTCACTACCCTTGTGGAAGTTTGAGCACTCTGGGCCCATGCGCACTTCACGCTATCTGAATGTATTTCACCGATGCTTTCCCACATGCGGTTGTCACCGACGATCGCATGTCTATAAGTAATTGGTGAAATTCATTCAGATTGTTCCAAGCTACACTGATGAGCTGTTGTACAGCGAAACACCGTGTCTGTAGATTGAACTATATTTTATATATATATATATATATATATATATATATATATATATATATATATATATATATATATATATATCATCAACATTTGAGGTAAGCTGACTTATAGTATATATATATATATATATATATATACAAACGAGCAGAGACGGATCCAGAGGGTTGCTATCGTTGCTCAAGCAAACGGTCAGAATTTCCAGATTAATTTATTCAGTCTTTTCGCGAGTATTTTTGCGCACCAACATCTTTAAAATTAACATATTCAGTCAAATATTATAATTTTTAGTGCCTGACCAAGTTAATAAAATTCGTATTGTTCAATCACTTAAGGGGCGCTGCGCGATTATTTGCGCGAGAAATGCCGTGAGTTGGGTGTCTATCTTCGCGCGCCCATATTAAATCCAAAACCCGAGAACACCCGAGCCTACCTAATTAAGCCTGTGTAGCGGCCCTCATCTTTGGGTACTGACTTAGTTAGCATCAGCTAAACGTGACTGTGCAAATGGCGGGAGCAACGGTTGATGCTAAATTTAGCCTTTTCTGAGCTACAGCAAAGGGATGCTAAGGGACGCTGACCAATCAAATAAATGATCAGATTCAGTATGCTGAGCAACGGTGAGCAACAGTAGAGAAATAAGCCAATCACGTAGCTATATTTTTCGGGTCTCCAGTGATGCTAAGTAGCAGCGTACTCACCGACTATCACTCGTTCAGTGTCGGTGTTCTACTGTTTAATATCTTCAGTTCGTAATGACTTCGAACAACGCTTAATTACAACGATTGTTTGATGTATTTGAAGGGAGTTATTCATGTAATAGAATTACCTGGTGTTAGCCATCTAAAATCACAACCTCGTACCCAGGGTCTTATCTCCCCTCACCCGCCCCGCCCACGCGCTGCGAAATTAGATCGGGTTGGGCTGGTCACGTGTTTCGAGGGCAAAAAAATATAACTTACTGGGGGTGGGTTATTTAGAAACGTGGCTAAACTGAACACGAAAAGACAATGTTTTTATAATGGATTTATTTTATTCTGACAAGACAAGGTGTACGTTTTAAAACTGTCAAGAAAGCCAGACTCAGACTGCATGCCCAAATGGGTGTTTATTTACGTCAGTTTACTCAGTGTTGTGCGATGCTGTAAACTGTATGTAGAAACAGAAGTCGCCGTCCTGAACTCGAAGGCCTCTATGTCTCGATTGGCTTTTTGAAATAGTAAAATACGTGTAAATCTATCCGGTTGATTAGTGGGTTTTATTCGTCGAAGTCTACCCGAAACACCGCCAATTTTTCGTTAGTCGCTTTGTGTCCCGCCGCGTTGCCTTTGTTGTTTTTTATGTGTCAACTGTCAATGTTTTCAAGCATTTCGTTGCGCGCCGTCTGACTGTTTGCGTTTATACGAAACGGTTGCCTAAAAAACAAAGACAATATCAGTAAACTATATGAACATTTAGAATACATGATCAAGGTGATATTTAAAGGTAATACAAATGTGCCTGAGTTGTTTAAGGAGTCCCAAGAACGAAAATATAAATATATACGTTGGCTGAACGGGGAAGTAAACATATTTATTAAAATATATTGAACTCAGTTGAACGGTTGGCATGCAATAATTTGGATCTTTCGGAATTTAACGTTTTATAACGAAGTATTTTCCATAATTTAGGAAACATAGAACGGTATAACATTCGCGCTGGTTCAGTGGTAAGTTTTGGCTCTAATTCTGTAAAATACAGTGACAAGAAGAACATTGAACAAGCAACGTTCAGCGTGCGATATAATAATACTTTAAAATGTTAACAATATAGTAAGTAAAACGCGATACTGATAGGTAGACAACTTTAGTGAAATTGAGGCTAGCAATTAACAGTTGACAACATGAGCTTGTGGCTCCTTTTATGAATTATGATGAATGTTATTAAATAAGGTTGGCTCAGTTTAAAAATCAGCAATATAGTTCAAGTACAAGTGCCTACTTTAATCGTGCTTTAATACACCAGCCCGCCGCTGCACGATACGGCATGAAATTCTTGTATGCGATGTAGAAATTAAAGAAATAGTAAATGTGATGAACTAACCTCTTGGAATTTCTAAAGCACAGAATAAGAATGTAAAGCCTTGTTGACAGCTGCAAGCCCAAGGTGTTGAGTCTGTATATGAATTCCGCGAGCGTTGGCCGTTGCAAGAGATGCAGTGAGATAATTTTCACACTTTCTTTCGAATGAAGGTTCAAACGATTGTCAACCAAAAGAATTTGCGAATTTCGCATAGTCTTGATTCAGTTGATTGTAAGGAAATTTAAATCCGCTTACTCTAAAATTTAAAATCTTCAGGCTGCTAATATCAGATCGCTGATGAGTGATGACTGTAGAAATCCATTCGAAGAATATAGAATCTCCTTAAATTCGCTGCTCGTCGGATTGAACGATGGAAGGCTTTTGTAGAAGTTGAGAATTGTAATCAAATAATACCAGATTGTTATCCATGGAGTGTTTAATTTGCGTAATGAGCTTTCTTCGATATTCAATTGTAAACGTACTGCGACAAATTTTCAAAATAACCACCCGACCCTGACAAGAAAAGTTTGTTATCTCCCATATTCTGGGAGACACGTGACCAGCCCCAACCAGGGCAATTATTTTCGCAGCGGTGGGCGGAGCAGCGGAGATAAGACCCTGGGTACGAGGTTGCTAAAATCACTGTAATTAAAAACTTGAAAGTACTGTTGGTAAATAAAGGATTAAGCAATTCTTGGCCGAGTAAAGCGGCTGAGAAAACAAAAAAAATATGTATACTGTACATGATGACATCATATACATGTACATGTACATCATGACCAAGGAAATGTACATGTACTTAATATTGTGTTATTTGCAGTGCTGCAACCAAACGCACAGGTCTGCACATATTTTTATATACAGTACAAACCTAATCACCCAGCTTGTTAGTGAAGAAATTTTCTGTGATTTTTTTTGTTTGAAGCCATTTTGCAGGCTTTCATTGCAACATCAGTCGAGCAATTTATATTTTTAATTATTGGATAATTGTTATCAATGAATCATACAATAATTTATTGCTCTGGTGAGTCCTAATTTATTGAATACAAAATTAACTGCCTTCAGTTAAGTTAGTTTTACAGAATTACAATTGCAAAGTTAACATAAATTAATTTTGAATAAATAATATTAAAGCTTTTTATAGTATAATTATGTTGTGTTAAGTTTTATCTTGTAACTATGTTTAACTGCCAAATTTCTTGATGTGTTGCTTATCCAACACAAGTATTAATTTCCTCAGTTTGTGGTGTGGTGTTCAAACTACTATACACTTTGCTGATCAACTATGAACTATGATATAATGCCCTTCACGATCTGGTAGTAGTTATTGATTTAGTCATATAATAATAATTTATAGTATTGCTTCCATACAAGATAGTATGTTATATATAAAATTTCCAAAAATATATACAGTACTTTGCAGTTACCAGCTGATCGTTACTCACTTACTGTGAATCCGTTGTCGAGTTAGAGCTAATATTTTTGGGTCATAATTTTTCTAAGGCTACCCAGAGACCCTGGAAAGTTGAAATGTTGTCTTTAAAATTGAAAAAAGTATCCTTCTGGAGTAGCTTCAAATCACTCTGAAAATGCGGGAAATGCATTTTTAGAGGTCCTAATGCGTTTTTAGAGGTCCTAAAAATACGCGAGAGTGATGTTGAAACGCCCAAACGATTATTGGGCAAAAGATGTTTAAAAATAATCCACTGAGTGACGCGACAAAACCTAAAAATAGAGTCTGGAGGAAAAGAAGTGAGGGTTTGGAAATAACGACAAAGGGAAGTAAGGATCTGCCTGGGGGAAAACGACTTCATTTGATGGTGGCCATAGCTCATGGGAAAGGCGTAATCCTTGCAGAACAATATGAAAAAATGAACGGAAGTTATTTTGCAATTTTCCTATTCTTTTTGAAATAGCTGGAAAAGAGGAAGAGGACCCAAACATATTTGTCATGGACAATGACCCATCTCAAACTTCTGCAAAAGCGAGAGCGGCTATGACAAGAATTGGCGCTTCATTGGAGAAAATTTCACCACGATCACCGGACCTCAACCCAATTGAAAATATGTTTCATGTAGAAGAATAGAAGATGAAGTGAAAACAACGTAGTATTACGCATCAGACATGGGACGAGTTTGTGGACGCCGTAAAGCATAATGTTTGGTCAATACCCAAAGATTATATAGATAAAACCATATCCAGTATGCCCAAACGACTAAAAAGAAATATGCCAACGAAAGGGACGGAGGACAAAATATTAACAATCAGCTTCACCATACTAATAAGGCGTATATATATCAAATAATTTTTTTCTGCAAAGACCATTGTGTCACAAACAACTTCTGACAATTATATTACATTGCACTATATTACACGGGAAAAATTTAAGGTAATAACATTTACCGAGAAAATACTCTTCACACACCGACTTTCTTAGTTTATTTGCTTATAATGCACCAGTCAATGGTTTGCCCCAGGGGGGGGGCGATCGGGCATACCCACGGGATTTGAGAACTACCTGTTTCCCCTGGGTTGGGAATTTGACAACTGTAGGTGGCCCGAGGGTCGGGAAGATTGTCAGGTTTCACTGCGTGGGGCTTGGGAACGAGTAAAGGAACAAATGGTCGTAACCAAAAGGATCGCAGGCTCTGGGTACGAGATTGATCGTCAGTGGATTTTCTATGGGATTTTCTACGATTTTCTCGAGTGGACGATTTATCTTTCGACATAAAGTGAGTGATTCTTAATGAAATATAAAAATATGCTTTGTATTTAAGAAAGTTTTTGCTGATAGATACCTGGACACCAGTGCACTGTAGTGCAATGGAGCATATAATTTTTATATACACACAGTTCTTTGTTTCATCATCACATGTTTATTATTAAAATATGCATATTAAGTTCCTGTTCAATTTTAATAATTCTTTTGACATGTCTTTAGTATTTAAACCGTACCAGTGTTTGTTCCTAATATTTCTCAAATTCATTAATAATTCATGAGAATTTTACTCAATTAGACAGCTCCATTCCGTCACGTGAATGGGCTGTGAAACACGGTAAAGCACTGCATCAAACACTAGTGTTTGATCTGTTTCTTCATCAAACACTAGTGTTTCATTTATGTTAATTAAACAGGAAACACGATACGATTGAGTAAAATTGTATCACAAAACATCCACAAGTCCCACAACGGTGGCTCATTGGTTCATTGTCTTTCATTTGAGAAGCCATTTCAAAAACTCGTTCTGCGTGTTTGATCACGGTATCAAAACACGAGAAAGCTAATAAATCTCTCGGGGCTTCGCCCCTCGAGATTCATTAGCTTTCTCGTGTTTTGATACCGTGATCAAACACTTGAACTCGTTTTTGAAATAGTACATCAACATGTATTTGTTTCATAACGGTAGGCGCAATATGAACGTGGTAAAAGTTCAAAATGGATCCAGAAATTTGAGGAAAGCTGTGATAGCCGATTCTCTTCACACACTGATACAGAAAGGTATTAACATTTTGAAATTGGATAATATATGTATGTTAGTCGTCAACTTGGTTTAAGATTTCTGTACGAAGGAAATAATTTATATAAGAATTAATATTATATATAAATCTGCATGGAATGTTTTGAAGAAGATAGAACAGCAAATTGCATATTTAATCAGCATCCCCCAATTCAGAGCAAGGACTTTCCAGGCAAAAATATCTTTGAATTCAAAGAAGGCAGTGTAACACAGTGAAAGTCTATAGAGCTGAACTCTTTCAAAATAAATATGTAAAGTAGTGCAAAACTTCTTGTAATTAATTTTTTTTACAGGAAAAGACAAATTAGCGATCAAAGCAAATGTTAGGGTTGTATTGGATGAAGATGGAACCGAAATTGATGATGAAGACTTAATGCATTTGATTGAGAAAGATACAGTTGTCTTGCTCCTTGAAGAGGGAGAAGAGTGGAGACCAAAAGCAGTACAGACTGAAGGTACTGTTTGTCAGTATACAGTGTATAGGATGCTTACATAATAATATTGGATAGTATAGCCAATGAATGTGTATAAATGTACATAACGGAAAGTATATTTTAATGCCATATTTTGCCGCTGATTGTAATATTAATTAGTACTAACCTCATATCTTTATTATTGCATTTTTAGCCCCTAGTAAGATTGAGAATGTTGCAGAGGATGCAAAACAAAGTAAGTATCAGGTGTCTGACAGTATATGCTGGTCTTCTATGATAGTGTCTGATGTTAGGCATTCTACTTTTGTAGGTACATGTACAACAACGCAGCAAACAATCATATGTAGTGGTGGCCAAATAACACTTGGGCCAACAGTACAGGTAAATTATAGCTTGATATTAAACAATGTACAATTTAATGAAAAGAGTGATTTACTGCAGGCTCTGATTCCCCGAAGCTTTCCTAAATTATTCTAAAACATATTGTTTATTAGGAATTAACATGCATGCATGGGTTGTAACTTCAGCCAATTGGTAGATTAGCCAAAATGCAAACCAGTTTCCAGTTCCCCGACAGACACATGTAATATATGCAAGATGTTCATTTAAAATACTTATATTCATGAAGAAATGGCTTCCCAGTTAGTAGTTAGTTTCCATAAACTTTTTCTTTGATTTACTAAGCCAAATGTCTTGAATTTCCAAAATAACTGGTAAAAATGGTTATTTAGATGCATCAGTATTTTAAGTACATGTAATATACAATATTGGGGTCTGGACTGTATGGGATTTACAACGGCTTGCCTTCTGAATCCCATAGAGTTTTGCCACTTATATTGTATTTATTACATATCATCTGTGTAAGCTATGAAATATTAGGCTCATTTGGTAAAATGTAGATTCTCGATAGCAGACGTTTACTGTGGTTAATTTCACTAATTATATTATTTGATAGATTTCCCAACCTCAGATAAAGAGGAAAAGCTTCGGGAACAAGCAAAGATATATGGATTAAATCAAATCGTCCTTTAACTAAATATGAAAGTAGAGTCAATGAGGCAGCAGTGGAGTTGGTTTTATAAGATCCCACCCTCTTACAGAGCAAGGCTGCATTGTTTATCCAAGCTAAAGAAAAGGTGAAGGAAACATACTCATTTGCCAGAGGGTATAGTCGGGCGAATACTGTTACAAATGACCCTGAGACATCAGAGCTTAAACAGAAAAAAGGTCGAGTATATACAACCAATCAACAGAGGGAGCAATACCAAGCAAAGTTGGAACAAGATATTGCTGATATAGAGGCATCATTATCCAACAAGCAACTTTCAAATTGGTCCTTATGTGACCAGTTGCACCAAGAGTCTCACTAGCTGAAGCAAAAGCTTCACAAGCTTAAGTTAGAGTTGCACCAGTTACAAAGAAAGCAACAAAAAGCCAAGTGGTATGTTAACAAGAAAGCTGAAACAAAGCATCCCAAAGAGAAAGCTAAGCCAAAAAGCACCTCCACCTTGCAACGTTTTTTTTTCAAAGGGCAAAAAACCAGCCATCTGACACTATTTCAGAACAGCCATTTGAGATTATTTGTTTGGATGAAACGAATATCAATGCAACAAATGAGGCAGTGGTTGGGGAGCTAGGCACACAGTGTAAGGTGACAATGTGTGAAAATGTTCATACATGTCACACCGTGGAAGCAATGGAGATGATCACTGGTCATGATTGTGAGGAAGCAGTGGAGAAAGCAGATCCAAGCTGTGACCAAAACGTGGAGAAGCCAGGCCCAGTATTTGAGCAAGGGGTAGAGAATGACCAGCTTTTTTCGATGGTCCCCTTCAGGACAACCTGAATGGGCTGCATAAGAATGTGAATATTCTCCAACAGAACGTATGTGGCTCCCAGTACAAGACATTGGCAGGTGGAATTTGCATATCCACATTAGAGGGACTAACTCTTCAACAGTATGTTGAAGCAAAGCGTTATATTTGTCTCAAAGAGCATTCGGGAAACTGCAGATGTCAAGGGCTCATCAAAGTTGCGGAGACTATTAGCAGTGATGGCCATATGAAGTTAGTTGACGCATTTCACATGTGCAGCCCAGGAGCCATTTACAAATCTACAAATGCAAAACGAATGCTTCTGCAAATGCCACTAGCAACTTTGTCTGTTGGAAAATCAGGGAAGCATTCCATTTATCTATTTGATAAATCCATTAACATTATTCTGACCCAACAAGCACTGGAATCTTCCATAGACAACCAAATTGTCCCATTGCTGCAGATACCCTAAAGAAAATTCTTAAAGCTGCTCAGAGTAACAAAGAAACGGGAGAGGATACGGTATACGTTTTGTAAGTCTTCTGGTTTTTCAGCTACAAAACTGGCTACACGGTATGGATTGCAGTCTGTTAATTCACGCATGAAGAAAGTTGAAGATGCCATGAGAACAGCAGAAGAGGTTTTTGAAACATGAATATCTAGCTAGTGTAAAAGAGAAGGCCATACACAAATCATTTGGAATAGAGTTAACTAGTGATAGTAGTTCAAGTGATGAAAGCGAGAATAATGAACGGCTTCATAGTGAAAGTAAAGTCAACTCAACACATGAAGAGAAAGGTGCTTCTGAAAAGACTGAACTTCTTGCAGATGACAGTAGTGCATGCAAAAACGGCACTCGTCCTCTCCAGTTACCAGCAAAGCAACAAATCGAAACTGGAACACTGGTAAATTCTGAACAGCTTATGGATATCTTACGCAGATGTAATTTAAACTGGTTTGCATTTATGAAGGAATTGACAGCTGAGTGGCCGCAATTAACTGACTATGACATTGACAATATCCTGACAGATTTCACTAGTCAAGTACCATCCCTTGGTTTAACAGAGAAGGATGAAAAATGCATTGAGATTAGCAGACAGGCATACTTATGGAAGGGTCAATTGGAACAAAGTGACGATTTCGGTTCAGAGTCAGATGAAGAGGAAACAGAGAACTGTCACAAACAGCAGAACCACGATATGCAACGAGAAGTGAAATTGATGCATCGTCGGTTAAAACGTCAAGCTGCCAGAAAAGTTTGCAGAGATGACGTTTATTGCAGAGGCGCAAAGGAAAGCATGTTTCAAAGATTCTACGTGACTGCCCGGATATAGGGAAGAGTATAGAAGAATTTGTGAAGGACAACAATGTGGGTGGCAGATACACGCGTAAAAACGCACAGCTTGTTTTTGCTTGTTGACAGGCTTGAACATGATTGATGTCGACAGGCTTGAACATGGTTGAGCTGGCCAGCTTGAACATGGTTGTTGACAGGCTTGTTCATGCATGTTGGAGCAATCTATTCATGGCTTGTTGAAGGAACAGACCTGAACAAGGTTGTTGAAACAGCAAGTTTCATGCATGATAACAGCGTTGTTTTAGCGTGATGAAATAACATGCAAGAACATGCTTGTTCTGACATGGTTGTTCGGGCATGATATCAATGCTGTTTTTGTCTGTTTAAATAGATAATTTTTCGCGTTTTTTACGCGTTTTTCCTCGTGTATCGTGTATTATCGCGCGGTTTTGGTCATGTGCACTGCATGAAAATAATTATTATTAAAGAAAGAAGCTGAGCACATGGAAATTCAAAGAAGTCAAAGGAAAGATCAGCAAATCATATCAAATGTATGTACTTTACTTGAAATATATTACCCTTAATTTATTTACAAAGTAATGTCTTGAACAACAAAACATACAAAAACAGATAGACATATTGCACACGTGTGCAATAGTTGATTTTGAACTTTGCTTGTCGAATCTTCTCAACAGTGCGGCAGTACATGACTTCAAATCACTCAGACTGTATTTAATAATTAAGTCTTTCGTCATCGAGTATTGTTGCTCATTTGAAAGTGGAGAAATTGGAGAATGTCAACGATTTAATATGCATCTTTCTTCCCAAAATGTCGGGACAATAAATGAATATTAAATTATGTAACCGATAAATTAATCTTTTTATAAAAGTCGGACCTTGTGCTCGCTGCACAAGTGCAGTACTGCTGGTTCTTTATATAAACAAGCAAAGTTCGAAATCAATTTTATTGCACTAAATACCTATATTTAAAGTGTCACTAAGACGAAAAAATCGTCAGTCTTTTTTTGATCTTATCATAAAGTACATTTAAAAAGAGGGTGAACGGCGTTTGTGGTTTGTCAATATCTCATCTCGTTCAAGAGATATTCACGTTTTGGCAATATGCAAATTTATGGCTGATGACGTCATGTACTCCAAACGAGCGAAATGAAAATCGTAAAATAAGGAATATCTCTGGAAATAAACAATAGGACGTGCTTAAACTTTGTATGCTTATAGTATCTAATAAAATACACTTCTCTGTGGAGCTCTTGTGATTGCCATGGTAAGCGCATGCTCTCAGGTTACTCTAAACCTTAAAAAGGGAGTTATCATTTTTGCCTCATTGTTTAAAAATAGATAGATTTAAAGGTTTGAATTACAATGCCTACATAAGCCCTAATCGTCACATTTATTCGCTGGAGTAAACGCTACTTGATTGCTGATAAATAAGAAAATTTAATTTTATCATTGGATGGGGCCAGGAACCAGCAGTTTCCACGAAAACAACTAAAGTTCCACAGTGAAACGTATTTTATTTAATACTATAAGCATGCAAAATTTGAGCACTTTCTATTGTTTATTTCTAGAGATATTCCTAATTTTACGATTTTCATTTCGCTCGTTTGGAGTACATGACGTCATCAGCCATATAATTTGCATATTTCAAAAACGTGAATATCTCTTGAACGAGATGAGATATTTACAAACCACAAACGCCGTTCATCCTCATTTTAAATCTACTTTATGATTATATCAGAAAAAGACTGACGATTTTTCGTCTCAGTGACACTTTAAAGAGGATCCAGTGTCGGAACGAAACATAAATAATTTAATTATACCTAACTAAATCATTGTCATTTGATTGGCTGATATACAGTAGCCTGTCATTCAGTTGAATTTGAATTTTTGTTCCATTCACTGCATTTTTTCACTATTTTTAGCTCTATTAGACAAATTATTTAAGTAAAGCAACCTAATGGCTGCAATGGCATCAATCCTATAAAGCCATTTTCTTTAATTAGAAATTTACATTGCATAGAGATATCTATATAATGTTTACAAAATATCCATCCACAGAGTCCATTGTTGTTTACTTATGGTCTTATATATACATGTACCATTTCTTTTAACAGTTGAGATTGTGAAAAATTATGGCTGTACAGTACATGTATAATGTTACAACATGTAGTTTGGAAATCATGTGAATCAACTTGTGTGATTGTAATAGTCTGGTAGAAAGGAACTGAGGACTTCAACTGAATAGTGAATAGTAAATGGGTTTCTTTTAAACATTGGTGCTATCACTAAGGTAAAATCTATTCACTAAATAATACTTGTAATCAGTATGGACAAACAAAAGTTCCTGCCCGGTTATAGCTTCCCTTTCAATAGTTGCCTGTCTTTCTTCCAAACCAAAGGAGCATTGCCCATTTTTGCAAGCATGCATTAGTGATGCTTTGTTGATGACTTGGTTTGACTGAACAAATATTATGCTTTCTGTTAGTTCCAGAATTGGACAGTCAAAACTCCCATAGAGGACGTTATTGTCATCACCAGTAGATGGTACAAACTGCTGTAACTGCACCCATTCTTTGTCATGGAGTTTAATGGCATTCTTCATGATTCCATACCCTTGCTAGAAGGTAATAATACTTTCATTTAATCTCTTTGTTCTGGTATAAATTAGCATTTTATTGTTCAGTGTTTTCACATGATTGAATACAACTCAGATCTTAATTGTTAAATATTTTAAATTAATGTACAATCGTATATATGAAGATAAGATGTAAGAAACGTGTACAAATTGTACCTTTTGTTGGTTATCTATATATGTCATTGTGGCATCCTTATTTATCAATTCTTGATTTTTTCCAGTCATGGCATCAAATGGATAGCAGTACTCACCAGGGTTGGCATTCATTCCTGATCCATTCAGAGTTTCTGCTGTGAACATTTCACTTAGCAAACAACCTTCCAGTCTGCCATTCTTGTATCTTCCCTAAAATAATTACTACGGGTGTCCCAAAAAAAACTTGCGCTGTTTGATTTAATGTAACGTAAACACTATAAAAGCTATTACACTCAAATAAGTTTTATTGTATTCAGAAAGGGCTAACTTAGATTTTGATATATAACATTTGAATGTCCATGCAACATTGACTGAGCTATCGATGTTTTAAATCGAATAAGCATATTTGACAATGCTAAAAATTTGCATAAAATGGCCTATCAAATATTATTTGGTTAAACTTGATATATAGTTTTATTGTAGTCAAAAGAACGAATGAAAAACATAAATTGTTGGATAAACATTTATTCATTCATCAGAGAAAGTATGTCCTCTTGCATAGCACATTCAATACAAACCCAAACTCTTTGATCTTTTGTTAATCGAGGCATATTCGAAAGGCGAAGGCATATTCGAAGACCAACTTTTTAATACGAACTCCCAAAGGACATCAAATATGCTTTCGAACGTTTTTAAATGTTTCATGCTTATTTCGTTTCCCAAGAGACACGAAAGGCTAACTTACTAGGACATTACCCGAAATTAAAGTTAAGTTGAAATGCTAAAATTGAAATTGTTAATTTTTGTGGAAAATGGCAAATGTTTTCATATAAATTTGATCAGCCGTGTTTCCCGACTTTTCTACTCGTTTTTAAAGCGTGCGCCAAATTCAAACATTTGTATCTCACGTAATATTACATGAAAATTTTTAGGGCTGTATATCAAGATCTAAGTTAGCCTTTCCTCAATACAATAAAACTTATTTGAGTGTAATAGCTTTTATAGTTTTTACGTTACATGAAATCAAACAGCGCAAGTTTTTTTTGGGACACCCGGTAGATGTATTTATTCTGGAAAAAGAATGCTTTAAAGAGTCCTAAGGGTTTTGTTCAGTTATCAAGGATGAAAAGGTACTGTAAGTACAGTACTGTATTTCGCTGTGTATAAGTCGACCTTGCATATAAGTTGACCCCCTATTTTTGACCAAACGAATTGTGATTTTTGCGATACCCTGAGTATAATGAAATAGTTACTATACACAGAATACCATAGTATTCACACAAAATTTAATAATATCATTGGTTTCGTGCATAATGTTATGATCGTATTTTCTGGGCAATAACCCGCACAGCGTATAACCCACACAGCAACAAAAATGTCACTTTTGGAAAAATAAATCAGCGTATTACCCGCACCATCGGATAACCCACAGCTGCTAATAATAGGTTTGGGCAAGGGAGCACACCAGACTGACTTGTATTTCTTCTTTGTTCCACGTTCCTTGATTTATATTCAGCCATTTTGAATAATGCAGTGTATATCATTAGCGTATCACAGGCGCGGGCTACGGGGCCGAAGGAAACCTGAGCGCGTTCCGAAAATGAAATAACCGGGCCGTAGCCTATGATTGGATGAAGCCAAAAATCTTTAAATGTTAGTTTTTCTGAGTTTTGAGCTGAAATACTTAACGCTGAACGTTGGGCTGTATATGAAACTGAAGCTATTGAAAAAGGCTATTTGGTATAGAAACTTCAAGACTTTAGCTAAAAGGGAAATAATTAAAAAAATATAAAAACAACTGCAATTTTGTTTGCCGAACGTTACAAAATGGCTGCGATATGCTAATGAATATACTGCATTATTCAATATGGCTGAATATAAATGAAGGAACGCTGAACAAAGAAGAAGAAATACAGGTCAGTCTTGCGTGCTCCCTTGGTTTGGGACAACAAAATTAAAAAAAAGTACAGTACCAGTAGTTGAAAGATGCAAGTAGAATCCTTGGTCTCCAGTCTTCATGATGGCGTCGTCTTAAGAATTCAACAGATTACCCGCACCACCCTATTTACCCGCACTAATTATGTTTCCTAGCAAAATTAAGAGATAACTCACGGGTTATCGCCCAGAAAATATGGTATGTTTTATAAACAATGCGTACAGTACATGTACATTTGCTATATACAGTGCGGTGTATATACAATACCTCACGAAGTAAAGACCACACTGTGAGACTATCATCTGGGAGAAGCCCTTCCAAAATGAAAACAGCTACCTGCATCCAGAGTTTAAAATCTCTGCCCACATAGGACCCATAATTTTTGGTAATATTCCCTTTGATTCGTCGACTAAATGCAGTCATATCCAAGCTGACAACTTTAGCATTCATCTGTTTTTTCTTTTCAGATGTCATTGACTTGATTGTTGCACCGAGGAGATACTTCACTGGGCCCAACAATACTGTATGTAGTATTTCTACTGGTGTCTTCCTGAAAAATAAGGTTATAAATAAATGGGAATGGATTACCAGGTAAGTTTGCTATTATAATAATTATTATGCTATTATTCGTCTGTATAACAGAGTATAGAAAGGCACAATTTGTCATTTAATGGTTGACTTGCAAAGTGACAAGTAACCTACTGTACAGCATAGCAACACTACTGTACAGTACATTTGTAATTGTCAATGGTATAATATTCTTACGTGTAACCGCAAAAAGCTGATAAACCATCAAAGGCACCACCCTTTTCTGTCACACCAGTATCTTTTCTTACTTTTTTTTCGCTGACTTTCGTTTCTTTAAAAATATAAAAATAAGAAGATGGCATTAGTGAGAAGTTAAGTGTTTACTGTTTAGAATACACTAGTCTGTAAAATAGAGTAATAGAAATGATTAGAAAAGTATGCTTGACTTTCACAATTGTTTTGAATTTGAGCTATTAAGCTTATTCATATACATTATACATACTGGCATTGTTGTAATTTCTGTAAACTCTCCTTGACAAATGCATCTGTTCTTAATGTCTGTAAATGTGTTCCATTCTCTGATGTTGCCTGACAACAAAAGATTGGCCACAATTACTGTGAATAATAATACTAGCTTATACTAATAATTACGTTTACTAATCTACAAAATTTACTGTATACATTCAACTTTTACATACATTACACTTTCTGCAATATCTCTTAGCACTGTTTCCAAGATGGTGCTCAAACTCAGATGCACGAGGATTGTCTGCTGTGACACACAATACAGGGCATTGCACCAGCACATCTTGATCTGTCAAGGAGTCATACATTATTTTGCCTTCTTCCAGTTCTAAAAAACAAGTTTACATACAGTGTGCTAGAACCTATACAATTGATAAATTACCCTGGGTAGTCTTAGGGAGCTTTCCAATATACAGGGTTGGACTGGTCAGTCCTGCCAGATTGGACTTTGGATTTTGATTACATATGACCAAATTTTCCAGTCTGACCACCCAAAGTCTTGTGCTCCATTTCACTGGACTGACCAGTCTAACTGTGGACATGGAAATCCCCCTAATTTACATGTAGTTTACAATCCTGGCCAAAATTGTTGGGTCACTCTTTTGATGATTTGCACTTTGACGTCACAAGGATGTTTGACCAGGGTTATGGTTTATTTGTTAATTGACCCTTTTTAGGGCCTGTTTATATGATATCCCAGTGGTATACCAGAATGTCCCAGTGTACCGGGATCTCAGCTTGTAGATAATATTTGTTGTTTTCCAAGTTACATTTTATGTGGAGACTGGGACATCCCACCTGACCAGGATCTCGGTTGAAGCAACTGGGATCCTGGTCAGGTGAGACAAATATTTGTCTATATTAATGCAGTACCTATATATAATTATACTGTATAAACTTTTGCCTACTGTTAAACCGTATAGGACGTACATGTAAAGTGATGTGTGTTTAATTTAGTGCCTAGTGAAATTACTCTTATAGCCATATATTAAACTGTCGTGTATTGTGCAATTTTTCGTTTTTATAACCTTTCAGATCTTTTGCTAGGGCTTGTCCTAAACTTGATGAAATGACGATATTGGATGCAGTAAGGAGATGGATATTTTCAAATTTTCTCGCTTCTTTTTGAGGTAGTCCAGCCATGACCATCGAGTATGTCTCTAATCTGTTCCATTTCTTTGTAGTGTTACCACTTGTTTCATCACTAAAAACAACAAGTGGTAGCACTACAGCGTGTTTTCCATTTCCTTTTTCTTTGCTGTCATGAACTTTCAAAAATTCCAGTTTCTCCTAATATAGTAATAAGTAGTAAAAATGGTGGTACATATATTATTGGAATTTTATATTTCATTGAACTAAACATTTTCAACCACTCCCTTTATCATAATTTTTACACTTTGTTTTGTTGCTGTAAATGTCCAACATATTATGTATGTATGTTTACACAATCTAATATCTAGTTAATATTCATTCTACCTGTGGTGAAGCATTTCTAACAGCTCCACTAGTGTTGATATGAGCAATTTGTTCTGGGGTGATTGCAACTATCCAAAATTGTCGAAGCTAACACTTGCATTGATACATTTGGCAAAATACAGTAACCAGGACCTTCAAATTTTACCATTTCAAGGTCAGCCCAAACATGCTGGTTGTTGTCATTTTCCTGAGTGAGCAAATTGTATAGTATTTAGTTAAATATTATTGGTGAAGTTGAACAAAAAATTATATAAACTTGGATCATCTGCATTAATTATTATTTAATTATTTATTTTTTAATAATTAATTAATAAATAATTATTAAGTAATTAATTATTATTTAATTATTAATTAATTAATTAATTAATTATTCATTAAGTATTAATTAATTAATTATTATATTTTTAACGTATTTATGGTCTTGTTGCTCTTTTAATCAACTATTAATTAATTAATATTATATTTATCTAAATTTTTCTTCATGAGTCAGGAATTTTGTTAAGTGTCGTACAAGTTATAAATTTGTATATTAATATGATACAATACCTTTGTAAAAAAGTGCATGAGTTTTCCTGTGTTTGTACTGCCATTAGCAGTGAAATTCACTATTTCACCCAAGAAATATCTTTCTCCATTGATGTTGTGTGATGGGCTCTGAAAAAATGAGTCTTTTTCTCCATTTTCTCCCCTGTTACATATGAAGCACAATATAATAAATATCATACCAGTTAATTCAGTAACATGACTACCCACTACCTTTTTTATGATAATTGGATGTACCTGATACATCTCTTTTATTGGGCCATCTGTTTCCTCTGGGAATCTCCTTAGTAACTTTGCAGTGTTTGGAATAGCAAGCTGTAGTTTTACAATTTCTGAAGGTGGTAGCAGGTGAAAAGGATAACCATCAGCATAATCCTAGTATATTTATCAAGAAATATTGAAATTTGAGGGTAGATTATGATTTGATTAATTTATTCCCTTATATGAAAGCTATATACAAAGGTGGATATACCTTTCATATAAATGTAAAATGGCGTCAGCTGATTTCACCACTGATTGTAAGATAAAGTCTATAGCACATTAAAATGGTTTAAATTGGTTGTGTTTCAGTGATTTTTACCTTTTTTAGGTTTATTTGAATTGGCTACTCCCTCAATATTAAAATTCAGTACGGAATTTAAAGACGGGACTGGGATACGCAGTTCCTTGAAAATTAGCCAGAGGAAGTCCAAATCTGACCGCAACTACAAAGACATTTTTGGGGAAATTAACATTACATTGTTTTGTCGTAAATAGATAGTTAACTTTAGTTAATACGTCAGGAAACTGTTACAGTACAATAGTCTAAAGTCCAAAAACAATTACTATTTGTACCTTGGGTCGACAAATGTTATGTACATAGCAATAAAGCAAAAAGGAAATCTTTGACGGAAATGGATAGAAATCGGCGCTGTCGTCGTCGCTTTCATTTCCATCTCCAAACTCCTCACTGTTTTCTGACTCGTCGTTTATAAGCTCCTGGGACAACTGACGTTCAACTTCATCTGGAGCGAAAAATTGTTCTATTGTATTTCCAAGCTGATGGTTCTCCGTTGGGTGTCCCTCCATTTCATCCTGAGTAAAATATTCATTCAACTCGTCATCTTCTCCTTCGTCTGTACACACAAATAATGGTTCTTCATTTTCATCCTGAACAACCAACGTTTCCCTGGCTGTGTTGTCTGACAAAAGCTCCTCAATAACATGCCGCCTTGACGTTACATGTATATCGTATCGTTTCGTATCCTCGAAACTCAAGCGACAAGTTCTGCAGTAATAGCGACACGTTCTCTTCTTCATTGTGCTTTAATTTGTTTAAATCCCCCGCCACAAGAAAAGGAAAGCCCCGCAATTAAAATGTTTGTTTTGACGGAAATCATTAGGCGACGTACTGCATTCTGATTGGCTGTCTATAATTAAAGCTTCATTTTGATTGGTTCTTCGGTCACAAAGTGTTGCGCAACTTTGAAGCAATATTAACCTGTCTTCGTGATTTTTCTTTTGCTTATCTTTTTTACTTTTGTGAGAAATTTTTGTTTTGCAATATGAACAACCCTTCATGTTCACGTACAACCAGACGTGTGTTAGAGCCTGTAGTTGGTCTGGATAAGTAAGTACAGTTATTGATAATTTACGTTTTCTTCGGTAATAAATAACCTTTGAAAGGTTGAGTTTTCATCGCAGTTGTCTTATTTCAAAAACTAAATTGCGCTTACAGTGCCGAAGATATTTTTCAACAACCGCTGAGTCAACGGAGAAGGCTAGAAAGTTTTTCAATTGCAAGTGAAGGTAATTAAACTCGATGTATTTTATATCTCTATATGTTGTTTTTTTATTTACATCATCACCAATGCCAAGTAAAAAGAAATCTTTAAACTTTCACCCCTGCTATTCTTGAGAAGCAAAATTATCTGCCGAAGTAAACTGCTGAAAAGCACAATCTTTACCCTTTTTAGGTGAGACGAGCTTAGTACCATTTTGCATTACTTGTATCTGGTTTACAGGGTCAAAAGTTATATCCCATTTCTGTGAATTTATAATTGACGAATTCATGGGTTCCCTGCCACACTATCTTATGCTGGTCACACTAGATCATATACATCACCAGGTTTAATATAAGTAATGTTGGTTTAGATTTAGAAACCCAAGATGTGAACATTGATGAGAACATTGGTCGAGATGATGGAATAAGAGCAGAACTGAGGGAAATTAAGGAAATGGTGCAATTAGTGATGAAACAGCAGACGGAAATGGAGACTATATTAAACCTTTTAAAAAAGGAAATTTTACTAAAAAATTTTGACTTGACTAAGTCAACTCATGCGGTAACATTTTCATTTCTTCCAAATTAAGATATAGTACCATACATATATTTTAAATTTTTTTCCTTATATACTCATTAGTTTACATTTACTATAAAATATTGTTCACACTTCCTTATTCTTTTAGGCCAATTTGATTAAAATATTTGCCAAGGCATATATTCAGTTGGGAAGAAATCCTGTTGAAAACATCAGCAAGACAGTAAGTATTCTATACCAAACAGTAATATTCATAAAATATTGTTATTTTGCGATTACAGTAAATTAGGTAGTCTTGCAGTTTGTCCATTATTGGTAAACATACTTGTAACCCTCTGTGTTTGTTAACATTATTAGGAAAAATTTAAACAAGAATTCCATAACACTCCATACAGCTTAAGTGAACAGGATCTTCTTGGGCACACCAGAACTTTTGAGAAGGCAAAGTTAATGTACTGGCGTGCAGAAAAAAAACGACGTGTAAGAACTCACCCATATAGATATACAATAACTGGTTTTATGCTTCATACTGACCAGTTTTTGCTGTGTATATACTAAAGGGCTTGTTTCACCATTACATAACATAAATGAAAGTTTAGTTCTCAATGAATAAGGCTTCAGTCCACTAACTACAAAAACCTGACTCCCTAATGTCCCCATTGTTCTGTCCCCATTGTTCTGTCCTGATTCTGAATACTGTATATTCCATTGTTTAATCTTTATAATTTCACTGGGTTTTAGGTACTGGCCACAGGTTGCTGGGCCCAGCTCCAAAATGCCACCACCAAGGAGATCACCTCCAAAATTGCCTCTTTGCTGGGAGTAAAGTTCCATTCCATCTTAGAAGATGCATTGTACAAGGACCTTGTACTTGTGGTATGGCATGTCAGATTTGGATAATCCATAATAACAGATGATTTACAACAACTTCTGTTTCCATAATTTTCAATGTACTGTACATTCCAGTAGTTATAATTATTGTTTTTGTGATTTAGCGGTCCTTTGTAAACAATGAGGGATTGGCCCAGTGCCGAAAAGACGAGCAGTTCTGGGTCCATTATAAACAGTGGAAAGAAGCGCATTATGGGGTCAGAGGACCAAGTGAGCAGCAATGGGAGGTCTTGAGGAGAACTGATGCCATCACCTACAGAGGAGCACAAGAATAAAAAAAATAATTTTATTAAAGTATAACAATCATTATTAACGTTCCAGAAACATATCCACACCCCTTATAAGAAATGGCAAATTGATTTTTTTTGTACTCAGAACACCCTAAAACTGTTGCTGTGAAATCTGAAGTTTATTATACCCCCTTCTCTTCTTCGAATGGAACAAATTTCTTCAAAGGGGAAGTGTGGATATGATCAGTCCAAAAGCAGTCCCTCAAATGGTCTTGTAGGGACTATTATTCACCTGTTGAATATCTGACAAGTCAATATTAAGTCCATCAATAATTTTTCTCGTTTTTTAACTGTAACTCAAGTATTGCCTCTTTCTTTCCACCTTGTCAATATTCATGTGGCAGTCAAAATTATACGTATCACAGTATCATAGCTATGAATCGGTGTATATTGCTAAACAATCTCAAGATATAAACAATTAGGCATCATGACTGCTGTCATTGAATGACATTCATCAAGTAAACCTGCTTTTGGATCTTACATTTTAATAGATATTTTATGCTGCATTAAAGTGTTTTCACTTTATCTTAGCCATTAAAAGGGTGTACTGTAGCCTATTCATTTACATGTGTATAACGTTTTGCTGTTTTAAACATTTATTCAAAATTAGAATAAATGGACATTTACCTTTGAGTTTTTTGTCTTCCTCAGTATTAAAGTAGATCTTTGCCGTTGACAACGTTGTGGTCCCATACATATACTGCGTGTACCTTAGGTTGTATCCATCGAGTTTCTATAAAAGAAATTTGGTTTAATGTCAAGGAAGCGGCGAAGCGCGTGCAGAATTAGCAGAAATGCAGATACACAAATGAAGTGAAGAACAACTACTTTTATGCAATAATCGTTTTTTTACAGCTGCTGGTTCAACATGATGCACATAAAGATCTCATAAGTAACTGAAAGCATTACTTACCACATTAATTGTACGTTTCATTTGCTCGTGTTATTATATTTAAAAAGAAACAATATAAAACCGCTAACTTTGAACTGAACGCCATGTGTTTTGGTTCATATGGCGGGTTGCGTGAAAGTGTCGAGAACACTTCGAGAACCCCTCGCGTGTTCCTCGCTAAAAATACGAACACTCGCAACAGGCATGAACAAGGTTGTCGAACGAACAACGTTGTTCATGCCTGTTTGAACAACCTAAAACTATCATGATGAATCAACAATGTAGTTCATGCATGATACAACATGTTGTTCGGGCATGATGAAACAACAAGATTGAACAGTCATGATACAACAACCATGAACTTGGTTGTTTTATCAAGCTAGGTTTTGCTTGTTGTGACATGCATGAACAAGCCTTGTCGATTCTCCAAGCTGTAACAACATGTTGAAACATGCTTGAACAATGCTGTTACTTCACCATTCCTGTTCTAGCATGTTAACAGTGCTGTTCATGGGTTGTTGAGCCAACAACCATGTTATAGCCTTCGACGGGAACCGAAAACGGAATAAGAAAGTTACTTTCGCCCGTATTAAAGAGCACCTGGAACAGAAATATAATCGCAAGTTTGGCTATGGTACAGTTGTACAACTTTGTGTACCACGAAACAAAGGACGCATTTCTGCTGCTAATTACAAAGGCTTGGCGAAAGTCACCTCCAGACGTGCCAGAAAGGGATTCGCCATTCGGTACAATCCTGATACCCATTGGTCAGCTGCCCTTTACAGGGGTCTTAATAAATTGGAGTATACCGATGGCAGGAATATCATGAATATCAACCGAGACGACCAGGCTGGATTCAGACTGGACACCTTGGCAACCCACAGCAAGCATGCATTCCTGTGTACATCACCAGTCCTTACAACAAAGACTGATTATGTAAATAGCTACAATTCTACGTTGCAGACGACATCGTATAATTTCACAGAGATGGCAAATACTGGAGAGATGTGTGCTGGTGTTGTCAAGGCTGTTCCAATCCACCACAAGAACCCACCACAGCATGCCAAAGATTTAGAAGACATTGAAAAAAGACCTGAATTTCGTCATGTCTTCACCAACCCAGACACCATGTTATCAAAGACAATTGAGTGCATAAGAGTGGATGGGGGAAATGATGAAGGTCCAAGTCATGAAGAAGTTCAATTTTTCTGGACTTTGAGACATATTCAAAAGGAAACCAAAGCACTATTGGTGAAAACCCGAGAAAGTGGTTCGAGCAACAAAAACCGTGTTGAACTGCAGAATGGTTGCCTGGCTTTAGCCCATTGTAACTTGTTTATTCCATCAACTTTGAATGGACCAGTGACAACAAACGACAATGGCAAAGTTGACGAAAAGAAAGTAAAGGAAAACCTTGACGCAGCCATTGACGTCTACATTGAAAGAGTGAACGGAGCACCTTGTGGTGATGCCCAAATACACCTCTTCAAGGGTTCTGATAGTTCAGACTATCAGACCCTAAGAGGACACCTTGTAACCTTTTTGAAAGGAAAAGCTGCAAAGAAGATCGAGTTACAGCAACAACATACAGAGGTCTACAGCTCCATAAAAAGAGTCTGGGATCTCAGAAAGCGACACATGGTGACCAGTCCAGGCACAAGCAAGTATTTTTTCCACCTTGTTTGTTGTCTAGAGCCCAGCTGTATCCATCCTGTGTGCCAGAAAAGTGTGGATGACCATACCATTGACATGAACTGGTATGAAGGTGGCCCACCTCTAAAGTATGTACCTCTACCAGTACCTGATCCAAATAGGTAAGTGCATAGTACCTGTATTATATCACAAAATTCACAATGCTTGAAGAAGCCGGCTGTCTTAAGATCAGGTTAGGTGGTCTTATGGCTCGTGTCGTTTTTTCTTATAGGCCAGGACATTACATGTATGCAGATGACTTGTTTGCAACTTATTTGACAAAGGAATTAAATATTGCGACATTGGTAGAATCTCTGAAGATGTCTTATTGCCAGAGAGTGAGGTAAATAAAATTGTACCGTCATAAAAATTAATATTATACTATACATAGTTCAGTACTCTGAAAATCTTCTGGATATTAATGCTTAGTTCTCAGCTTTTAATTATTTTAAACCCTAAAATGTTGATGTTTCTGTTCTTAGGCGAGACTCTGGTTTGATCATTTACAGCAGGTGAAGCTAAACAGGCAACGTGCCAAGGCTGCTGCTACACGAAAGTTGAAGAAGCAAGGTATTATTTTTATTAAAGCTACAGTTTATATTTGAATATTTAAATTGAAATTTTCTTATTCTTGTTTTACAAATATATTGCCAGCTGCAACTACAAACAACTCAACTGCAAACAAGAAACATACACGTAGCTCTACGGCGAAACAGAACGAAGGAAGTAAAAGCGTATGTGAACTAAATTGAAAATCTTTCTGTTCTCACTTGCGTTGCTTGTTTTCACTTTACCATCACTGATTAACCCTTTTCCTACTAGAGTTCTTCCCTTGACAAATAAAATCGTCTGGCATTAGCCAGAGTAAAATCCTAAAAGCCACTGCAGTAGGGAAAGGGTTAAACCGGAGTTCAGCTTAACTTATGATCTTTGGTTCATGTTTGTTTGCTTTACCTGCTGTAACCCCCAGCCTAAAATCTCTTAAATTTTAACTCTTGTTGCAAGTGCTGAATTCATGTTAACATACAGTATTTCTTCTCTAGCATTTATAATATATCAATTGATTTTTTTTTGTCTTGCTGCAGTTGACCCAGGGTGATGTGTGTACTGCATGTGGCGAAGAAGAACCTAATTTTTCCACTGCTCAAAGCTCGCACATTTCATGGGTTGAGTGTGAGGAGTGTGAACTGTGGTACCACTCTGTTTGTGTTGACTTACCTTCACCAGATTTCTGGCGTTGCCCTTTATGTGTTATGGAAGATGCAATTTGATTTGGACCAATTTGTGAAAATATTATTGCCAATTTAAAGTTCTTTCACAGTTAAATTTTACAAAAAGCGAGACCATAACCTTGTTGTCTTCTAGTCCAGCTAAACTAAAGTGTCTACAGTTTATGAAGGGAAAATTAAGTTTGTCGTATACGAAACAACTCTGAAAATATCAAGGAAATTTCAATTTACAGTTCTTTCGTATTTCACTATGTTTTTGGGATATGTAGACTTCGTGCATGCGATATTTGGGTGTGATAGGTATACCAAACAGTTTAAATATCTGCCTACAGTTCTACAGTTTATATTATTGAATCAATTTATAGCTATAGGTTAAAAACGATGACTAGGGCTCTGTGACAACAGTTGAATATAATTAACGTTAGAACAATTATTTTAGCCTATTGTACTGTATTTTACACCACACTAAAATTTATACAGTACTGTATTTTCACCAGTACAAAAGGGAAGAGAAGAAAAATAAAGACCAAAACCCAAATCACTTTGCACTCGGAGTTTTTGCAAAATACCTGAACAGTGGCTAGTGAAACAAGGTTTTTTTCCATGCAAAACAAATAAAAACAAAGCCTGACGAGGTGATGCTATTCGAACAACAAGTGATCGTGAGCTGTTTCAAAGCCTTGTCAATTTCAACCAGCGAAAATGCAGAGAAGAGACATTTACAAGGGCATCAGCTATACGATCTGAATAGATCTACTACATATGCATGAATGTGAGGCCAAATGGCTTACTGTACAGCAACCGATTTCTTTACTCACCTAGAAATGTGCAAAAAGTTCTTTCTTCAAGCATGGTTTTGTTCGAACGTTCTTCACTCCATCGACAACTCTGAAGTAATTTTCTCGCCAGTATCAAAAGCAGTTTCGCTCCCATTTACACAAAACATAGTTCATAACCTACCTGTCTTAACGAGAAGTAAAAATCTCTCATTCGGGAAAGAAAATACCGCTAAAACAGTGAATTAATCTTTCAGGCGAAATGCTCACCTGACGCCGGTCATTTCCCCTGAAAGTTAATCCGTACCTCAACTACCAGCATGCATTGCGATAATGCAAATTGCCCATTAATTACCCTACTTATTTTTATTCTGTTAATTAATTACTTGAATTATTAACTTATTTTGAAAATTTTTGACATACATCATTAATGGTGTTAAAAATTCACAACAAATTTTTTAAACTGAACTTTCATAAAATAAATGCTGTTGATATTGGGTGTTTTAGAGTGACAAATTTCAAAATGAATGCAAACATTATCGCATAATAAAAGCTTCTTATAATAAGCTCTAAAGCATGTTATTTGGATATTTCCAATGAAGGAAGCCAGGAAATTCCATCTTTGCCTTGTCAGATCCTTTCTGATAGGTGTTGATGTACCTAGGTGCAACTAGCTCACCAGGCTTTATCTTTTTATCAGCCCAGGGGTATTTCAGCACAGTTTTCCTTCCTTTTTCTTCAAACCACTCTTCTTTAAGGGCAAATTGGGCTACCTTAAGTTGATCATACACAGCGCTAGGATTTTTGTGTTTTTGGTGGTATGGACATCAAAAGCGTCTCTGCTCTTGTACATCGCTCTGTTCATCTCTAGCAGGTTTGTACTGCAGGACATCAGTTCTACCATTGCGAATGATGATTGTGCTGAGGCATACTGTTTGATTGGCCTGACAAGGAAATCCTCCACCCATTCATCACCTGCCAGCTGCCTGCTCTTCTTTCCATCCAGATTTACTGTGCAGTTCTGTTGATATAGCTTCCTGTATGCCAAAGGCCATTTGGCAATACTATTGACCACCTGGGCGAAGGCTACATCTCTGTAATTGGCAACTGCAGTATAAAGAGATGGACAACGCATCCAAACTCCTTCAATTGCAACACCATTGCCATTCCTTATAGATTCTTTATACCACCTTGTTATGGGCATGAGCTCATTGATTATCTGGGAATGATACTGGAATTGTTCATCATTTTGACTACTGTGTGAAAGCCACTCTTCAAATTTCTTCAGTAGGGTTTCATTGTGTGAACAAGTTCTATCCAAGCAGTCTTTAAGCGCATCAGCAGAAGGGAAAAATGTGGACTCTTCAAATGTCTTGACCATCGCAATAGACAGACCATCATCAAAGTCCAGCAAAGCCTCCTCATTGTTATTGTAGTTATTAACTTTAAACTTATGTTGAAACGATGAAGGGTTTACAGTAGGGCGCTTCATTATATGTTCGGTGACATGCCAGAATCCACCCTGTCCTGCAATCCTAGCTATAGACTCATTGATATAACCTCGGTTATGAAAATCGCCCCCTCCAGGTGTGTGACAACCATAAACATCTCGACACCGATTAGCGCAGCCTTGAATTGTAACAGTGTTTTTCTGATCACCCACATTAATGTTCAATTGTCTAGCATATACACTGTTTACATTTCCTTCGTTCATTTCGGAAGCGCCATCGTGTTCTGGAATATTTTTTGCAAAATATGTGCCTACTTTTTCGATAACTCTTTGTTGCTCTTTGATCTTAGCCTCTATTTGAATGACCAGTGCTGCGTTGTGTTTAACTCGAGCAATTTCAATGGGAGGAACTGTGTTTTCGAAAAAAGTATCATTGACAGACGCTCCACATTCAATCAAAAGCTTGGCTGTGTTCGAGTGATCCATGTGTAGAGCGAGTGTCAGTGGACTTTGGCCAATTAAATCCTTAGCATTAATTCTCGCTCCGGAATTCACTAGAGCACATACTAGCCTTGTGTTACCGTTTAAAGCCGCAAGATGTAAAATCGTTCTCTCGTACTGATCGATGGCGGGAAACCAGGAATATTTTAGTTCACGAACCTTGTGTGTCAGGCTGTTGCTCAACGATACGGACGTAATATCACGTAATGTATCGAATATACCCTTTATTCGTCGATCTAATTCCACATTTGCTCCTTCTCAACCAATCTTTCCGCGTAAGACGTCCCAGCTACAACTCGCAAAGTCAGTCATGATACAAAATTCGCACGTGCAGACGCGCAAAACCCGCCCCGCCCGTACAGCTACACAGTGAACCCGTTTTGGGAAGCCACAGAGTTCTGTTAAACATATAATTGCAGGCGAGTTATTTTTTTCTTTGGAATTCGCTTAATATCTCTCGCGACGCTGGATTAGTTTGCATCTCGCAACATATTTTAGTAACACAGTCATGTGCACAAACAATTTTGCGACCCATTAAGTTGTGCAAGGAAAAATATGTATACCTGTATGTGACAGCACTTAACGTCAAGTAACTGTTGAAAAAAGCGTACATTTTTCTGAAGTTCTCCACTTTCTGTGATTTAAATGGAGTCACCTCAATGAAAGTGAAAGGCTTGTCATACTAGTTCGGAAGATTTGTCCACAGATACTCAGATGAGACGGATCATCCTAAAAAATCCCGCCTACGGCCCCAGAGGCGGATCCAGAGGGTTACTATCGTTGCTTAAGCAATGGTCAGTATTTCCAGATTAATTTATTCAGTCTTTTGGCGAGTATTTTTGCGCACCAACATCTTTAAAATTAACATATTCAGTCAAATATTATAATTTTTAGTGCCTGACCACGTTAATAAAATTCGTATTGTTCAATCACTTAAGGGGCGCTGCGCGATTATTTGCGCGAGAAATGCCGTGAGTTGGGTGTCTATTTTCGCGCGCCCATATTAAATCCGAAACCCGAGAACACCCGAGCCTACCTAATTAAGCCTGTGTAGCGGCCCTCATCTTTGGGTACTGACTTAGTTAGCATCAGCTAAACGTGACTGTGCAAATGGCGGGAGCAACGGTTGATGCTAAATTTAGCCTTTTCTGAGCAACAGCAAAGGGATGCTGACCAATCAAATTATCAGATTCAGTATGCTGAGCAACGGTAGAGAAATAAACCAATCACGCAGCTATATTTTTCGGGTCTCCAGTGATGCTAAGTAGCAGCGTACTCACCGCCTATCACTCGTTCAGTTCTACTGTTTAATATTTTCAGTTCGTAATGACTTCGAACAACGCTTAATTACAACGATTGTTTGATGTATTTGATGGGAGTTATTCATCTGCGATAAAATAGGATCTAAATGTTTCTTTGTGTATTAAAGTTCGCGTCGCGATCGCGCGACTACCAAAACCACTACGAGTCTACTGCAAGTAAGCTTATAAAGGTTAGCGTATTAAATGCTTATGAATAATATATAATAATGCTAATCAGCCAGGGCATGTTTAATTATTTCAACTACACAACACAGTTAATGTCGAGGTTAATGTGAATGAGTATGAGTATAGATAGTATCAATGTCTGTCTGATATTTAAATAATATGTCTCGGTTTAAAGTAAGTGTAAATCTTGGTGATTTATGAGAACAGAGTGGTTGATTTGTTTAATACTAAGCTAGCTTTATATATTTCAGTCTGGCTAGTACTTCTATTTTTGATCTATAAAGCAGAGTCTGCAGAGATAATGTATACTGTATGTATTTTTAGTATAAACCAGCTACTCCAGCTGGTACAAATTCTGCTTTCTGATTGGCTGAGCTACTCACTGTCTATTGATAATAGACCACTAGTAGCAAGAGTCAATTATTCACAAATGAAAAACAATGGCAGAAACTTGCAAATTTGTCGATGTAATACTGTGTCCGACTACTCTGGTTTATGCAGGAATACTAGTTGCCAACAATTAGACAACTTGCCCTCATTGTTTATGAGCGATAGTCATTAACTCGAGCTCACAGACAACTCAGGCTCATTTGGTTACTTATTAGTATTAATTACTTGTACAAAGTGTGTCCTGTATGGTATTAATGTGGAATATTATTGAACCCTTTGTTTACCAGGGGTTTTCTTTTGCTAATAGAATTATCTGGTGTTAGCCATCTAAAATCACTGTAATTAAAAACTTGAAAGTTCTGTTGGTAAATAAAGGATTAAGCAATTCTTGGCTGAGTAAAGCGGCTGAGAAAACAAAAAAATTATAAAGAAATGTACATGTACTTAATATCGTGTTATTTGCAGTGCTGCAACCAAAAGCACAGGTCTGCACATATTTTTATATACAGTACAAACCTAATCACCCAGCTTGTTAGTGAAGAAATTTTCTGTGATTTTTTTTTGTTTGAAGCCATTTTGCAGGATTTCATTGTGCAACATCAGTCAAGCAATTTATATTTTTAATTATTGGATAATTGTTATCAATGAATCATACAATAATTTATTGCTCTGGCGAGTCCTAATTTATTGAATACAAAATTAACTGCCTTCAGTTATGTTAGTTTTACAGAATTACAGTTGCAAACATAAATTAATTTTAAATAAATAATATTAAAGCTTTTTATAGTATAATTATGTTGTGTTAAGTTTTATCTTCTAACACCCATATGTTTAACTGCCAAATTTCTTGATGTGCTGCTTATCCAACACAAGTATTAATTTCCTCAGTTTGTGGTGTTCAAACTACTATACACTTTGCTGATCAACTATGAACTATATATAGTGCCCTTCACGATCTGGTTCTTTTCACAAATAAAAGTCTGGGGTAATTTAGTAGTTATTGATTTAGTCATATAATGATAATTTATAGTATTGCTTCCATACAAGATAGTATGTTATATATAAAATTTCCAAAAATATATACAGTACTTTGCAGTTACCACCTGATCGTTACTCACTTACTGTGAGTCCATTGTCGAGTTAAAGCTAATATTTTTGGGTCATAATTTTTCAAAGGCTACCCAGAGACCCTGGAAAGTTGAAATGTTGTCTTTAAAATTTAAAAAAGAATCCTTCTGGAGTAACTTCAAAAATCACTCTCAAAATGCGGGAAATGCGTTTTTAGAGTTCTAATTTTCAAAATTTTCCGGGGGGGCATGCCCCCGTACCCCCCTAAAAAAGTGGAACAGGCCTTACTAGCAATGGTCAGATTTTTTGCTGGATCCGCCCCTGGGCCCTGTGTACACTACCTTGCTATAGTTTGATTTCTATATTATCCTGCGCCTATGCAGCACTTCTATTTTCTACATATTTCATAAAAATAATTAAAATAAATGAACTTCTGCAAACAGTTGTTCGCATCCTCCTCCCAAAAAAATAATTGTCTGTCCCCAAGTCCTTTATGGTTTATATTTACTATTTATTAGTCATCGTCCTGGCCATCTTCTTGGTAATTCTCGCTGTATTCACCAGGACCTATTTCAAACATTTGCTGTTCATTGTCAATATCTTGATGCCTTAGAATTTGTTCATACTGCAATTGTAGTAACTTGTGCTGTTCAAGTGATTTCATGAAAGCATATCTTTCATAAGCACGGTCTAAGTCAAACTCCTTACCATTTTATTTAAGTGGTAAGTATTTCTTTGCTTTGTTTCTTTTCAATCCAAACTCACTTGCAAAAAGCTCCAAATTGCTGGCCACTGCAACAATCTTGCACTGATTTTCGTGGGATATAGGTGAGGGTATATATTTGTTTTCTCCTCAGATAGTTGGGGGAAATCTTCATCTACAGGAGGAATATCAATAACGTACAAGGGCGTTCTTGCCTCAGCCTCTTGGGATTGTAGTGCATCGCCTGATGCTTTGGCCAGTTCCTCTTTTGACAGCTGCACCGAATTCAACCCGACATCAAGCTTACGTAAAACATTTCTTTCCTTGTATGACTGCCATTTTTTGAGGTGGTCCTTGTTGCTTTCTAAAACAAAAGTTATTTGTGCATTCATTATATCATCAGACATTAAACGTACTATACAGTATAATCAGTTTAATGTAAATTAAGACACATGTAATTATCCTGTTAGTGTTACATTGTACATTAAAAGTCTTAATTATGAGTTATATTAATTTGAAGCTTCAACCGTTATTCAACAAGTTAATTATACCTATTTTGGTGTCTTTATATTTGAGTTTTTGCACTTCTCTCTGTGGAAGTACAGCAGTTTGTTCATCTTCAAACAGATCTTCAATGTCACATGTGGTAGCAGCTCGCCAGCCTCTCACAGTAAAGTCCCACATTTTCCCCTGCTTCAGCTTTTCTTTTTGTAATTTAGAAAGTCGCAGATGTCTCATTGATGTCCGTTTCAGCTGCATATTGTCTTGGTAGGTGACGACTGGATTATCATGTGACACACGCATACCAATTGTCTTTATAGCTCTCAAGCTGCTTCTTTAAAATACCAGTCCTAATTTAATATAAAAATTCAAAGATTTATATTTAATGCATTCCCGTTTTCCATGTTAGTTACATTTGTATACCATAAAATAAAATGTCACATCTTACAATTGTAAGTCATGTACATTTTGCGCACAAATTATATTCTACATAAGTACTGTTGATGAATTGTTTGTCCAAGTTGCAAGGACAACTTACTTGTCAATGAATAGCCTATTCAGAAAGATTGAAAGTCAGAGATGCTAGTCTTACTGTAGATAAGAGTGTTGGTACGGCAAAGAAGATACGCAGCGCCATTTGGGCCTCACAGCAAGTGAATGTCTATTAAAATATACAATGTACATGTTACATGTTTTTTGCCACAATTGCTCAGTATTTATATTGTACTGTACATACAAAAAGTAATAACTCTTGTGATTAATGCCAGTTTAAATGAAATACAACTTGCTATTCATGAGGTCAATCAAAGAATCTCGAATCAATCAATCAATCAATCAGTCAATCGATCAATCGATCAATCGATCAATAGCATTTATTTAAACACAATTTTAAAATATATACATAGCACATTGCTGATGTGGGTGTGTTTTTAAATTAATAAAAAATAGAAGTACTGTATTAAGATTAAACCCCCCAAAACATTCATAACAGACACAGTACTGTACAGTATGTCTTTTATGCCTAACAAACAGACTTTCCACAATCTGAATAAAGCAAATTATAATTATAATACAGTAGTATAATAGTGACCATGTTATCTGACTGGATTCTTTAGTGATTAAGTAGTTCTCATCTTTCATACTATTATCAGATAAGTACCTGTAGCCATCACTAGGCACTGCGGAGCAATGTGAAAAGGGGGTACTAACTAGGAGGTCAGGGACATGCAGCCTCCCCATGACAAGTTTGAAAACTCTTCTGAATTTCATTTTCTTACCAAAAAGTGGATGGCTAAAGCACCCAAGCACCTCCCCTTCCGCAGTCCATTACCATAGCAGAAATGAACAGCCAAAAATATTAATTTAAAAAATAAATTGTCAATAATGAGTTAAATTTTATTAGAACTGACAGAACATTTCATACTTTCTCATATTTCACTAAATCTGGTTGTTGTTTACATGTACAGTATATATTAAAACAATTCTTCCATTCTATCAAGACATACTGGATACCATGAGTTAACAACAACAAGAACAATAATATTATTATCAATAATAATAATACGATAATATACATGTACAGTACTTACAAAACTTGAAATGATTCTGACAGCCCTAGATGCTGGAACACTGTAATCATCGATGGCCCAGCTCCATAGCAAAGGCAGAGAAAACCAAACAACACAGGAATGTCATTTCCTGCTCTCTGGTCTCTTATATCAATCAGGATGCTAACAAGTGGACTGAAGCTTTCATTTTCATTTCCACAGTTTTCTTTGTATTCCTCAAAGTATTATACGAGAGTACAAATTGTTCTAAAATGTTTGTGATAGTGGGACATTCTCTGTGTAGGTTTTCCACAAGTTTGGTGAAAAATTTGCTCTTTCCAGCAATTTTCTCTTGAGATCAGTTATGTTCTTTTCTCTCAGTCCCAGATTGAACATCTTCTTGGTCTTATTAACTTCTTCTCTGATGATATCCCTTTCAGATAGAGATAATAAGCCACCAAGCAACTTCCCACTCTGAACAATGTCCTTGAATAGCTCAATGACTTCATCCTGCATGTTAATTGTTCTGGTAGCAGTCATTTGATACTCATCTATAGTGGTCCAACTTGGTAATTTGTGTAAGAAGCTCCTTTTTCTCAAGTTCTCAATTTGCTACTGTCTGTGTCAAGGCTTCTATTTTCTGTTGTGCAATAGACAATTCTTCTCTCAATGTAGCAAACTGGGATGACAGATCTGGTTAGAAGAAACATTTTACATGTATATAAATAACTACAGCTATAGCTGGAAGTGGTCTGATAAGAATTAAAGCCCAAAATTATTTCATAGCATTGTGAAAAATATGACGATATTGTAGTGTACTGTATATAAAATAATTTGGATTTATTCCTGAATTTTACTACTTCGACGAGTTTGTAATTTATTATGGATAAATTGCCATGTAACTTATTTAAAGAGAGGTAAGGGGCACCTGACTGACTTTGGCTGGTCATACACTGAATGGGTTAAGGTACAACTTTTGCATATTGTTACTGAAATAAAGCCATGTTATTGACAATCTCATTGACATCCGGGGGTTGGCATTCTCAAAATGTGATTCTTCTGGCCCCTGTCTGGTCGTAGCCAGAAGGAATAAAAGCTCTGGAAACATATAAAACTGACGAGGCCTTTCCCCTCTATTAAATAAAATCATGTGATATTAACCAGAAGAAAATGCTAAACAACTGGCTTGGTAGTGAAAGGGATAATTATTTGCATAATAAAAACAATAACATGAAATGTAGTGTTTCATTCAACCTGTCCACATACCTGAACTTGACAAATTCAAGTCATCCGTTTGTGATACTATTCCACATACAGGGGAATCGTCTTCAGTAGAAACTGTGTTTAATGGAGATTCTGTCATTGGAATTATGAAACTCAAGTTAATATTAATATATTTTGACATGTATAGATGCAGACATACATGTAAAAATCCAAATAAAGTAATAACAATAATCTAGTATGCTCAATTATATTATACAACCATCATAACACAATCACAGAAATAGAAGTACAGTACTGTAACTACTGTATACCTTCATCAAAGTCTAGGCGGCCTCTGCATGATGGCTGAACATCTGTATAGTCTTTAGCTCCTGCTGAAAACAAATCAACTTTTTTGGACTTGAAATAATTGCTGAAGATAATGTACAGTAACTATTTAAGTTTCCCATTATACACACTATATTATGGCCTTGGTTTAATACTACATAAGCTTGTGCATATTAAGTTATATTATCATATAGATAAACTTGTTTTCAACTCGTCATGCAAAATGATGCAAGCTGAAGTTGGTACAAGTCCAAAAAAGCTGTAATGCCCTCCCAGCATTGTGGAAGGGGTATAAGCCATTTCTTGCAACCTGAAGCACATTACTGTACTTTTATTTCACGGCTTGGTCATTACATTAATAATTGGGTCATTCCAAAAAATATCTGTACTCCCTTCATAGAGAAAATGGCAAATGGTCCCCCCTCTATGGACATCCTACAATAATTAAGTTAATCTGAAGTTAATTTTATCCCCTTCAGACAGCACAAATTTCCTCTGTAGGGGTGATGTGGATCTTTACTGGGACAATGTATTTTACAGTATGTAGATAAAAATCAGGCACAACTGAAAAGTCTAGCATAGGTAATATACCTTTTCTCATTTTGTGTTGAGGGGATGACACAATTTCTTCAGGCTGATCTGGGGAAAAAATTATAGATTTTATTAAATTGGTTATTTGTATATAAAGTAACATATTTATTTAGCATAGTACCCGCAACAGCAAAAGATGAAATCACATGCCTTTCTGTACAGTACTGTAGTTAATAAGTTCACATAAAACCGGTAGTCTGCTCTTGATTGATGGTATACAGTACATGCTCTCAATAAACCAATAAGCTTATACATTGTAGAAGCAAAAGAGCTCCCCAACTACATTTGAAACATACTTCTGTTGTACAGTAGTACAGAATTATACAGCCAGACAACTACAAAGTGACAATAGCACCCTTCATAGGCAACTGACTAATAAACCAAAAAGTGTTCTGATGCAGCAGGCAACTCAAAATGGTTCCCTGTAAGATGCCTGGGCCTGTGTTTTTTACTTGTCTTAGATAATCTTTTTGACTTTCCTGCAGATACTGTATGGCTACACTGTGGCAAGACAAAAGAGGAAAAGGCTTGTAACATCTCTTATATTTTTGAAAAGAACTCTGAATAGATGTTAGGAGTTTATACATCACTCAATGGCATTCCTGAGTACACAAAATCAATAATAAATAAGCTACAATCGTGGAATAATTACATTGGGACACAGCGTATGTCAAGTGACTTATGTGCGCACGCGAATTAACTTTAAAATGTGCCCTCCCCTTCCCCCTCCGATCAACGTTGCGACAGAATTTTTGTTTTCTAGGCCTCAGAAGTATCCCCTGGAAATCAACATTGATTGGTGGGGGGTGGGGAGGGGTAAAGCAACGTTATTTATCGCACGATAGTGAAGTAAGCAAGAAGGAAGCTAATTTATGCTTTAGTGTCCCAATGAATTATTCTCAGATTGTCTGAAATAAGCGCAAGTCATAAATATTAATACCAGGGTCACATTTTTATTGATTACACACTCAATGAAGGTCAGGGTTACTATTAACGACTATGGGATGACTATTAGTATCCGTGAAATAATTTTCCGATTGTTTCCGATTCGTATCGGTTGACCGGCACAGTACTCCACTACAGTACTCCACTAAAATAGGTCTATATTCGAAAGAACTGAGTCTTCTTTAGAAAGTTTTTTTGTTGAAGTGATAGATATTTACTTAATCTTCACTGTAAGCGCTGAATTATTGCTGTCCAGACCCTTTTACTCAGATAAATAACAGTACTCCACCAAATTCGTGGTAATAAGTTAAAAGATAATCTAATTATAATATTATTTATGCCGTAGATGGAGTACTGTTAAAAATACGGTTTAAGTTAGGTATTTTGCTACCTCAATGTTACCAGCATATAGAACTTTATCTGTATCATAAGCGTGATAGAGACAGTTGTTATTTAGAACGTGTTTATGCGGGAAATACGCAGTAAAGGCATGGAGTACTGTGCAGGAGCCATTATAATAGCACAGCTAATTATAAATGCAGTCTTCACGCTTATTTTGTTAGGTTGTCATTTAATACGCGGGCCAAATAAAACGCAAGTTTCTACTGTTTTGTGCTTATTTAGAACAACTGAAGTGGACACGTATAGTAAAAGTAAACCACTGACAACCTATGAGTGTGGGTTTAGTATTTTGTTTGACTCCCTTTCATCACACAGTCAATTCGGTTAGGTAGACGTGCGATCGTTTGATCAATTGTTGCGGTCTTCGCAACAGCGAAAGCTCGTTCATTGAAATGTTGAAATAATTCGTTTATAATTCTGCCATGTAATTTTAGTTCCACCGTTTGCTTTTTATCCGTTATTTATTATTTTGGCAATGCGTAATTTCAATTCATTGATATTGAATATTTTCAGACAGTCTGAAATAAGCGCAAGTCATAAATATTAATACCAGGGTCACATGTTTATTGATTACACACTCAATGAAGGTCAGGGTTACTATTAACGACTATGGGATGACTATTAGTATCCGTGAAATAATTTTCCGATTGTTTCCGATTCGTATCGGTTGACCGGCACAGTACTCCACTAAAATAGGTCTATATTCGAAAGAACTGAGTCTTCTTTAGACAGTTTTTTTGTTGAAGTGATAGATATTTACTTAATCTTCACTGTAAGCGCTGAATTATTGCTGTCCAGACCCTTTTACTCAGATAAATAACAGTACTCCACCAAATTCGTGGTAATAAGTTAAAAGATAATCTAATTATAATATTATTTATGCCGTAGATGGAGTACTGTTAAAAATACGGTTTAAGTTAGGTATTTTGCTACCTCAATGTTACCAGCATATAGAACTTTATCTGTATCATAAGCGTGATAGAGACAGTTGTTATTTAGAACGTGTTTATGCGGGAAATACGCAGTAAAGGCATGGAGTACTGTGCAGGAGCCATTATAATAGCACAGCTAATTATAAATGCAGTCTTTACGCTTATTTTGTTAGGTTGTCATTTAATACGCGGGCCAAATAAAACGCAAGTTTCTACTGTTTTGTGCTTATTTAGAACAACTGAAGTGGACACGTATAGTAAAAGTAAACCACTGACAACCTATGAGTGTGGGTTTAGTATTTTGTTTGACTCCCTTTCATCACACAGTCAATTCGGTTAGGTAGACGTGCGATCGTTTGATCAATTGTTGCGGTCTTCGCAACAGCGAAACCTCGTTCATTGAAATGTTGAAATAATTCGTTTATAATTCTGCCGTGTAATTTTAGTTCCACCGTTTGCTTTTTATCCGTTATTTATTATTTTGGCAGTGCGTAATTTCAATTCATTGATATTGAATACTTTCAGACAATCGTGGAATAATTACATTGGGACACAGCGTATGTCAAGTGACTTATGTGCGCACGCGAATTAACTTTAAAATCTGCCCTCCCCTTCCCCCTCCGATCAACGTTGCGACAGAATTTTTGTTTTCTAGGCCTCAGAAGTATCCCCTGGAAATCAACATTGATTGGTGGGGGGTGGGGAGGGGTAAAGCAACGTTATTTATCCCACGATAGTGAAATAAGCAAGAAGGAAGCTAATTTATGCTTTAGTGTCCCAATGAATTATTCTCAGATTGTCTGAAATAAGCGCAAGTCATAAATATTAATACCAGGGTCACATTTTTATTGATTACACACTCAATGAAGGTCAGGGTTACTATTAACGACTATGGGATGACTATTAGTATCCGTGAAATAATTTTCCGATTGTTTCCGATTCGTATCGGTTGACCGGCACAGTACTCCACTAAAATAGGTCTATATTCGAAAGAACTGAGTCTTCTTTAGACAGTTTTTTTGTTGAAGTGATAGATATTTACTTAATCTTCACTGTAAGCGCTGAATTATTGCTGTCCAGACCCTTTTACTCAGATAAATAACAGTACTCCACCAAATTCGTGGTAATAAGTTAAAAGATAATCTAATTATAATATTATTTATGCCGTAGATGGAGTACTGTTAAAAATACGGTTTAAGTTAGGTATTTTGCTACCTCAATGTTACCAGCATATAGAACTTTATCTGTATCATAAGCGTGATAGAGACAGTTGTTATTTAGAACGTGTTTATGCGGGAAATACGCAGTAAAGGCATGGAGTACTGTGCAGGAGCCATTATAATAGCACAGCTAATTATAAATGCAGTCTTTACGCTTATTTTGTTAGGTTGTCATTTAATACGCGGGCCAAATAAAACGCAAGTTTCTACTGTTTTGTGCTTATTTAGAACAACTGAAGTGGACACGTATAGTAAAAGTAAACCACTGACAACCTATGAGTGTGGGTTTAGTATTTTGTTTGACTCCCTTTCATCACACAGTCAATTCGGTTAGGTAGACGTGCGATCGTTTGATCAATTGTTGCGGTCTTCGCAACAGCGAAAGCTCGCTCATTGAAATGTTAAAATAATTCGTTTATAATTCTGCCGTGTAATTTTAGTTCCACCGTTTGCTTTTTATCCGTTATTTATTATTTTGGCAATGCGTAATTTCAATTCATTGATATTGAATATTTTCAGACAGTCTGAAATAAGCGCAAGTCATAAATATTAATACCAGGGTCACATTTTTATTGATTACACACTCAATGAAGGTCAGGGTTACTATTAACGACTATGGGATGACTATTAGTATCCGTGAAATAATTTTCCGATTGTTTCCGATTCGTATCGGTTGACCGGCACAGTACTCCACTACAGTACTCCACTAAAATAGGTCTATATTCGAAAGAACTGAGTCTTCTTTAGAAAGTTTTTTTGTTGAAGTGATAGATATTTACTTAATCTTCACTGTAAGCGCTGAATTATTGCTGTCCAGACCCTTTTACTCAGATAAATAACAGTACTCCACCAAATTCGTGGTAATAAGTTAAAAGATAATCTAATTATAATATTATTTATGCCGTAGATGGAGTACTGTTAAAAATACGGTTTAAGTTAGGTATTTTGCTACCTCAATGTTACCAAGCATATAGAACTTTATCTGTATCATAAGCGTGATAGAGACAGTTGTTATTTAGAACGTGTTTATGCGGGAAATACGCAGTAAAGGCATGGAGTACTGTGCAGGAGCCATTATAATAGCACAGCTAAATTATAAATGCAGTCTTCACGCTTATTTTGTTAGGTTGTCATTTAATACGCGGGCCAAATAAAACGCAAGTTTCTACTGTTTTGTGCTTATTTAGAACAACTGAAGTGGACACGTATAGTAAAAGTAAACCACTGACAACCTATGAGTGTGGGTTTAGTATTTTGTTTGACTCCCTTTCATCACACAGTCAATTCGGTTAGGTAGACGTGCGATCGTTTGATCAATTGTTGCGGTCTTCGCAACAGCGAAAGCTCGTTCATTGAAATGTTGAAATAATTCGTTTATAATTCTGCCGTGTAATTTTAGTTCCACCGTTTGCTTTTTTATCCGTTATTTATTATTTTGGCAATGCGTAATTTCAATTCATTGATATTGAATATTTTCAGACAGTCTGAAATAAGCGCAAGTCATAAATATTAATACCAGGGTCACATGTTTATTGATTACACACTCAATGAAGGTCAGGGTTACTATTAACGACTATGGGATGACTATTAGTATCCGTGAAATAATTTTCCGATTGTTTCCGATTCGTATCGGTTGACCGGCACAGTACTCCACTCAAATAGGTCTATATTCGAAAGAACTGAGTCTTCTTTAGACAGTTTTTTTGTTGAAGTGATAGATATTTACTTAATCTTCACTGTAAGCGCTGAATTATTGCTGTCCAGACCCTTTTACTCAGATAAATAACAGTACTCCACCAAATTCGTGGTAATAAGTTAAAAGATAATCTAATTATAATATTATTTATGCCGTAGATGGAGTACTGTTAAAAATACGGTTTAAGTTAGGTATTTTGCTACCTCAATGTTACCAGCATATAGAACTTTATCTGTATCATAAGCGTGATAGAGACAGTTGTTATTTAGAACGTGTTTATGCGGGAAATACGCAGTAAAGGCATGGAGTACTGTGCAGGAGCCATTATAATAGCACAGCTAATTATAAATGCAGTCTTTACGCTTATTTTGTTAGGTTGTCATTTAATACGCGGGCCCAATAAAACGCAAGTTTCTACTGTTTTGTGCTTATTTAGAACAACTGAAGTGGACACGGATAGTAAAAGTAAACCACTGACAACCTATGAGTGTGGGTTTAGTATTTTGTTTGACTCCCTTTCATCACACAGTCAATTCGGTTAGGTAGACGTGCGATCGTTTGATCAATTGTTGCGGTCTTCGCAACAGCGAAAGCTCGTTCATTGAAATGTTGAAATAATTCGTTTATAATTCTGCCGTGTAATTTTAGTTCCACCGTTTGCTTTTTATCCGTTATTTATTATTTTGGCAGTGCGTAATTTCAATTCATTGATATTGAATATTTTCAGACAATCGTGGAATAATTACATTGGGACACAGCGTATGTCAAGTGACTTATGTGCGCACGCGAATTAACTTTAAAATCTGCCCTCCCCTTCGCCCTCCGATCAACGTTGCGACAGAATTTTTGTTTTCTAGGCCTCAGAAGTATCCCCTGGAAATCAACATTGATTGGTGGGGGGTGGGGAGGGGTAAAGCAACGTTATTTATCCCACGATAGTGAAATAAGCAAGAAGGAAGCTAATTTATGCTTTAGTGTCCCAATGAATTATTCTCAGATTGTAGGTCTTACATGTACTGCACCTTTCTTGTTATTAGTAACATCAAGGCTAGCAGTTGAACAAGTTGAAATTAGTGTCAGACCACTGTAATATCCTCTGAAAAATAATACAAGAAGAACACCTGAATGGAGAAATATCAAAGCTATTGATTGTTCATGCTCATTAAACCATTTTTGAATTCCACAAAACAGTTTGATTGAATTCTACAAAAAAATTCGATGCAGTATAAAGAATAATAATAAATATGAAACAGAAAGATCATTCTGTAACTTTTCAATACTCATTCTGATGCTCTCGTTGTTTCATTATTAGACTGGACTACTAAGTACTAAGTTATATATTAAAAACCTTTCAGTTGTAGAATTTATTCAGTCCAAGTTCAGATTTAGAGAGATTAGATTCTGTTATGACATTTAATTTGTTGAGACAAACATTTGTTTAGGACAAAGTGAAAGAACATCAATCAGGCAGTAGGTTTATATCAGTACACAAGCGCATGTTCAAATAAAATAACTCATTGAAAAAAAAAATTTCAAGATTAACTTACTCTCGCTGTCGTCCTCTATGCTGGAGCTTCTTTTGAAATATTTTACCGAACGTTCGTAGGACTTGCTCACGTTGAATTCTCTTCACACCTGGTGAGACTTCTTCAAGCTTGTTAAAGAGATCGCTGACTTTCAACTCTTTTCCTTCATCTACATTCACACAGGTCCGAAGGATTTTCTCTGAGTCCAAACTAAACTTGTAATGAGTCCGATTCACTAAAAAAAAAGAGTATGCTTAGCAATCGCTTTCAGTAATTACATTTCAAAATATATGACTTAAGCTAAATTAAATAAACTACAAAAAAGATTTTACAAATTTTTGACGTAAAGCTTATAATAACTCTTACCTCTCCGTTTCGTTCCCTTCGCCGTGATTATTACGCCTCTAAACGATTCAGCACCACTTCTTGGCGGTATTAATAACTTCGTAGGCGTAGATGGTTTTATTGTTGTAGATGTACTATGTGGTCCATGAACGGTCAACGATCGTCTTCCTTCAGTCAATTGAAACAACTGTCCTTTCATCAAACTCAATTCTGCTTCCTTTCTCTCGATCTCTAAACGCTTCTGTTTAACTTTTCTTAAACTGTTCTTATATTCTTTACTTAAAACTGGTATTTTGCTGATAAATCTTCGCGGCTGCTTATTTATACGTTCGCCAGACGCCATCGTCGCCATTTCTACAGCGCAAAATATTCCCCAAGGTACCCGGGTACATTGGGACGTCCAGCTGATGTACATCGGCACGTCACTACCTTTCGATATATGGCAGGCAACTCCTCCGTTTTCTTTTCCCGCGTGCTCAGTGTTTGCATAGCTGGGAAGCCATAATATTATTTGAGAATTTCCGGACGGTAAAGTGTGGTAAAGTGTGTTAAACTTCTCCGTAGGTATGGTAAAGTGTGGCAATTCAAAATGCTTTTGTGCTAATAACTGTGATAAACCTATTTCTTTCATAATCAACTATACATAAACACTGCTATTCAAGTAGAAGACGAGCAAAACATGGTGCTACTTCCTTCTGCTGACTCTCCGGTATTTGAGTCTTAAAATTAAACACATTCCACCTTACAGACATCATTTCCGTTTCTCGCTCGTCGATGCTTCCGCTCTTGACAAAAGCTAACTTATGTTTGCTAGTACAAAATATCGGGGTATCTCGATCGAATACCGTGTCTTGAGCAAAGTGGGATTTGGGTGCAGGCAAATGAACCAACTGTCCCTCCAACATAAGTAAGAGATCGTGCCAGGGAATAATCTGTGGAGACCACCTGAAGTCGTTTAAGAAAATAACTTCAGCTTTATATGCTCCAACCCAAGCGAAGCTTGTAGATGCCGGATTTGTGAATGTTTCATAAATTTTGTTCAGCGGGTTTAATAAAAATGTTTTGCCACAATTTGCTGGACCTGTCAACATTATGTTGCGATATTTTCCCCGGCCTTTCTCGAGTAATGTTTTCGCAGAATTGGAAAATGTTTCTCGGCTGATGTCGTTGTTGGCAAGTAATTCCAATGCGCACGTTTTCCATTCATTGTTTGGTTGACAAATACAATCTTCTTCATAGACAATTTGGAGGAGTTCCATGCGCGATTTTTTGTTGCGTTCTGCTTTGGCTTGTGCTGTGCTATTTCCCACGCTGTAGTAATAAGTTCATTAACGACCTTTGTTCCACCGTTGATAATGAACTCTGCGACGTCGGTTTTCCCCTCGTGTTTTTGCGCATTGGCAAAAGCTAGAAGTTCCGTTCTACTCCGAAGATTCTTCGACACAATAATTTCGGACACTTCAAACGCGCTAAGTCGTTTACGCTCCTTCCTTCCCTTCCTGCGTGGTTCACTCTCACCACATTCCTCTCCGTCTCCTTCCTCGTGACTGTCGTTCAACTCCCCGACGTTTGCACGGTTTTCTCGTTTTGCTTGCAATGCCTCGTGAGCATTCATTGTAGAGGGGCCTTCTGTGCTACTTAAATCTGGATGGTTGTTGCTCTGTTCGAAGTTCCCATCCTCTTTTGTGACATATTTCCAAGCCGTGTAATAATTGGCGTGGATTGTTGAAAAAATGCACCGAAATACTATGCTTCTCTTTTAAGAATTTCTTCGAAGACATCCAGCGTTGAGTGCGATCAAGTTTGACGCATATGTGATAATGAACCCCAGACTTCTTGTGCTCTTCTTGACAACAACACCAGTGCATTACTGTCGCACATCGTTGTGAAAAAGGATTCAACAATGGCTTTAGCGAAGGATGCTCTTGTTGGAAATTTCACTGTATCTGCTTGACTATACGTAACCAGGTACATCTGCCGTACTTCACGGGAACCTAACTCCACATAATCCCTCTGTGAATTCGTTGACGAATCATCGCTGCCATATTGTAAGAGCAATTCCATGTTTTTATTAAAAGAAGAAAGGGTACACGCGTTCGCTAGCCATGCACCGCTCACCTTGTGTTCACGTGGTATCTCATAACACAACTTCCATTATTCCTAGCTGCAAACCACGTGAAATATTAATACGTTTAGCATGGGCATAATTCACAATCTATTGCAATTGATTTTATATAAAGTTAAATTCTGAGATGAGCAAAAACGCTTGCATGCATGCGTACGCCATTACACATGTAACAATTATATTTTCACTACTATGATAAGTTATTTTTCATTGTGATATACTCTGATGAGATAACGTCATTTCCATTGGTGTGCATATGGCTTTAATATATACATGAGAATTGTTTTTAGAACATTTTTTTTAAATTCAAACTACTAATAATAATGTTTCCTTGTCAACTTTTTTCATTTTATGATCTATATTTTATTCAGACAATCATTGACAAAAATAGTTAGCACGACACTGCGGAGTTGTGTTCAAGTCCTATATTGCTCGAAAATTTTAATTTATCTTCTGTTTCCCCCCATCCCCCGTCTCAATGTTGGTCCCATTACGGTGATAGTGTCGATGTGCATCACAACACAATTAGCACATCATTTAGGACATATACAACATTGAAATGGGGGGAAGGGGGGTCCGCACCTGCTAAACGTGTAATGTGTGCCAACCATTTTGTCAACGATTGTAGTAAGTTATTGTTTTATTCCGGGCACTCTAGGCTAATGTATGCCAGATGCTTTTACTTGTCAAATTAAGGGAGAACCCTTAGCAAGCCTAGACAAAAATGGGTTAAACTTGATTTCCATTTTGTTGTTGGGAGAGAATTTAGTCTATCTTGGAAACTGCCAATGAATGGCTACAGTAACAAAAAATAGGTACGCAATGCGTACATGTGACTACCGCTGTTAAGCACAAGAGATATAGACTTAAGAAGCAATGCATGAAAATGTGTGAAAAGCACACAGACACAAAAAAAAATGATAGTTCAGTATTTTAAATCATTTTATACATGTATTGCTAATTTGAACATGGCACATACATGAACTATACATACATCTTTACTGGCTGTTTCCAAAACAGCATATATTAGCATCATAAACATGCCCCCAAGTTTTACATGAAGTGAACTTGTAAAATTCAGATTTTTGTACAAAGCCCGGATAGCTTATCTGGTGGATAAAATCCTAGCTAGAGAACCACTCTAGTGGTGCTTTGAACAACCGAATTTAACTTTGATACAATGAACAACACTATCAGGTACATAACTATTCAGTGGATACAATTTTATATTAGATTGTTCAAAGCATGATTAGTGCTGTTGTTTAGCTAGAACTTATCAACTAGATAAGCTATCTCATCTTTGTACAACTCACCCCAGATCATATACATGTAGATTATTTTTGTGGAAACACCAAATATTTATAGCATTTCAGCCTTACTCAGGCAAAAAGCTTACCAAATAAATATTCTTCATGGTGTTTCCACAAAAATAAGCTATATTACATTATCGCCATGAAAACTTTCAAAGAATTAATCACCCCAGATAAATATCAACATTGTGTTCCAAAACAACATTTTATCTGTCATATTTATGCACATCACTAACATTTTATGATTCTGCCAATATTTTAAATAAGACAGTACAACAATACTCAGTATTGTAGTTTCAACAGATATATTTCTTCATTTCAAGGCTTTCAACATATTCAAGGCTTTAAGTTTCCCAACACTTCACAATAGCTTTTCAACAATTTATCAAAATATACAATTGGTGGCACTTAGACACCAGATTATAGAATATTTTAGTACTTTCACAAGAGTCAGACTTCTGGTGTATCTACTATTCTGGGTTTCTTAATTTCATTATACAAGATATTGAACAACACCTAAAACAAGTAAACAAAACACCAAGTCAAGGTTTTGTAATGTTTATGTAACAGCCAACATATTTTGTCAGCATAAATTTCTTATATACATGTGTATAGTGTCATGTCATGTGTATATACATGTGTACGAGTCACTCTGTCACTGACCAGTGACCACAACACACAATTCAACCAAAATTAAACTTTAAAAACTCTTCAAAAACTCATTAATAATTCATGAGGAAAACACAAAGGAAATCAGTACCATGTCCGTGGTTTTATACCCGATAAAACTTCTTGACGTCAGAAAGAATACTAATGAACATACAATTTTATATAAAGGATACTAATGAACATACAATTTTATATAAAGTATACTAATGAACATAACATCCAATAACGTTTTTGAAGCCATTCAAAACACTCGCATGACGTGTTTTATCAGATCTAAAGCACTCGGGCTGCGCCATCGTGGTTTTAAATCTGATAAAACACTCCTGCTCGTGTTTTAAATATTACATAAAGCGATCTTATCATTATAAATCATTTATATCAAAGACTTTGGCGTATATTGACAATTTCTTCGATAAAAGAAGGTTGAAGGCCCAAATTCTAGCGAACTTTATAAGCTGAATATTTCTAGTACTGCTATAAAGTACCGAAGCTAGTACGAGGTTGGCTTTGGGATATAAAATTTGTTTCTGATCAAGTATTTATAGATTTTGTATATAGTATATAAGATATTAAACAACGTCACAGTTTTGAAACTATTTCTTACCTTGTATAAACTGATCAATGACAGAAACTGTTCCAAGACGAAAAGATTTGCAAAGTAATAATTAACACTTTTCAAAAATCAAAACATTCATCGAGAGAGCATTCACTTCAGTTTATTCCCACGAAAACAACTCGAGTACTCCTCGAATACCTGGCGATCAATGGCGATCTTCTCGACTATATGGCGATACATACATACATACATAGGTTTATTAGATACTCCTCGAAAGGCTTTTCAGCTCTAATTTACAAAGTGTTATTTACATGTCTATATTAACAAAAGTTTAAGATTACCAATTTACCATAATTAAGGAAAACTATATTAAAACACTAACATATTATATTAAAAAAAGTCACCTATTTAGTCCATAAGAAGGTTCTTCTTTAAATTATATTTAAAACTTTGGACCGACGTTCTAGATTTTAGTGACTCATCAAGGTTATTCCAAATTGTAGAAGCTCTGTATAAAAAAGATTTCTGGGCTGTAGAAGTTCTACAAAGAGGCTTGTGTAATTGTTTACTCTGACGCGTTACGCGATTGCTAATCTCAGACCGAGTGACAAACTTATGACATAAATAATCTGGCGCTAAGTTGTTCATACATTTGTAAGTCATAACGCAATCTCGTAAATGCAAAATCTTCTCTACGGTTAGCCATTTCAATTGTTTTAAGGCAGGTGTTATGTGATCATATTTACGGAAGCCTGTCATTATGCGTGCAGCAAAGTTTTGCACTGTTTGAAGTTTACTAATATTCTTCTGACTTGTAGAAGACCAAACAGAGGAGCAGTAGAACAGCTTGGAAAAGACATAAGATTGAATTATCATTTCCAGAGTTGGTTGTTTAAATAAGTTCTTGATTCTGTTAATTTGGTGTAATTTCTTCATACATGATGATACCAATTGTTTAATATGTTCATTTAAAGATAAACTTGAATCCATAATTAAGCCAAGATCTTTGGCATTTTGAACAGGGTATACAGTGCTGACAAGTCAGCGGTAGTCACAACAATGGAAATCAGGTTTTATTTAAGCCATTTTCAATCGAGCAGGCTAATACACGAGTATGGCAATAAATTATGGTTAGATATTTAGAATATGAGAAGAATAGTAACAATGGCCCACTGCATGGACTGGTCATGACTTGAGTAATTATAAATAGATACTGTATTTGGTAATAATTAAAAGGTGATAAAAACATTACCTCATTAACCTGTAAGAGTGGTAAAACAATATATATAATTATATATATTATATATATATAATTATATATACAGTAAACACCCGCGTGTAAGAACCTAGTGATTTAAGAACCTGTAGGCAGAAATTTTGCATTTTAATACCCCAAAATATAAGAACCTGTTTTAGCCAACCAAAGCCACAAGGTTCTTATATGAAGAGTCTGAATAATGAAACAGTGCTGTAGCCAAAATGTGGGACTATAAAATATAAATTTGCTATATATTTGGCCCTTCCATAAAAATATCATTACAGAAATTACATACATACAGTATAATCTCTCTATAACAAAGTGGTTTATATATCTGGTCATATAACAATAGCATTTCCCTTAAAGAAATGTTAAGAACCTATTAAGAACCTATTTTGCCTAAATTGTCAGTAATTACCCCAAAATATAAAAACCTATTTTGCCAGACTTGAAAAAATCTAGCTTCTTACACGTGGGTGTTTACTGTATTATATATATATATATATATATATATATATATATATATATATATATATATATATATATTCACAATAATGAAATAATGAAGCATTTTATGATACTGTATAACTAGAATTGTATTTGAACAATTGGCATACCTTTCATTTATTCGAAGATGGAATTGTTCGCCTGATTGTGCCTGCACATCTTTATTTTTCTACGGACATCATTCTAAAAGCGTTCGAATATTTTTAACCACTATATGACAGTAAATTTGCAAGTACTGCGTAGGTATTCCAAGTGAGATCAATCTAGCGAACTACTGATGATCTGAAAGCGTCCTATATTAAAACAAATTGAAGGAAATCGTTGTATTATTAAACGTACACTGCACATTCGTGGAACACGAACTCTTCCACTACCAGTTTGCCGAACACGTCTCCTTTGCTCCGAAATGGAAGACACCTGGGCAGCCAAGCTTTCGACCTTGTTTGTAAATTCTCTCAGAGCCCCATTATCGGACTGGCTTGTCTGTACAATTTTTTGGTAATAATTGCATGTCCTACATTCACCAAATACGAAAATCATCCTAATAGTTCCCTTAGTCAACCGTCATCGTACATCATTATACATCATTATACATCATTGTACATCATTGTACATCAATATACGTCATTATTAGATCATTATACATCATTGAGGCCCTATTTAGGGGTTATCGGGATCGGCATATCTATTTAACGGAATCAACGGAATCGACGGAATAAACGGAATCAACGGAAATTTGGTTAATCGCTTACTAACAAACGGTTAATAAAATACCTTTATTTACGTTTATTAGCTGAGACTGAAACTGATCTGTCGTCGATACTTCAAATAAGGTTATTGGATTAGACATATTAAACAGTTTGTTTATCAGACAGTGTTACCGCTAAGAACAAGGTCAAACATTTTAATTTGATTTAGTCTTTTAGATGTTTACGAGTAATGGAGACAATCCGGTTTCTAATTTCAAGGGTAATATCTGTCTTTGTTCTGCACACAACCAGACCATACATACCGGTAGCCTGCGCGCAGACTGGCGGTACGTTCAGTCTTTAGAAGATTACGTTAACATTTCCGCGATGTTAACTTTGATTTAAATGAGTGTGTGCGATGGACTATACGTCACCGATGGAGTCACTCAGAAACCAATCTGTTCAGGTTTTTTTGCAGGTATTTATTGTTTACAATATACGAATACATTTAGTCCATTTCGACGCTACGGGTCTTAGTTTGAATGTCAAGGTTTACTAACGTTTAGATTTCCCCCAGTTTTTTATTGTCATCGTTATCCTAGAATGGTTCCGTCCGATCGAGCTTGACGAAAATCACTGAAATACGATGTCGTATGAACCATCGACGGTGCGACAAATCGTTATGTACTAGTACAGGTCAGTTTTCACATGACAACATGCATGGCCGTCATATGTATCAGTGTTCCTCGACAATAAAATTAATAAGTATCTTCTTGGTTAGGAAGACCAACACGGTAGCCATGCTCTTTGTCATTTTGAATGCCTGGGAAGTCTGCGATCGATTAAACGTTCAACTTACCACACAAGCGAATTGAAAATGACGCGAGTAATTTTCAGGTTCAAAAACTTTTATTTTATTAAATATACGGTTACATGATTAAACCAAAATTATCAAAAAATGTTTTTGAAACATCTAATGTATATATATATATATATATAGATATATATATAGATAGATAGATATGTATTTACAGCGTTAAGCATGATTAATACAATACAAAATACTACATTAATTACTACATTATTACTACATTTAATACTACATATAAAACATGCAGAACAACAAATTCTATATTATGATTGTTGAGATCGATATTTTTAAACTCTAAAAACTGATCTTGTCAAGTCGTCCAAAACGCAATTAACATAAATCGTGGGTTTTAAATGTTGTCTTCTGTTCTACCTTGATGTGATTTAGACATGAATATTTAAGGATTAATTTATTACATAAAATTACTGTGTATATCGAAGAAAATTCATCTAGGATGCGAGACATGCGGGATACGACAGTGTCTTTAAGACATGTCATCCGAAATAAAATTGGTCGGCCACGATTATGTTAATCTGTCTTAAACAACTGGACTGATTTCTTATGGCAAGCATGCTATATTTGCACAAGTCCAAACTCGCGACCTAGGCAATCCCAGTGCACCTTATTTAGTTTACTTTTAACTAAATTACATACATGAATGTCTAAATGCAAATATTTCTTTTACTCATGACCGCTTAAAGTGGAAGTGCTTCCAACCCTTTTTAAATGTGAGAATGGCCGTTCTTGGGTGAGGAAATGAATAAAAAATTTTAGCTGCTAAGACAAAGTCGTTTGGGGATGGGGGAACTGCTGGAGGTGTTCTAATACTTTTCCCACAACCATAACACTTGCGTATTTGGGTACCGTGTAAATGTTTTAATATGAGCTGGCTTTCGTGTTTATCGAGCATGGATAGACCTCAAAACGCAGTATTTAAAAATTCCTGCTTTTGTGCATGGAGCTTGAAAAATCGCTTTGTCCGAATTTTGAATCAGTTCGGCTGCCCCTTCCCAAATCCCCTTTAAAGTAAATTCATTGATATCAATGTTGACATTTTTGTAACTCACTGATACTAATCCACTGTCAGCAAGAGAAGCGTCGCTGGAACCTGGCAATTTGCCATGGCTAAGCAAATCTGTCATCGAAACCGAGCTAACCTTCTTAAGAAAATTTATTTTTTGTTTTGCAGATAGCTTAAAGTAATCTGTGCATTGCAGCTGTGCCCTAAATTCTTCCCGGACTACATATTTTCCTTTTAGATTGCAGTATGCTTTCTTTCTATCTGCTTCTTCAGCGTCAACAAACTTTGATACCTCTTCAATAAATCTTGGCATGCTCGACTCTCTGAAACCAAGCCAATTTTTTATCCGGACGTTATTGCTCTCTGAGTCGTTAGTGTAAAATTTGGTTGGAGGAAAACCTAAACCAGCAAGAGTGCGTACTGACGCAATCATGGCAGATTTCATTACCGGTGCAAGCGACCTTATGTAGTCGGTAAAACGTAAATCTACATCAATTACCGCCCAGTTTGAGCTTATAGATCTGAACATGTTATCGAAAGCAGAAGAACTCTCGCTATCAAGAAGGGTGTTTTCCCCGTGCATGATATCATCAAGAAATGTCTTTTCGTGTCGCCTAAGCTTAAGTTCTGTCAACTTAGTAATAATGTTTGTCTCGATATGCTTAAAACAACGAAGTGGTACTGCATTGGGAAATACATTTTTCAGGGCGTTGCACAAAGCTGTTTCTCCATCAGTGCCATAACATTTTAGATATTGGAGACCAGGCCTCAACCTAAGTAACGTTTGTTAGAAAGCAGTGTATACCTCTTCCGTTTTCGAAAAATGTGTCAGCAAAGGCCCAAGTTCGATGGGACTGCTCATTCGCTGAGGATGCGTAGAAAGTGTTAAATTACGATAACTGATTGGGGTAACATTAAATCTTCCGAGTTTAAAGGTTGGGTCAATTGACATTGGCATGTGCTCATTATCATCACAACAAAACCGTTCAAGATTTAGGAGTTGACTATCGGAAGGCCAGAACAACAAATGGTTCAGGGAATTCCTTTATCTCTCGGATGAAATTACCTAAATTATTCTGCGCCATTCCAGTAATATGTGAAATCTCATCTTCACTAATCGGTGTAGTGCCAGTTGCGTTTTGGCGATATCTCATTTGGTGAAGCTGTTTTGTATTTATTATATCAGCTGGACTATCGACATTGTGAATTCCTCCAATGTCACAGGCATTGGCAGCAACACTCCGCGAAGCACCTCTAAACTTTTGACATGCTTTCTGTAGCAATGATGGCTTAACTTTACAATATGTATGAACTTCATGCTTAGCATTACCATGCTTCTGTGGTGTGATTGGATGCGGATTACCAGTGAAAAAGTACTGTAAAAACACTAAATTGTTGGATATATGATCTCGGTTATTCTTAACAAAAGCAATAACCTTCTTGAAATCATGGTAGGTTCTATGGTGATAATACTTTCTTACCAGTAGATAGTGACTACTTGTCATATTCCTTTCATCTAATTTCTTACTACATTCTAAATTATAGTTTTCTAGGTGCTTTTGAAAGGTAAAAGTTCTAACGCCATCGTTTACCCAACTGCTGTGATCATCGCAACCTATATCTGATAAAGGCACATCTGAGGGTTTAACGGATAAAAGAAAGGACAGATTGTCCTCAACAAGTGGAGGTAATTTTTTGCACACCGTATCTAGTTTAGGATTGTCAACGAGATTTCTAAAATAATCCAGATACATTGGAGAATATTTACCAGACTTGAAAATTGGCATTGATGGATTTTCTTGATAGAATCGAGGCTTCGCTTTGACTGGCTTGTCTGCAGAGTGACTTGATGATTCATTCTCATCGTCAGTCATGGTAATGACAACTGGTAAGGGGGTGTCGCTTGTTTTCACTTTCTTCACACATTCACTTTCCTGCTTTATAGTACCAACTACATGAATGTCATCTCCAGATGACACCTCGACCATTAACAGTCCTGAGTCGTCACTATCTAAACAACGCGATTTTCTTTTCCTACATCGAATTAATCGGACGAAAATAATTAGATAAGGTACAAGTTTGCTGCGGGTGGAGTGCAAGCGCGCGTACAATCAAAAGTAGGCGAGAAGAAAGGCGGCGAGAGAAGAACGCCTTTCTTCCCTTCCGCCTTTCTTCCCGCCAGTCTTTTTGCCCTCGCTTACCTTTTTTCTACCGTAAAAAAAGCGACAGACTTAGAGTAAGTAAGTCTACAACTCCCATGAAATTTTGCGTGATAGATGAGAACAAATGAAAAGGTTGACTTTTTTATCGAATGCACTCATGAAAAATATTGATACTCTTCCATGGATACGTATTGACTTACATTTGTTTGTTTCTTTTGCCTTCATAGATTTCATCGGTCTGAGTAGGCGAGCGTGACCAGGGAAGTGGAGACGGAAAAGAATCCTAGAGACAAATAGGAAGCTTATTAATACAATACATACCTATGTATGTATGTGTGTGTGTGTGTGAGTGTGTGTATGTGTGTATGTGTGTATGTGTGTGTGTGTGTGTGTGTATGTATGTGTGTGTGTGTGTGTGTGTGTGTGTGTGTGTGTGTGTGTGTGTGTGTGTGTGTATGTATGTATGTACCGTATATGTATATGTATAACAAAACCCCAAGCAGTAAGCAGTGATCTTCAGTTTTATCTGGTTATCATGTTTAAATAACTAGCTAAAGTAAATAAGTGATAAAATGGCACTCATATGTGAAATTTTTATATGAACCTAATTACCTTCATATAAATTGCGTATATTCATTGTTTAATATTTTTAAAATTACACAGGTTCTACACGATCTACAAAAGCAAAGTGCAGTAATGCCAATCAAGAAATTGGGCAGCAAGCATCTACTTCTGGCTGTGCAAAGAAATACGTTTGGTGTTTCTGCAAACAGGTTTCTGCAAGCATTATTTGTATGCATGCTCGCCTGTCTCCTTTTCCTCATAGCAAATGTAGACAATGATCAACTGAAAAGCATAATGCTACTTGGATCACTGTGCACGTTGAATTTAGTATAGTTTTATTTTTGTGTAAATCATTATATTGCTATATTATTAACTATTTATTCTATATTTGACATGTCCATCTATTGTAAATTTGAAACTGTGCAAATTTATTACAATCTTGAAATCTTAATTTCAATCTTAATTTCGAATTTTCAAATTAACTTACCGTATATTTTTTAGGAAAAAGATAGTGAAGAGGAAGACATGATGTTGTTGTGTGAAATAAGAAACAAAAAAAAAGTACCGTATTTTAATTAATTATTGATCTTGTTATATACATGTACATGTATAGTTGTTTAATAAGGTTACCAGGGTAGCCCATATTTTTCGTTGTGGACAATGCAACTATAAAATCAATTCTGCACATTTATATATTCTGCATTATTTTATTCTTAATATATATGTCTATTTATATTGCTTTTCATGCCACCATTTGTGCAACCGGGTGACCCGTATTAGCTACGCATGCGTAGAACGAATATATTGCGTGTAAAACGTCATCAATACACGGCCGACAGGCTGCACACTTCAGCGAGGACACCCCGAGCTCAAAGTGAAACATCTCCGCTCAAAATCGTCGCTCGACCATAATTCTTCCACGAGCGCATAGTATACTATGGGTGATAACGCTGACGATCATGATGAGTTTTGTATTTGAGCCTGTGGACGATAGTGGGGAGTACGATAATCATTTTGTGGTTAAGCGGAACACAATATACGAGCGAGCGAAATTCAATCAACGGGTTCAAGGAGCAGACGAGGCGGTCGAGTCTTTTATAACCACATTATATTGCCTGGTGGAATATTACGAGTATGGAGCACTCCGAGATGAGATGATTCGTGATCGATTGGTAGTTGGACTACAAGATGCGAAACTCAGTGAAAGACTACAAATGGACGCGACCCTGAGCTTAGAAAAAGTTGTCAACATGGCAAGACAAAGCGAGAACGTTCATAAACAACAGGAAGTCGTTCGAGCAAGTACTTCGGGAGAATCAAAGTCTTTAAATACGGATGCAATTAGAGTATAACCCGGAGATATTTCTGGGTGAGGTGTCCGACTCAAGTAAAGAATCGTGGGAAACTGAAATCACTATTAACGGAAAACTAGTTAATTTCAAACTAGATAGTGGAGCTCGTTTGAAGAAGACGAACAAAAGGTTTATGGTCCGTGTCGTTATCAATTGGTATGCAAGGGGAAATTTATCGCAACGCTGCGATACGAGAAGAAATCCTATGAAGAAGAAATTTACGAACATTTTCCCTCAATAACAACTCACCTACTGATTTCATACTTAATAGATGTCAATAGCTTGTACACAAACATATCAAATGATTAAGGCATAATTAAGCCTGCATTGATATGCTTAAGATACAGAAGATAGTTGACATGCATCAACACAAAATACATTACTTATACAGTAAAACCCCGCGTATAAGAACCTAGAATTTAAGAACCTGTTAGGCTAAAAAAATTTATTTAGACCCCCTTTAAATAAGAACCTGTTTAGGCTAGAATTTCAAAGCAGGTTCTTATTTTATCAAATAGAGTCAAAACTAAAAATTTATAAATCAAAGAAAATAAGCTCTTCACAAAGTAATGAAAATGACCCAGAACCCTGGAAATGTCATTCAGATAAATAACATGTCTATATGAACACAACAACAAATAACTGTAGTATTTCTTCAGTGAAAATACTACATGACAATCTCAACTACTAGTGACTGTAAGCAATGTTTTCCAGCAACATGAACTGTTATCAGTACACTTATTGACAGCATTCCAGTACCTGTACATCAGTGAACTGTGTTGATTATAATTACTTCAAGACTGGCACTTCCTGATGTCACTGACGTTAAGGTCTCCAACAAATTCTGTTGCTTAGCCTGCTCAGAAGCCTCTCGAGGTACTGTCTATTCCCCACAAGTCTATAATCAACAGGAATTTCAAGGCCTTTCCCTTGCCCAGCATTATATCGATGGCCGATACACCCGGCTTCCACTTCCCCACCATCGCCCAGGAACTTGTTGAACAGTTTTGAAAGTTCTATGGGGACATGTCCAACAGTGTGCATTGCTTGGTTCTTCACAGCAACAGCATATTTGTCGTGATCATTGTTTTTCTTCAATTTCGCACAACATGATCTCCCCAACACAAACGGTTATTTCCATGAAATATGCGTGGTAGCTACGAACACTTGATTCGATGTACACTTCATACTCCTCTGTCATTTCTAATCCACAGAATATCTAGCTAAACTTTGCAATTTAACGAGCACGAACGACAAAAACGTGAGCGAGAAATGTGCTGGTTCTACAGTTTATCAAAAATGGAGGCGAGTCTTTCAAGACCGCTGACCATTGGACTGCTGTTCTGCAGGGCCGGTTGTTCAAGGCTGGATTAGCGCTAACCCTGGGTTGAAATTTAATCTGCTGTTTTGGTTTGTGTATTTCTGCATATCTTTTTATTTCAAAACTTTAGAAAATAGAACTTCTATTAATGCAGACAAGAGTCCAAAAATATATTTCCATGTTTAAAAACAAGCTGTGCTTTGAAGATTTTCTTAAGCTAGGATTAAGCTAACCCAACCATCAGTGAACCCAACCCCTGTATTCCTGTCTTTGTTTTAGAAACTGGAAATGACGTATCCTAGTTGCACTAGAGGCAGCACGTGACTGAGAAAAACACTCAACTCGTGAAAGCTTGCTTATGGTTTTCAATTTAAGGAACGCTTTAAGAAAATGAATCGTACTTTATTTGACTGTGGGATCAAGAGACAAGTAGAAACGAAGAGTGGTCAATTGTTTGATGTCACGGCAGCATTACCAAGGTCTGTAAAGTTGCCCAACAAAACTGTAAAATGTGAGATTTACAAGGAATCCTTCGCGGCCAAGAAGTACCTCGATACACACGTGCGATTCAAACACAACTCTGAGAAGTCCAATCTTGGCAACCTAGGCAAAGATTCGTCATTTCGTAACAGAGATGTAGACAGGAATGTATCTGAGTGTATCCAGGACCAAGCAAGAAAAGCAACCAGCGAAGAAACAGATGATGACATAACCACACAGACCTGTAGAAAGCCCCAGGCAGCCGCCATTGACAAAACTGACAAAAGACGGGGCTGTAGTCGGAGAAAATCTTACACAGTAGATTTCAAGGTAAAAACTCTGGAACTCCTAGATTCCCTTAGCGAACTGAAAACCAAGAAGAAGTGGGAAAAGGTTGCAGAGAAGCAAGGAATTAGTAAGTCGCTTGTAGTGAAGTGGAACAAGAATAGAGATAAACTACAATCGGAACTAAAGCTCAACAGGCGAAAGAAAAACGCGGGCGGCGTGAAGGCTGCAAGAAAAAGGAGAAAATTAGTATGCGAGAAAGCAAAGAACAGTGAGAAGTATCCATTGGCTGCCGAACGTGTTATTAATGAATTCAAGCTTCGAAGAGCAGGCGGGTGCAAGGTCTCAAAGCTTTGGCTAAGAAAAAAAAATGAAAGCTAAGATTGAAATGTGTTACGGCAAAGAAGAAGCTGACAAGTTCAAAGGAAGCAAAAATTGGTTTCAAAGATTCAAAAAGAGGCATCGGATTTCATTAAGACGGAGAACAAATAAGAAAAATAATTCTGCAGATGATGGAAAAGAAACAATTCAAACGTTCCACCGGAATTTAAGAAAGGCTGTAAAGCCGAAAAGAAGAAGAAGTAACTCGACTTTGGATGCCAAGTATGGGCGGTGGTTACCAAAGAATCGATATAATGTTGATCAAGTTCCTCTGGCTTTCGTAATAGATCAGGATAAAACCTATGATATTACAGGCAACAAACAGGTATGGGTGTCCCAACCTTCCACCGGCTTAGATAAGAGACAGGCCACTCTACAGCTCTGCATACGGGCAGAGGGAGAACAGAATGTAAAGCCTGCAATTGTGTTCAGGGGAAAAGGAAATATTTCTAGTGCAGAGAAGGCACAGCACGACAAAGGAGTAGATGTATATTTCCAAAGATGTGCGTGGATGGACACTGACTTGAACATGCAATGGGTATCAGGAACATTGATACCTGGGGTAGGAAACTCCACACATGAGAAAGTTCTCTTTGGTGATAATGTTGGGTTTCAGCCGGATAAGCAATTTCATGAGGTCTGCAGGAAGGAAATGAATGCTGTTGTTTATCTTCTCCCAGAAAATCACACAGACAAAGTACAACCTATAGATGCTGGGTGTGGAAAACTTATGAAGACAAAAATAGGAGAGGCAATGGAAAGATGGCTAGAGGAGGATGATAACTTGGAGTTATGGCATGACAAGATAACTGCCAAGAAGAGAAGAATCCTTATGACTAAATGGACTGCTGCAGCTTGGAAGGAACTTTCAGCTGATAAAATTATATTTAAGAAATTGTTCCAGAAGACTGGCTGCCTTATTACAGCTGATGGCTCTGATGATAATAGCATTAGACCCCAAGGACTAGAGCCTTATGAGTTTTAGACTTTTGTGGATAAGTGATGCACCAAACCAGACTGCGCATGTTTTTACAACATGAACTTGAATTTGAATTCAAACTAGAGCCTGTTACCAAACCATACAACTGACAACCCCAAATGAGGACCCTGACTGGTGCATACAGGTATATACGTTGTGGTTTAAATTTATCCCTACTTCAGTTCTGTCCATTCTCTGTTATTCCTCATTACCAGACATTTGATTATACCAAAACAATAGAATGGATAAAAGTAAACAAGGGATAAATTTAAACCAAGACATGTATATACTGTATATATGTCTACAGTTGTATACAACGTTTGTTTAAGTCGTAAGTTATATTCAGTACCTTTAAAGTGCATATAGGGTTGGTATAAGTGCACATACTGTCATTTTTTAGATAATTTGTGCATAATTTATATAAATTATATACCACACCTACCGAAAATGAGTCGCTTTTTTCTTAAGAAAATAAGAACCTATTTAAGAACCTGTTTAGCCTAATTTCCTGGTAAGCACCATTTACATAAGAACCTGTTTAGGCTAACTTGGAAAAATCTAGGTTCTTATACGCGGGGTTTTACTGTATACCTCCACTTTTACTTACATCCAACAATTTACTTATATCCCTACACATACCTTCCCAAAATACACAACCCAACATACCCATACTTATTACTATAAAAGTCAATAGCTTGTACACAAACATCAAATGATGAAGGCATTAAAGCCTCCGTTGATATGCTTAAGGTACACAAAACAATTGACATCTATACAGACCATTATACACTTCCTCTTATACATACATCAAACAACTTACTATTTACATCTCAACATAATTTCCCCTAAGGACAATGACTATCCCTTTAAGCCCTACAACACGTACACACTTCTCACTGTGACCTGGAAACGAATTACCCTACCCAACAAATATACCAACAAAATAACTCTAGTTACACCTATAGAATATACCAACTATTCAATGACATGATATACAATTTTCTTTTTGGCCACAAACTAATACAAACACACTGATATACCTACTTCCCAAAATACACAACCCAACATACCCATACTTATTACTATAAAAGTCAATAGCTTGTACACAAACATATCAAATGATGAAGGAATTAAAGCCTCCGTTGATATGCTTAAGGTACACTCTACTCCAAGATTTTCAAATCCGTTGAACTACCTAAAACACACAACAAGTTTGGTAAGCACTCACTTTAATTCTTGTCTAATATATTGTGTTGATAGCGATTATTTCTCTTCCAACAATTAACTTAATATTTACATTGACTCCCAACCCCAAATCCCTGCTGATGAGACCACCAGAAGGTCGAAACGCGTCCAGGGTTGTGTCCCAGATCCTGATTGCACTATACTATACGTTACATATCTTTTATTCTTCTTCTGTTGTTTTTTCAAATGGTTCTTTAAGCAATATATCTACACTGCATGTCCAACAGCGTGGTCCGTATCGCATTTCCATACGCAACATAGCCGGAGGCAAATTGCGCTTTTTATTCGAATTCCCTTCTTTAAATCTTTCCCTCATACTTCAACATTACACGACTAAAACTCCTTTGTGGTTTCCATTAACTACACTCAAACTTATAAAAAATTGTGATAACCCCCTGGCGAAAGGAGAGAGCTTATCCAAGCTCGCCACAATGTGTAGTTTTACTGACAGCGACATTCCTACGACTCAACATTACACGACTAAAACTCCTTTCTTGTTCCCATTAACTACACTCAAACTTGTAAAAAATCAAGCACAATATCAAGGTAACATCTTCAGATGCATGTTTCCCCACTGGAAGTTACAATTTCTTTATGGCAAAAACAAACTGGTATTCAAAACATCCAGATCGATTTGCTTATGGTTCTTTAAATGAGGTATATTCCACAGACTTTGACAGTTTTGGACCAGCTTGTTTTATTCCAACTCAGAGAATAAAGTCTCGTTTTGTGTTGACAAAAGGGAAGCACAAAGGAGAAAGTGCAACTATAGGTGACATTTTTACCTAAAGAATAATATCTTAAATGTTGTTTGCTAATTGGAGAAACCTATTCTTGCCTGAGGCATCCAAAACCTCTTTAATATTTTCCTCTCTATATATTGTATTTAACACCACATTAAACATTTTACCCTGTCTAATGTCAGACAATTTTACTCACCAAAGGAAGCTAGAAACCCTTTATAAGCAAGTGTAAGCAACAACAGGTAAAACCATTTCTGCCAAGAATACAGTATATACATGACAGTACATGTATATGACAATCTCTAGTTTTGCCTGATTGGCTAAAAGCCAGACAGTTTTTATACTTGCTATAAACAGAAATCTTTACTGCCAATGAAGAGGAGGGGTGCCAAAGCAAGAATTGGTTATAATTAGTTGACTTACAGTAACTTTTGCTGGTGTTTTTTTTTTGTACGGAACAGTATTAAATTGAGTAGATAATTAAATGGTGAAAATGTTTTAAAAAGAACAAATAAAAAACTAATTTAATGAATAGTTTAAGAACTTTCGCAAAAATATACAATTTATATGGTATATACATACATCTACAATTGTAACTGTATATAGTAATGTATTACCGAACTTACGAACTATGATTTGTTGCTTTTTCAACAGTTTGACCAGGTTACAGTAGCAGAAGTATAGCCTGCTAGATTCTCCTTGCTTTCACAAGACGGAATAAAAGCTAATTAGTCAATAATCTACTTAAGCTTATAATCTACTTATATTTATAGCTTACCTTGCTTGGTTCAGTTGGTTGTTTGTTTGCTTGCTTGCTTTTCGGCCATAAGTAGGGTATTGGCATTTAACACTTGTAAAAATAAGCTAGTGAATATATTTAACTTCATGACCAACTTGTATACTTTTTTTGCACACAATTTGTCCAGTAAATGCAGTAATAATATAAATTCTGCTCAGGCTCAGGTTACTGAACTGAACTGAACTGTAAATACTTGTTTCCATCTATCAAACTGACATGACGTCATTTTCCCCTTCCTTTGGAGTTAAAATTATTGTTTTCCTATTAGGGTCAGGATTAGTTTTGTGTTTAGGATTAGGTTTTTGGTGGGGGGAGGAGAAGTATTTCGAAATTTGTTGATGATATTTTTTGCTAAAATGGCGTAGTGTGTCAGTTTGATGGTTGAAAACAAGTGCCGACCGTACTGAACGTATGTTACAATGGTAATTTATCATACTACCGCTGGCTAGGAATAAATGGAAAAAATTCCAAATGTATAGTTCAAATCCTCTGAGTTCAAATTGTGCTTAACTTTTATTCCAAAATGTGTCCAAGTTAAAAAAGACCGAGGCAGCTGATGAAATGATAAATTGATTGAATTCAATTCCTAAAGCATTTCCAATTAATATGTTAAACCACTGGTAGCGGTATGTCACGGTGGTCGATTGCTATGCACTTTTCTCCCGGAAGCGCGGGCTTAGATTATCAGTGGATGTACCACTGATCTCGAAATAATAGACTGGATAGTGCAACCTATTGTCCACTGGTTCATAAAATGAAGCCAGCTAAACAAAAGAAATCCGTAATTTTCTAAGGGACCAAACAAGCTGAAAAATGTCTTTATGTCTTCTTTAAAACGTCTTCTGTACCAAAAAAAGACTATTGAACTATATTTTCTTTCAAAGATTCAGCATCTCATTCAACAAAATGTTTATATCGGTGCCAGAATACGCTAGAAAGACCATCACTTGGTCCCTTAGTAATGGGTGACTTCCGGCTTCATTTTGTAAACAATAGATGCTTAATCCAGTCAATTATTTCGAGATCAGTGGGATGTACCCGTTGTGAAACTTTTCCCTGCAAAACAACATGGCGGAAGTTGATATGGTATCTCTTCGCAGCTATCGAACCTTAACTTAGGGGAATTTGGAAACGATATGGAGAGACCAGGCTTCTTTTGGAATCGCGCTTCAGTAGCCATGAAGTTGAGCGTGGAAAAGAGTGGTTGGATGCTGTTTGACGTTGTAATTCAAAGCCAAACTATGGGATCAATGCAGAATCTGGATGCGACTCTGGAAGAAAGATGCTCGCTCAAGCTCGAGTTGACTGGTCCCATGATCGATGGCTACTAATTTACTGGAAATCGGTAGGGCCATTCGCAGCTAAACTGGGGAGATCAAGAAACACAGGTTTGATGGATGACTTTGTTATGAACTTGTAGCTTCAAGCACTTTGTAATTTAAATGCTTAAAATAATTATGCTATAGTCTACACCAGGCTTGGACTGACCATCTTGTGCCAGCACAATGTGCTGGCCTGCCAGGACTATGGCCAGCCATTGTTCCGGGAAAAAATGGCACAATTGCCAGTCCAAGCCTGGTCTACACATTTTTAATACTCTGGCGACTTCAATCAGAGGCTGTTGGCCTTGTTGGTCACTGGTCAGCTAGTGAATCCATTCTTGATGTGCAAGCAATTTTCAGATATTGCAAATTAGTGGATGACTGTTCTATTATTCCCCCCAAATAATTATTTTATTCATTTGCAATGGTAATTTTAATACAATTTTAGAACATTCTGGAGATTTATTGTCTATATAGTATTCCAGTTAAATGTTCTTCATGTAATAACTTACTGTACTATTTAATTAATTTCACAATTAAATTTGGGTAAAGTTTTTACCTTGGCCGCTTGTGAGAAGTGTGCTTCCAGTTTGACTCTACCAAACACCACAGGTTTTCTCTGAAAACTCCTGTTTTCCTCCTGTAGTAACACTGGATCAATGAGGGATGGCCCTTACTGGACCTTTATATGACTGATATGGTTGTCCAGTGTAAATAAAGTTCAGAAAAAGTGTCATGGCGAAAACCCTGAAATGGGCCTCGATTAACACCGAAAGGACTTGGGGTTGTATTTTCACAACTGGTCTTACTGGTCTTACAAATAATTGACACTTATTGGTAATTTTCACCATCACACTTTTCCTGAACATCTAATTGAGTGTAACTGCTAATATTAATCATACATAAAAAGTTAGTTTAGTACAGTACATCCCTACAAAGTTTCTCCCAGGACTTTTTCGGTTTACCTGGAAATCAGAGGCCCAGGTAAATATTCTGTGACATCCATTCTGTCTTTTATCTGTAGCCAAGTAATGTCAATCAGATTACATAATTATCGTCTGTTACCAGGGCCTCCAAGTATCCAGGTAAACCGAGGAGGCTCTGGGAAGGAGGATGAGTTAGTTTTAATAGTGTTTATGATAATAGCCTTTTGTGACATGGTACAAAAATGGGCAAATGTACATCATCGATAATGCTTTTCAAAATAAAGGTGAGATTAATTAAACTCTACTCATCTGTGTACGACTTCTGTAGCATTCTTTTATTACACTCAACAATCACAATTTTGCCCAAGGGGGTTCTCCCCAAGGTAAATAATATCATCTGGAATTTGCCAGAATAAAATGCAAAAGTCCCCCCGGAGGAGAAGGAGTTGATTAAATGAGATAGTTTGTTAACTCCTTCCCATCCAGGGGTTCTCCCCAAGGTTAATAATATCATCTGGAATTAGCCAAAATATAATGTAAAAAGTCCCCCCGGAGGGGAAGGAGTAGATTAAATGAGATTGTTAAAAACACTTGACTCAAGTAACAACATTTCATCAGTGTGTTGTTGCCTTTGCAATTCAAGAATTTCATGCTTTTCACAAAGGCTAACAATGCAACAGATACTGAAACTCCCTACTTCTAACCGTTTCACCTAAGTTCCAGAATGCTATACTACCTATTGACATAGTTTAGCTTACTAGTTTCAGGAGCACCATCAGAAAACTGAAATATAAAATGGTGAGACTATTATCATTGAACCACACTAGCTTTTGACAAAGATGTGGAAGTCGCAAATGCAGATCAATTATCATAAATACTAGCCCAGTAACAGTCCTAGTTACCCCAGGGGTATTAGGAATCTGATTTACATTACCAATATCAAGGGATTTAACATCAGATATTTGATTAAGTGGAACTTGCATATCTATACCTAAACACTTCATGTTATGAGGTATCAAAGGCAGATGACTGAGTTTTACACATAAGGTTAAACTTTCTTCGTGACAGGAAGTTTTGGTACTTAAAAGCCACAGCCTGTTTGAGGGACTTATCAGACTGATTGTAGTTTTTCGAGGCTTGGGATACTATACCTTGTATATATTCCCCCCTCTTATAACTACTAACCAAATTGTTCATAACATCCCATGCACCAAATAATAATAAATAATAAAAAATAATAATGCCCCCTCTTCCCCACGATGAATAAATTCCAGGACATTCTTGCTCTCCTGTCTTCTTCTATAGCGAACACTAGAAGAACTTGAGGTGATTGTGGCAAATGTGGTAGCAGTATTTTTCCTACAGCTGCATGAGTGCATTTTCTGGTCCAACTTGATACTGCCTACTAATTTCTGCTAATTTTTCTTCTTGCTCAGCAAGATGGCTGTCTATTTCTTCTTGCTTAGAGAAGGAACTGTCAAGGTCAGATTCTGTTCATAAAATAATAATAATATATATATAGATGCTACCCATATCACAGTTTTTGGTACAATAACCAAATATACAGTCAAAAATATGTGTAAACCCATTCACTGTTGTTGTCAAAACACTTTTTGTCAAAACGCACAAACACTTGCTTGCAATAGCTGCCCTATCTTCCACAAGTTCAGCAAACGATTCAAGCTCATTTTGCTTTGTTGTGATACCACATTCAGTGACGGCCAGTTGTGCTTCTCTAGTTTCACATTATTCAACCCTTTTCACCAATTTCGCCTGGCTGTTCTTGATGGAATCTCCCAAAAATTTACTTTATGGACTGGTCTCTCTGAATTACATCTTCCAGTATGTTTGTCACTCTTGCCGCACTTTCGACTTTTAGAACACAGCGCTGATGAACTAAAATTAACAAAGCCCCAAAGGGAACACGAGAGGGAAGGCTTAATTCAAGATGGCGCACCGTCAGACTTCCATTCAAATGCAAATGAAAATGCAATTTCTCATGTTTTGTTGGAACTGTTTTCCAGCTTGAACGAGTAACAATAGACCATTCTTTGATTTTGCTTTTAGAATTTGGACAGTGAATGGAGTTTAACGAACAAATTCTGTCCAAATTTACGAAAATATGTACATTTGTTAACTTTTCCGCGGATTGTGCAAATCCTTTGAAAGACTAGGGGGGGGTGGGGGGGGGGGGGGGGGGGGGGGGGGGGGGGTGGGGTGGGGGGTCTAAAAGTCAAAACGTTTTATTTAGTATTCCTCTACTAAGGGACCCCTTAACGGTAAATTTTGGTCCTCACAGGACCCTGCGAAAGTCCCAAATAGCCCCAGAATAAGACCTGTTTATCCGCAAATAGTCTGTTATCTTCGCACGTACGTAGCAAAATAAACATTGCGCAGCTTCCTACGGTATATTATTTACTTGCAAATCAGACACTAATATTAACAATCTAGCCAAGAATTAAAGTAATATACAAGTTTTTAAAAGGCACATAGTAAAACATTCGGTCATGGGTTTGGGCAGGATCCATATCGGTCACGTGATCACAAACAGATGCGGGAGGAAATTCCATAACAACCGACCACCGTGTGTACATAAATACAGTCATGTACAGTGATCATCGATTGGGTGAGTTTTGATGACACCATTCACTTTCTTCAGACATTTCTTTCCTCTTTTTTTTAATTTTGTTTATTTGGGAGGGTTTTACAATTCACGAATGCGCCAGAGAACTCTGCCTGGCTCTCCATCTTCTTTTCAATCACCCATTTGTACTCTAAATATTATAATATTTGTACTCCAAATACTATAAAACAGTACCATCTGGTGCTTTTTTAGGCATAATTATTTCCCTTAAAAATGTACCATGCCCAGTAACAAAAACTAAGTACAGTCGAACCTGTATTAAGCGGTCACCCTTTATTAAGCGGTCACCTGGCAAAGTCCCGAAAATTTCATAACTTTAATACTATTAAAGTGACCTTTATTAAACGGTCACCTCTATTAAGCGGACGCGGTCACCTTTATACAGTCCCAAAGTTAATATTTAATTGTTTTGGAACTGTATTAAACGGTCACCAAAAATAATTATAAGTAACACGATATGGTAATAATTGGGTTTGACAGCTTTCGTAATCTTTCTTAATCACTTAATAGATCGTGTCTTAATCGACTCAACAACTTTCTTTATAGTATTATATTAAATTGGACAATTTCCAGCAAACTTTCTATGGTCTAGCTCTGTCTGAACTGTGAAGAAACACTCTTACAATTTACAAATACTGTAATCAGTTTGTGTTCATTGTTCTGTTTAATTTTTCACTCTCTTTATTCTCAGTTGACTTACGAACACTGAAGGTTACGGCTGTTCATAAGTATTTTTATAAAGCATAAAACAATGGATACACAGTAAATAGTTAAATAAAAAAATAATTAAACCCCATTTAAACTTTACACATGACAGATAAGCCGCGTGTGGTGAATTTTGTATTGGACCTGGGTTAAGCGGTCAGTCACCAGCTCAATCCCCAAGGGTGACCGCTTAATACAGGTTCGAATGTATAGCAAATGGTTATGATGTGCAACTTTAAGATGATGTAAGCATTTAATTTAAATTGTTTGTAAAAGCAATATTCAGACAACAAGGAAAATACTTTGGTCACAAACAACTTTTTTGGAAACTGTTACTCGTACTAAGCGTGACTACAACTTGACTGCTTAAATTTAAAAGTTGCAACCAGTTGCTACTGTAAGCTTCACTACTGATTATTTAATTCAAAAGGATAAGTCAACCAGTCAGAAATGACACTGACAGTCACACTTTTTCTTTTTTACTCAATCCATTCATTCATCCATCCGATTGATTTCTCAGTTTTTATCTTAATTTTGTGTTTCTGATTAATAAATTTTATTCACTTTTTCTTGTATAATATTTGATGGTTTCCTCTCATTAGATGCAAAAAAGATCGAGGACTGTCATAATTTATTGAATAATATAATTACATATTACTGGAAAATACTTCCAGTTCATAAACAACAGTATTCATGTTTGGACGGCAAGATGGACTAACATGAACACACATCTCTGTTAACCTTTTCAAAATAGGATTTACTGTGTACCTGCACACTTTCTCAAATACCTTTCCAAGAGAATAGACATCTAAATTGACTGACTGACCGACCGACCGACCAACCGACTGCCTGAGTACAAACACCATTTGTTTCTGGTGCAATATGACTGTGGCATTCTAAGTATTATGCTCTGTTAAGTGGAGGTACAAATTTACCTCTTCCTTTTGTAGTGAGAGAACCTTTTCCAAAGTCTATTATAACTGGAGTTGGATTTTCACTGACAAAGTCGATAAAAACATTGTCTGTCTTCAAGTCATTTTTCAAATAGTTTTTTATGTGCATGTAAAGACGTCCTCTGGCAACACCTAAGCATACAGTTAGGAGTTCTTTTTCCTTTAGCATATGTTTCTGTAAAGCGCCGTGTAGTGATAATGCCTGAAGGTTGAGGCCCTGAAACTTAGTAACAATGTATTTATCTTTTTCAGTTTTTGGTCTAATTCCAAATAGTAATGCTAGACTTGGGTGCCCCTCCAACTGCTTTATAACATTTGCTTCTGCAAGAACATCATTGTAGGACCCTTCATGAAGAAATTTCACAGCAACTGGTATGATCCTATAAATCTTTAATAAACATTTACCAAATTCACCATACCCAAAATCACTCTGTGTTTCTGAGTTATCATTTAGCTGATGTGATATGCATGTGAATAAATGCTTATTGGAATAATGTGAAGTAGAATTTGCCATTGAATATTCTTCAAGTTTCATTTTGGGTTCAGCAGAATATGTTTTCAGGCTGTCATATCTACTTTTCATAACCTCAAGCTCCTGTTTATTATCTGTGATAGTTTGTAGTAAACGTTTCTGTTGCAACAGGTGGCAATGAAGTTGCTTGTCCATGCTTTTCACTTTTTCCTTTAGGGCCTGTGTTTCATTATAGCAGGGTTGTGTTGAATTACTAGTCACCTGCTTTCGAAGACCATAATAATGGTAATCATGGCCAGAGCAATGCTTTTTCCGGCAATTCTATTCATCTATTTGTAGTACCAACATCACCAGAGATTCAGAATTCTTTGCCGTCTTTGGCTTTTGTTAATTTATAATTCAGTAAAGACAAGGCGCATCTACTTTTATTTAATTTCTATGTTTTATACGTTGCTAGCACTGATTATCAATCTATTGGCCAAGCTAGCTTGGTCATGCATTTCTACTTACATAAAATGTAGACAAATATCTGTCTTAAGGTGTGCTTTTAGTATATCGTATATGTGCAAAGGTCGTTACAAAAAGGTTTTATTTTATAACTTCAAGCCTCATCAAACATTGAATATGTCAGTGAACCGCATGCACTGGTGTAGAACATATTGATATCATAAGAATAATAAACAATATGGCTACACATACCAATCAGCCTGAGCAGATCTTAGCTTCTTCTTCTTTCGCTTTGAAACTTGTGTGTTCATGGCTGCAAGAGAAACACTGCCATCCACGCTCCAGATTTATATAAAACACTAGTCATGCAACCTCGAGTACATCAGAACAATCTCAACATCGTCAGAAGTAACCGATTTCATCAGCCCCAGCTGGTACTGAAGAAAAGTAGAGCTTTTGTAGAGATTATTTAGATTTTCCATCAAGGAAAACTCGAGGATTATTAGGAGATAATTCGAGTTTTGCGACTGGAAAAACTCGAGGAAAACGTACCAAGTGGGGTTATTAAACGGAGTTAACAAAACTCGAGATTATGTCTGGATTATTCAACTTTTCCATCAAGGAAAACTCAGGATTATTAGTAGATTACTTGAAATAATCCTGATGTTTAACGCCGAAGGAAAACTAGGGGGTAATTCGAGTTTTACGACTGGGAAAACCCGAGGAAAACGCGGCATCTCTATTTAACGGAATCGACGGAATCTGCCGGAAATTTGGTTAATCGCTTACTAACAAACGGTTAATAAAATACATTTATTTACGTTTATTAGCTGAGACTGAAACTGATCTGTCGTCGATACTTCAAATAAGGTTATTGGATTAGACATATTACGTACATATACGCGTAATTATATTTTTGATTGCTATGATTGCGCAAATATACGTTTCTCATTCTAAATTTGCTAAGTGTTAAGTCGGACACAACCTGTGGGTTGATTAACAGAAAAAGATTTTCGATTTTTAATTAAGGATCATAGCAAAACCACTTTTTGAAGCTTGGTTAAATCTAAATAGATAGATGTAAATTAAAAAAATCAAGGATCTTCATTTATAAAGATATAAATACACAAGTGCTCTGTCTGTTGAACTCATTATTTGAATCATAAACACAGGTGTTTTTTATTAAGACGATTACATTTAGCGTTTTTCCGCATGTAGAAGGTAATATTGCGTCATGATTGCACAAATGCAACAAATAAATTGTTGATTGAGTCATTACCAGATATTTCAGACTTCTGCTCCCGCGATATGTAGTGATAGCGGTATCAGCTTGTTCTCCAGAATTGAAATTGATATTCATGATGTTGGACCTTTTGAAAAGCGCCAAATTCGTAAAGGAATACATAGATAACACATAAAAAATAAAAATCGAAGATGGATAGGTGGAAAATACATAGAAATAATATGGGAATAAATTTCGGGTAGTAGATGTGAAACGCATAGGTATAGGGGATGTGGGATACTGAAACACACATTCCGCATGTTGTAACCAATAAACTATTGTAATTATAAAAGCGTTGTATACAATAAGTTATTGCATTGTAATGGGTCAGAAGGTTTATTCTAAGGGGAGGAGGAGAGTAGATATTATATTTCATTCAATATTCAAATATGGCCGCCATCGCCAAGGTTTGATGACATATTTGGGCATTGGAACAATGTTTTTTCAGCCTGGTAAAAGGAAAGGGAACCCTGGAATACGTGTTGTTAATGCAGCAAAGAAAAGTTTGTCACTTCTTAGCTTTCCTGCTCCGCTCTGAGACCTATGTCCTTGCAGTGCCAGTGATTCTGAAGGCGAAGGCAAAGATGAGCAAAATGTTGTTTCTCGAACAATTTACTCGCCGGCGGATGCGGAGTTAGAAAGGGATGAATTGGATATAGAATATGATAGTGAACGCGAACCTCCAGTGAAGGCATCTTTCAAGGCTCGCAAAGAGAGACTATCCTCGAATTGGGAGAAAGTTCCCATCTAACACACAACGTTGTCACAACCTTGTTGGAACGTTGTAGTTTGGTTAGGTCGGACCTAACTTTCAGGCGACGTTCACACGACGTTCACAGGTCGTTCGTCATGTCACAACGTTGTATAAACGTCGTGAGTGCAACGTCATGTTCTGGTGCTAACACAATGTTGCCACAACGTCGTATGGACGTTGTAAGTAAGAGCAACGTTATTTCCCGTTGTTAGCTCAAATTATTAATAATTGGAGATAATCATTTAACTCCAAATTCCCAGGCAATGTTGAAATTGTATCATCATCGAATGTCACATTTACGACGTTCACACAACGCAACGTTTTAACAACGTGTGAACGTCGTAAATGTGACGTTCGATGATGATGCAATTTCAACATTGCCTGGGAATTTGGAGTTAAATTATTAAATCCAATTATTAATAATTTGAGCTAACAATTAATATAGCTTATGATTGTTTGGTCTTTGATTTAGGAACATGTTACTCTTCAAAACTAACTTATTGAATTTGGTTTGAAGATTACAGTAGAAATTATACTTTACATGCTAATTATGCCCGCCTTGCCGGATGTTGGCAATTGAAATCTAAATCAAGTGCAATCTCGTCCCCAGAGGCTCTGGGGACGAGATTGCCCCAAAGCCTGCGCTCGAGGACGAGATTGAGTCACGTGTTTACGTTGCTAAAAGACTCCGCTGAAAAAGTGATACTACATTACCGTCTTGGTTGTCTTGCTGGTTCGTCCTGCTGCTGTTTCTACTGCTATCTTGGGAAAAGTTTTTGTATCCACTTAGTCCTTTCGTCATTTTATATTTTTGCGCCTTCAAGGTATGTTAACAAATTACCACATTATTCCTTTTATGTTATTTAAGCGTTCTTTTGTTAAAAATGTTTCACTAAAAGGTTATTTACCGTTTACATATTTATTTTTCTAATGTAATTTTTACATGTTAAGAGGAGACCCTCTGAACCTTCCCGGTGAAATCTAAACTTTTTAGTGACTTCAAGTCATCTTGATGATTGTGGTTTATTACTATAATTAGTCCTTTGAGGTTTATCAGTATAATACACGATAAATTATAGACAAAAACACATGTTTTACAACGAACCAATGCTATTCGATTTACAATTCTTAGTGCTTTTGAAGCTGATATATATTTAGTTAGAATTATTTCGAAGTGATTGGCAAACCATTGATTTACAAAGCTTCTAATTAGAATATATTGTAGTAAATTGTTATAGGTTCGACATTGGCAGAACCGCTTGAGTAAGACACCATTTCGAACTTTGCCAGTTGAACCTTTTCAACAAGCAACGCAATATCTGACATTATTCAGTCTTTCGTATGATGGTATACTGTAGACCCAGCACTAACAAAAAACAGCACATTGATAATACGAAAACTGAACTAGCACTGTGTGTAAATGAGGTTTCTCTGCTTGAGAAACACATTGTCAAAGTCAAAATAAGAATAGTTTAAATATATTTTTGCTATATATTTCTGTATAATGAGAGAATCTCCACTTAAAGAAGCTGTGCTTAAAGAAGCTAAAATATGTGTTTTGGCAAGAAATTTACATATAAATTTCTTAAGAGTTGTTCACACTGTTAATTTTACTTCATCAATCTTGTTATCAACATGCTGTGTCATTGAAACTGTGCCACAGATTCTTATAAACAAGGATTGAATAATGTCAGACCTTGTGCTGCTTGTTCAAAAGATCTGACAGGCAAAGTTGGAAATAAACTGTACTGCACAAGTGTTCTTCCAATTTCGAATAGTTACTTGGCCCGGCTAGGATTCGAACCCGCAACCTTTGGTTTACTAGTGCGATGCTCTACCAACTGAGCTACAGGTCAAGTTGGGAGCTGGTCGTCAAATAATGGTACTTGGGCTATCGAAACAGACTAGTTTCTTCAATACCTAGACAATAGTCTTCATACATGAAGATTTCGAATAGTTATTATCGGACAGTGAACTCGGGTGGAGAATGTCGGGTCCCTAAGTGCCATTATTCGATGACCAGTTCCCAACTTGACCTGTTGTTGAGTTGGTAGAGCATCGGACTAGTTAGACAACCGGCCAAGGCTTCAAAATATTACTTTTGATGGCATTTTTTGTTACAAGCAGGCAACCATGATAAACCGTATCGAATAGTGTATACTTTGAAGGTAAGGGGGGTTACCAGCCTTAATTATTGATTTATATTCTAAAATTTGGAGCTTTTTAAAAGCACAATGGGATGCATGGGATATGTGTAAAGTGCTGCCTAATATGTTTGTGTTTTATTTTGATTGGCTAAATTCAGAATGCTATCCAATCAGCCTGCCTGAAGTTCTGATTATCCTAATCGGCATAACTCACAATCATAAACAAACAAGAAACATGGCACAAATTTACCTAAATATAACACTTCGAAGAACAGCCACAACAAGCAGCCAACTTTTTGTTACAAACAAGCAACCACCATAGAAATGTAGCTTAGGCATTAATCAAGATGACTAGGCCAGTTTCCATCCATGTATCACAAGATAGTATTGTTGAGCCGGTGAGTTAAATGTCTGAAGATATCATGAGCAACAAAGACTGTACTGTAGTACAAAGCTCAGCGTCATATAAACATTGCGGTATTGGCAAATTACCAAAATAAAACGAAGTAATTTACGAATATGAGACTTCCCCATGTAGCTACCACATCAAATAAATTTCTGGTTCTTGGCAAGTTTACATTTTTGTGCCCTTGGAAGTGTTATATTTTAGGTGTATTTGCGCCATATTTCTTGTTTGTTTATGATTGTGAGTTTTGCGAGTAGGTTAACCAGAACTGGATGCATGCTGATTGGATAACGTTCTGAAGTGAGCCATTCAAAATAAAACACTGAATGTAGTTGGCATCACTCCACAGAAATCCCTTTCATCCCAGTGTGCCTTTAAAACCCCACAAATTTTAGTACTGTATATAAATTCAAAATTACAGCTGTGAACCCCACTCGCCTTCAAAGTATACACTATCGATCACGATCTGGCATGGTTACCTGCTTGTAACAAAAAATGCCATCAACAGTGTTTTGAGACAATTTTATCGAGGTTGGCCGGTCGTCTAGGTAAACCGAAGGTCACGGGTTCGAATCCCAGCCGGGCCAAGTAGAGTTTTCTCGACTGTCCGGTATGGTTCGTCACTCGGAGTAACACCTTATTATTATTCTCCACCTGAGTTCACTGTCCCATAATAACTATTTGAAATCTTAATGCATGAAGACAATATTGCCTAGATATTGAAGAAACTAGTCTGTTTTAAAATATCAAATAGCCAAGTACCATTATTCGACAACCAGCTCCCAACTTGACCTGTAGCTCAGTTGGTAGAGCATCGGACTAGCATCGCGGGTAGGAATCCCAGCCGGGCCAAGTAGAGTTTTATCTACTTGCCAGTTGAATCTTTTCAATAAGCGACGCAATATCTGACATATTCAGTCTTTTGTATGATGGTATTATTGTTCACACTGCTAATTTTACTTCATCAATCTTGTTATCAACATGCTGTGTCATTGAAACAGTGCCACAGATTCTTATAAACAAAGACTGAACGGTCAGACCTTGTGCTGCTTGTTCAAAAGATCTGACAGGCAAAGTTGGAAATAAACTGTACTGCACAAGTGTCTTCCAATTAAAACATTCAGTGATTCTGAAATGTTAAGTTATTTTGTTGTTAGCTCACTGGAATGTTCTATTTTTCTAAAAGCATCCATCTTGGATAGGTTACTTCTTTTTTTGCTCAAATTGTAGGACATTTCCATTTCTTGATATATTTAGTTATTTTTTTCATTTTTAAATTATAGTTGAAAAAATGTCAAATGCATATCGACAAAATTATAAAAGAAAATGGATTGCAGCTTGTCGTTTGCTAAAAGCTGGTAGTAATCCAAACCAACAACAAGATAATTTGCCTGAAATACAAACTGTCCCTGTTCACCCCCACTACCAAACACATCAGTGTGCTTTGAGAGCGAGTTGGAAATTGACACAGCATCTAACAATTCGTCGGAATGCCACAGTCCTCATGCACAAAATATGTCAGGTTCCAGTGAAATGTCAGAACAAAGTTCAGAGTCTGACAGTAATGCGTCGAGCTATTTATTCGACAACTCAGGTGAGACTTCTTTAGAAGATAGGCTTGTCAACTGGGTTAATGCTTTTAATGTAAAACATAATGCTGTCGACAGCCTTCTTAAACTTCGAGAAGAGTCTGGGCATCCTGATTTGCCATCAACTGCCTGTAGTGTTTTATTATATATGAATAACTTAGACGTTGCTAGATATATATACATACAAGATATGGTAATTATTAGTTTAAGTCAATTTACATATACTACAACTCCCTTTTATTAAATTTAGACATTAGAACTTATTAAAGTCTCAACTGTACGTAATTATAATAATTAACAAATAATTTTTTTTCCTGTATAGGAATGTTCAAATTTCTAATAAAACTGTTCAGTTTCTCTAACTATGAATGTTCAAATTAAATCAAATAATAAATCTAACTAGAAGAATGTCTTTGTGGTGGTTTTGACAACCGTCCAGATCGAGTTACATAATTATTGCTAAGGTCTTCTAGAGTTCCGTTTGTTTTCACTTGGTTGTGATTTTGTCCTTCAGTATCCATTTGGTTTTGCTTTTCACTTATCACTCTGTGGTTTAGTTCCATTTACTTTTCTTCTCGTTCAGGAAAACTTTGTTCTTTGGTCTTCAACAGGTGACTTCGATTCCTTCGATATTTCTTTCCTTCAGGTGCTTGTACCACCTGCGCGGTGTACTATCTTTCTCAAGCACGACTGCTGGTTTCCATTTCTTTTCCTGTTTTATTCTAACGCTTTCTCCTTTCTCCAGTTGAGCGAGACTGTGCGAACTCTGATCATGGTAGTACTTCTGTCGCTGTTGTACCAATTCTCGTTGCTGGCGAAATGATTCTGGATCAATCGCTTTCGGTTGAAGTTGTTGTGATAAGAACGGAATAGTAGATCTGAGATTTCGACTCATCAAAAGTTGGGCTGCACTTGCAAATCCATCGACTGGCGTATTTCTACTTTCGAGCATTGCTAGATAAGGATCTTGTCGACTTTCTCCAGTAGGTGCTTTGCAGTTTGAACGGTTCTTTCAGCTAAACCATTGCTTCTTGGATATCTCGAACTGCTGGTAATATGATTAAACGTCCAGTCCTTGGAGAATTGTTGGAATTCTTTGGACGCGTACTGAGGTCCGTTATCCCACTTAACTTCCTCTGGGATTCCGAATCGTGCGAAGATCTTCTTCATGTGGGTGACCACACAATCAGTCTTCATACTTTGCAGTTTGGCTATTTCCCAATATCGACTGTAATAATCTACTACTAACAAAAATTTCTCCTCATTCCAATGAAAAATGTCAGTTCCACCTACCTGCCACGGGTATTTTGGAATTTCGTGAGGATTTAGTGCCTCTCTTGCGTTGGCACTTCTTGACTCTTAGCACGTAGAACATTTTGACACAACGTCATCGATGTTGGTATTTATCCCTGGCCAATACAGTGACTGTCGGGCTCTTTGCTTTGTCCTCTCTATCCCGGGATGTCCTTGATGTAGTTTCTCTAACATCTTGGGTCTCATGCTGGAAGGTATCAGAATTCGACTTTCCTTGAGGATAATTCCGTCATTCTCGCTTAGTTCTGACTTAAACTTCCAGTATTCTTTCAGCTCCTTGGGGAGTTTCTTCTTTGACTTTGGCCATCCTTCTTGCATCACTTGAATCAATATCTGGGATACTTGATCTCGACTTGTTTCCTCTTTCACTTCCTTCAGCATCTGATCTGAGATTGGAAGGTTTGCATGGACGAAGTGTATTTGGGATCGCATCTGCTCCTCTCGGATTTCCTCCGCTGTTTCGTCCAACTGTGCTTTTGATAAGGTATCGGCAATCTTGAGTTCCTTGCTGGTTTGTAAATGAGGTTGAGGTCATACTTCTGCAACCGTAATAGCATTCTCTGTAGTCTGACAGGTGCTGTGGATAAATGCTTTTTCAGGATGCTTTCCAGCGGCTTGTGGTCTGAGTGGACAAGAACGGTCTTGCCATAGATGTATTGGTGAAATCTTTCACACGCAAACACAACGGCTAGTAGTTCTTTCTCTATCTGTGCGCATCTTTCTTGTGTAGCAGTCATCGTTCTTGACGCATACGCAATGGGTGACCGTTCTTGGATTAATACTGCTCCTAACCCCGTAATGGGTGACCCTTCTTGGATTAATACTGCTCCCAACCCCGTCTTGGATGCATCCGTTTGCAACACCACTGGCTTCATGACGTCGTAATATTTTCAGAACTGGACTTTTGGATAACATTTCTTTGATCTTCTCAAACGCTTTCTGATGCTTCTCCATCCAATGCCATACCACGTTGTTCTTCACCAACTCTCTCAATGGTGTGGTTATCTCTGCAGTACCTGGTATGAACATCGTAAGGTAGTTGACCATTCCGAGCAGTTGCTCGGTGGATTGTGAGCTGGCATGTTGAGGATTGCGTCAACTTTGGATTCATCTGGTTTTACTCCGTCTCCCGTTAATTTATGACCCAGGTATGTTACTTCCTTCAGGCAAAACTTGCATTTCTCTCATTTCTCGTAGTCTGCGATCGTGTTCCTCAATAGTTGTTCCCCATACTAGTACGTCATCTATGTCGGTTTCGACTCCTCCTATATCTTCGAAGTGTTGCTTTATTCGCTTGTGAAACACCTCTTGCACGGAGTGTATTCCAAAAGGCATTCGTCGGAACCTATACCGACCGAAGGGTGTATTAAACGTTGTTAGCCTCGAGCTTTCTTTATGTAGTGTTATCTGCCAGTAGCCTTGGTTGGCATCCAGTTTGCTGAAGTACTTAGCTCCGGCTAGGCAACTTGCTATTTCTTCCCAAGTTGGCAGTTGGTAGTGCTCTCTTTTCAAGTATTTGTTGAGCTCTCGTGGATCCAAACAGATTCTAAGCTTTCTGTTAGGTTTTTCTACAATTACTGGATTGTGTACCCATTCGGTAGGTTCATCGACTTTAGCAATGACTTTGTCTGCTTCCATGCGGTTTGCTTCCATGCGGTTTAATTCTTCTTTCAACTTACTTCGTAACGTAGCTGGAATCTTTCTTGGTGGTTGTGCACTAGGAACTGCTGTGGAATCTACCTCCATATGGTAAAGCTGTTCCAATTTTCCCAGGCCTTTAAATACTTTCTTGTATTTGTCCTTGATTTCATCTTCCTGAAGATCGGTGATTCCACTACTCGACTTTAGGCTATGTAGAACTTTCACTAGATTTAGTTGCTGGCACGTCTTAAGACTAAGAATTGTTCTACTGTTAGTTTTCTGTTACATATAATTCAGCATCAACTTGTTTATCTTTATAAGAGCATGATAGTATACAGGTACCTTTCACTGGTATGTTAGTTCCACCATATCCAGATAACTTTGTCTTGGTCGGCTTGTTTTCAACACGCTTTGGTATCTTTCGTTCAGCTACAAGCTTCTGATACACTCTATTAGGCATGACGTTCACCTCGGCTCCCGTGTCCAATTTAACTCGTACCTTCCTTCTCTTCCAGTATTATTACGATAACTAAAGCTTCTACGAATTAATTTTCTCGGGCCTTTGACTTGATCGACACATCTTTGCGAAGTGATTTTTCTTGTGGCACTTGTGGCATTCTTTCTCATACGCTGGACATTTTCGTGCTTCATGATTTCTTCCACACTTTTTACACGCTATCTTCTTTCGGTCTTTTTCTGGTTTACTGGGTTCTCGGTTGTTTGTTCGTTTTTGTTCGTTTTTGTTCGCTAGGCTTCTTCCCTCCTTTGTTAATGGCATCTACTTCTGATTCTCCCGAGAATAATTTCATCTGTTGCTGAGCAATTTCATTTGAGCGGCAAATGTCAATGGCTTTTTTCAAAGACAACTTGATCCTTCTCGTAAAATTCTGTCTCCAACTCTGTCCGACTGGATTCCTGCGACGAGTTGATTAAATAATCTGTGAGAACTCCATACTCGCACGAAGCCGCAAGCGTCTTCAACTCTGTCACGTAATGGACCACTGCTTCGCTTGGCTGTTGTATCCTCGTGTTAAATTTATGTCGCTCAACGATCGGGTTTCTTTGGGGCTTACAGTGGTTTTCGAATTTCAGAAATAAAGCTGCTACAGTAATATCGTCTTCTTCCGTTGGTTCGCCATCTTCGTTCTCTCGTTCTCTTCGTTCTCATCATTCTCTCCAGGGCATCTTCCCGCTGGATTAAACTCCATAATTTTGCTAACACACCTTACACCGTGTAGTGTTTTATTATATATGAATAACTTAGACGTTGCTAGATATATACTGTATACATACAAGTTATGGTAATTAGTTTAAGTAATTAGTTTATATGTAAATTGTTACATATACTACACTGCCAGGTCCCTACTTAGAACTACCCGAGTTGTTGTTAATACACAAGTTAAATCTGGTGTGCAATATCTCCATTATCCCCTGGGAGATGTACTTTTGAGAAACTTTCTTTCATATCCACCAAGCGTGAGACAAAACGTCGAGATTCTGGAACTAGCCTTAAATATCGATAGCATTCCTTTATTTAAAAGTTCTCGCAGCAGTTTGTGGCCAGTGTTGTGCGGGATAATGAACATAGATCCAGTGAAAGTGTTCCCTGTGACACTCACTTATGGAAAATCTAAACCAGCAGATTTAGAGTTTTTACATGATATTGTTGAAGATTTAAATTTGCTTATGAACTCTGGGCTGAAGGTAGGAGATAAAAATATTAAAATTACACTGAAATGTGTCATTTGTGATGCACCAGCTAAAGCTATGGTAAGGGTCACAAAGCTTTATTCTGGGTAACATGGCGGCGATAAATGCTCTCAGTTTGGATTGTGGCTTGGGCGGATGACTTACCAACTTATAATGAACTTACCCTGACACACAAAATATTTTGCTACGCACTGATGTATCTTTTCGAACCAGGCTGATGAACAACATCACCATGGATTGTCACAATTTTGCAACCTTGGAGTAGATATTTTATCATCCTTTCCAAATGACTACATGCACCAACTGTGTCTTGTTGTGATGAGAAAACTAATCATTGCATGGATGCGAGGAAAGAAAGTAGTGAGAATTTCTGCTGGACAAATCAGTGAGATAAACTCTAAGTTAGTGAATCTGAGCACACATATTTCCTACTGCTTTGCCCGAAAACCTTCGGATATTGACATGTGGAAAGCCACTGAGTATCGACAATTTCTTCTCTACACTGGAAAGGTTGTTTTGAAAGAATCCTTACCCCCGGAAGAGATTTTCCAGCATTTCATGTCTCTTAGCATTGCCAGTTCAATTTTGGTGTCTCAAGAGCTTGTGCAGCTTCACCTGAACTATGCAAAACAGTTACTTGAATATTTTGTAGAGAAGGCTCGGCATTTATATGGGGAAGAGTTCCAATGTACATAGCCTGCTGTCCATGGTGCCCTTGACAAATTCAGTGCTTTTCCGTTTGAGAATCACCTGCAGAACCTAAAGCGTTTTGTACAGGTTGGGTAAAAACCCTATTGTCCAAATTGTCAGGCGTCTTAGTGAATCTTCCAACCATCATGGTCCCGCAGCAGCTAATGATGTCTTGATCTCAGTAAAGAAACCGAACAGCGGATATGTTCTGAACAACACGTCTTGTTGCATGGTTGTCAATGATTTATGCGAAACTGACGATCTTGGCAAAAACATGTATTTATGTCGAGTTTACGAGCATTCTGTGCTATTGTTTGGTGAGCCTTGTGATTCCAGACTGATCGGGGTGCATAAAGTTGTGTTGCCAGTCAGCGCTCTGAAACAACAAGCTATTGTGATTGGATTTTATGGAAGCTTTCATCCTGTTTATGGCTATTCTACATAAATTATAATTTCCAACCATTGCATCATTCTCTAATTTTTTAAGTTCTCATTTTTTGCAAGCAATTATACCAACACAAACATAATATTAAAAACATTTTATTGTTCATTTTATTGCAGATGTCTTTTGCCATCGTTGAGTTTATCAGTGAGAGATCTGTATATGTTGTTCCGCAATGTTGGATTGAAACAAAAGATTTGGTAGTCTGATTATGAATGAACAAAATTGTGGATGGGATAGGTCTAGTGAATCTGATACAAAAAGCAATCCAGTATAGTGTAATTGGGCTTTCTTAGCCTGGAATGGTGAGCGAGCAAGAGCAGGGTGCTTGTATTGTCAAACATTATTATCTATACAGTGTACTAATTAAACAATACATTTATAATTGCAATTCTTTTGAAAATATTTTACTTGGTGATTTGAAGTGTTCTTTTAAATAAGACTAACTTGATTTTGAAGTATAATGAAATATGTATTTTTCATTTGAAGATAACTATGAAAAAGCTTTATAAATGGTAAAGAAAGCTGAAGAAACATCCAATGTGGATAGTTCAGAAATCTGATACTGAACGACCGAGTAAAAGGGTAACCGGAAAAAATGGCACCGGAAAGAAATGGCACCGGAAAAAATGGCAGCACTTATTTAACAAATGCGGAAAAAATGGCACCTGAAGAAAAAACAATCGAAGATATAAAGAATGTCCTTCTTTTAGACTTAGACTGAGTATGGTTCAAAATACTTTATTAAAATTACTGTAGAAATATTAAACAAATATAACAGCTCAACAAGAACAATCCAAAATATATATAAAATACTTAAAAAGTAGAGTGCTGTGTAGGCATTTTTTTAGATATACAATAGCGAAAAAGGCGGTAGACCGTATGAAGTCCAAACACTTATAAGTCAAACCACAATCAACGAACCGTCGAACGAAGAAAAAAACACATTCCAAAATACACCCTTGCGACCAAACCAATGCCAACTATCTCTACCACGTCTTCCTGAAGTTCCAGCCAACATTGGTGATAGTCTTCCTGGTAGCAATGGTATGTACTGTGTTGTGTTCTTTTTTTATTAACCGAATTTTGTTTTCCAATTTTTGTACATTCAGATGTTGGTGAAAAATAAGTTCTTATTGTTAACTTTTCTTTACTTAAGACCCAATGGCTGCTATCCATCCAGCATATTCGGAAAAAGAGAACTGGCTACCTGTGAACACAGGCCCATCATCTTGCCTTACCCCATTGAGACCTATCCAAGTTCTTCCTAAGCATGGTAAGTGAATTTAAATCCAATAAGATACGCTGTCATTTAGGTGGATTGACCAATGTATTAATAACAATAGCCCTAAACTAATAAAGGAAGGATATTTCATGATACAAAACCAACTGTGGTGTGCTCCACTGGACAGAGCCATACAGGATAAAAATAGGCCACAGGAAAGCAAAAATCTGCCATGATTTCTTTAACTCAGTGACTAACACCAGAACAAGTGGTGTTATTTTTAGCTTTCTAATGTGGAAAACATGAAACATCTTTTCTTTGAAAAAAAATATCAAGTGGCTACTGAACTATAAATGGGTTAACAGTTCTAGGATTGTATTATAGTGTTGGTTTCTCTTGTGCAGTCTTCTTATTAAAAACAATTCACTTCATTCACTAACAAATCACTAAATTTGAAGGTCCATTTCTACAGACACAGTCAACATGCCAAAGGGAACTACACAAGTATCCAAGTCCTACATCTTGCAACAAAACATCACAATCAAACCATGTCCCGCCCATTGATGGTAAGTTGTGTCAAACTTGTTAAATAAAATGACTTATTTAAATTATTTAAGGGAATTTAATCGAGGGAATTAGTGATTAGATATTAAATGTCCCCGAAAGCCGGGGAGGTTTACTTGGAGGACTGCGACAAACCCCCGACATGTCATGGTGTTAGTTTGTAATACCGTGATAATTTGTATCATAGGAACATTTTGAATGCTTGAATATTATAGGAGGGTATACTGTAAATTGAAGTAGACGATTTAACATATAAAAAGAGTACTGTTTAGATGTTTGGTCATGCGTGCTAATAGGGGAAAGTCGGAAATTTCTCCAGTTAGAATGGGATTTTGAGATTAAATTACCGTTGAGAACAATAGAAACCAAGGTGATCATGGTAAAATTTTATTATAATTTCTTAATTTATAATTTTATCTATTTAGATCCATTTCAGTTCACCCCATCTCCATTTCAAGATGATTCATTTTCCCAAATCATGAATGCCTTTTCTGGTAACAATGATCAAGGGAGAGAATCAGAGAACCGAAGTAAGTGTAGTATATGTTTATTAAGAATTCTATATGACTCCATGTATCTGGTTGAATATTTCCAAATTTTAATATTTGAAGAAAGGTAAAGAGATTATTCCACTAATAGATCAAAGATAAACTTTGCTTCAGAACAATAGACCTTTTTACACAATGCCACTAACGACAGATAATTTAACTTTGTATAACGCCAGACGATTTTACTCATCAAGCGAGAACCCACAGGAGTAAAAGGGTTAATATTAAATTTTTATAATTTTAATTTTATGATTTAAATAACTTGTTGTAACCTCTAATATATTATATTAAATATTTTTAGATTTTCAAACCACTGTTCTGGTAAAACTGGACACAATAATTGAAAAGCAGAAAGAACTCATGGTCCTTTTAAGACAAAATGCGAATAAAGCTACCACATGCTTGGACATTCAAAAGGATGTTCTGCCGAAGCCATTGGACACAGAATTTGATATGGACCAATTATGTATGAAGTTGAATGAAGATAGTTTCAATAAGACTATGGTAACTATAATATATTACTTATTAAGCGAACTACTTATTTATTTATTTAACTTTATTGGATGCTAATACCCAAGCGGTAAGTGCGTGAACGGGACTCTAAGACCCATGTGAGGCGCTCTCCTGTTGAAATTAAAAATACATATAAGAATAATCAAAACGTTAATAGATAAGAGTCATAGACCAAATTGCACAAAAACCACAATGCGCCACCGCACACGCACACATAGCCCACCAACCCCATTCCCCCGAATGCTAGTGAATGGACAAAGCTACAGGCAAAGAGTAAAACTAATAAAATTTTATAGAATGATGCTGAGGCCCCGTGCGCACAACGATGTACCACAGAAATTACGCAATTGGTATATTACATAACTACTCTCGGTGACAGGAACAGCTACGGTATAATGACCATGTATACAGGTCATACCAACGTCAAAAGTAGAAGTTAGTAATGATAAGTATGTATCGGATAGAAACATTTTAAACGAAACCAGATTGCAGAGACTATTAGGCGGTGCTATTTTACAAACTGAATTCCAGAGGGGAACAATTCGGTTGAAGTAGTGTGTATGCAACAACTCTTTGTAGGTTCAATTAATTGTCGATATTTTAATAAAATAGCCATGCACCTGACTAATACAGGTTTTTTTAATGTATTAATTTTTTTTAATTTATAAACGCTTAATACATTAACCTTTCTCGTCCAAACGCTATTTTCTCTTGATGAGTCGAATTATTTGGCAAAAGCTAAAGTCTGCAGACGATATAGAATTGAGACAAATAGTAAATCATCAATAAATAATGACACTAAATCGATATGCTCAAACTAACTTGATATGCTCAAACGTAATGTTTTACACTGTAGTAGGTAATTGAATGTTATTAGGAAAGGCAACCTATTGACTTCTATTGTCAACGATTTTCATTCTGGTTTTGCCACGCTCTATACAAGCCACTTCTATCGGGGTCTGTGTTGTGTTATGGGAATGGTTGACAATATGTTGTTCGTAAATACAAATTGCTAATGATACAAATTGCTAATGACTCTCTAATTTAATTTTGAAGGTCAACTACCTTGCTGCACAATGTGGTTATAACGTTGGGGACACGGTTAGAAGAATCATGGCAAAGCTTGGGACCAACAAACTTTGGTCATGTTATATTTACAAAGGACGCAAGGGGGGAAATGTTTCAAAAGTCTCAACATCTGCAACATCATTATAAGTGAGTATAAATGTGCCGAACTATGCCCACCTTGCATATGACACAAAAATTGAGTTTCTCTTATTCTTATTCTTATTAGTTTTCTCCAGAAACTTTTTAATTTTAAACAAAATTTTAAAACTGGTTTGCAGGTTTTGTTATTCGTAAAGTAGTGATTAGTGTTTTTTTATCATTTCAGAAACTTGTTTGAAAAGCCATAAGAACGTCAGTGAGATAAAAATAGAAGAGCATATCTCAGAAATGCTGAAACATGCACCAAACAAGCCAGGTGGCGCTAGATTCCGGGTACAGTTTTTGTCTATAATTGCACAATAAATTATTATGAATTCTCATAGAACATTCGGAGAAACCTAATCTTATTTTTTTTTATTTTTCCAGAATCCAGTTGTGGAAACACAAGAAAAAGAAAATAATTAAAATGTGTATAAGATGAAAATTGTTACTGTCCTAAGCCTGTTTTCCACTAGGCAAATTCATTCGCGTGAAGCAATCGAGAAAACGTATTCGACGATGCGATTGGTTAGCGACCAAATTCGTCGCGACAGATCAGGAGCAACAGATCCCACTTTTTTTGGATCCTATTTTTCGCATCGCTACAAATGTTTTCTCGATTCGCTTCGCGGTGATGATTTCACCTGGTGGAAAACAGGCTTTAAGGGCGCTGTTAGACGTTGCAATTTTTCATGCGATTTGCCTTGTAACGCTGATCTCAAAGCATGTCAAGTAAGAAAAGCTCGCATAAATCGCAAACCATTAGACCACGTTGCACTCTAATGATTTTTTCTTACCCAACACGCTTTGAGATCAGCGCTGCGAGACTAGTTGCTTCAAAATTGCATACTAAGGCGGTCATAGTAAATCATCCATATCAGGCCCCAGTTCCCCAATGAAAGATCGAGAATTCTGGCGATCATATTGCTACATTTCTCGTGGCAGTATTCGGGCTCTCATTTGCCCGACGTGTTCTACGATGTTCTTACTCCCAAATAATTCATTCCTTAATAATCGAACAGTTGGGACAAGGCGTTCCTCTCAGCGTTAAGCTTTCCCTTGACTTTGAATCTCTTGTATTTGTCTTTCTTTCCACAAAAGATACATCCCTTCTCATATATTCTTGAGGCGCTTGGCTTACCTCTTATAAACACTCTCCTCTCGGCCCCCCACCTTCCCTCGGCTCCTCATCTTTATTCCCTCGTTCAGCAGCAATTTTTTCTAAATCTCTTTTCATTGTAAAAATGCTTCTAGATGATAAGACTCCATGAGGTATTTCACCAGGTTAAGTTACCTCAATATCAAGAATCCCCTCATGTTGCCCTTATTTCTGGGACCTTTTTTAACGTTTCCCAAGATTCTAAAGAATTCGGGCTCACCAGCACTCCGTCATCATCAGTACAATGATTCAAGCAATATGCTTCTGTTCGCGTGTGCTTCTGTGTAATATTGGAGTCCTCGGGCAGACCAGTATCACCTTTCAGAATCTAATAGGCCGCTTCTAGTTAAGAGCTTGTCCATGAGAGGACCAGGAAGGGGTGACACATGCCATCTCACGAATTTCCATGAAACTTGGCTGGATTAAAGGGTTCACCCCTAATCTTAAATTGCCAAAGTGGCTTGTAATTCTGATTTTTCCAGGGGAAGTTAGACCACATTTAGTGTTTTCTCTTCAAAAAAAAAAAAATGTTCTAGGGAAAGGTCAAAGTTGGCAGCTCTCCTGCTTACACAATTCAACAGATTTTATTTTAGTTTGGCACAAGCAATTATACATCATAGCCGAGTTTACAAGAAAAGTTGTAAACGACATGAGAAAATTTTTGGCGAGTTAATAGTTGATAATAATTGATTGGGTAACTAGGCATTTTCCAAAATGCAAAAATAAGGTGATTTTGATGCCAAATAACTCCAATGCCCCACTTTCTATCCAAAACATGCTATTATCAGGGGAGCACGGGTGGCGTGTGCTGTTAGCGCGCTGCCTCTCACCAAATAGTTAAGCCCGGCTAGACGGGGTTAGTACTTGGATGGGTGACCGCTTGGGAATGACCCCGTTGTCGAGCTTGGACTCATGTGAGTAGAGTTGTAGTTGATCTCTCCTGTGCTTCGAGGGTTTTTCACCGGGTTATCCGGTTTTCCTCCCTCCATAAAATCAACACCTAACATCTTAGCTGTGATCCGTGGTCTGAACTGTGTCGTTGGCGGCTGCTTGGAGCGCCTTTGATATGCCTCGACACGGCCACGTTGATCTGCGTCCTTCGCAATTCAGCCGCTGGCTGCAAGTAAGGATGATTAGCCCCAGTCATTTATCCTTTATTTATTTATCCTTTTATTTTATCCTAGGGAAACACACACTTCGTAAATCAGTAATAAAATTTTTGGGATCAGCCAATATTTTTGCACAGTCCTAGTTCACAATGTTCACCCAGGGATGGCAGTTATGACTTGTGACATGTCATAGTAATCATGTAATTGACTATCACCTTTAATCTTTAGTGATGTACTCCTAATTCAGTAAGACTATACTAGGATATATAAACATATTTACGTAGAGTAAGAATCTAAATAATGCAAATCGCAAATAATGCATTCCCCTTGCTTAGTTTTTAAGTAAAATCATTGAAAAGAACAAGAAGTACTGTAAAAGAACAACTAATACTGTAATTTAACATATTCTTGCACTTTAACATTATAATTTTGCCAATCAAACCAGGGGAAATGTAACTTCTCAAGACAATTAAAGATCAAAGTAAAGTTTCCCCAAAGCAAGCAACAACAAATTATTAACACGCTCTTGCCTTTCTTCTGTGGTATTTTGACTTGTTTCTTTTAGTCTGGAGCCTTTTCTGAACACATGGTTGTCAGAGTTTGCTCAGTTGGCGCTCTTAAGCCCTAATCAAACGAGAACGCAAGTTATCGCAAGTTGGCAGTCAGAATTTCTGTGGCGGTCGTTCAAACACCCAAATTAACAAAATAAAGGTTTCATGAGTGTCTTAAACAAGTTTTAACGTTGTCACGGTATATGATATTTTCGGGAAACTACTATTCAGAGCGCCTGGCTGAGATAGCGTGACTGCCAACTTGCGATGACTTGCGTTCTCGTTTGATTAGGGCTTTATGTACAAGTTCACACAATCAAAACAACGTACACTAATCTTGCCTCAATATTGCTGTATAATCAAGCAAAGTTAGATCATAACAACTGTAGTCAGCTTATGAAGTGTGAGAATGAAAACAAAGAAGTTATTTGAGTAAAACAAACTAGAATATACTTCGAAATGTTCAATTATTGCACTTACGTGTACCGCGCAGATCTCGACTAACAATCGACATGTGTTGTTTACACAAGGAACGTAGCATAATAAACTCGGTACAATTCGGCACAACACAGTTGCAACATTTCCAAATCTTTCAATGATATGTCACTACCCTGTTTTCTACCAGCTGTTTATATTTTAGCATGCTAAAATATCGGCAACATGGCCGCCACGCGTTTTAGTGCTCTTGCTTTATGTGCTTATTTTCATGTTTACAACGATTATACTTAAAGATTTCTCTCTTAGAGAAAATCTAAGTGGAACACAGAGTTTTTCGAATAACTGCAGTCCTATATTCTTTGCTCATTTTCAAGTTGAGATGTTTTATTTTGTCACTATGCTCTACTATCGTCCGTGGTGGCCTATCATCTACATCAACATGCAGACTCCGATGGGCAATTGTTAAATGGGACAATCGTGGAATGACCTTCCTTGCAGCTCCAGAGAAGTTTGTTTTACTTGATATTACTATTTATATGGACATTGAGATTAACCCTGGGCCAGAACGAATGGAAGGTAATCACCCCAAGGATACTAATTGCAACTGCGCTGAAGCTTCAGGAAGTACAAGGTTAAATGGTTTTGGTTGTCCGCTCAAAGCTATTATCTCTTCGCAAGTTCGGATGGAAACCCTCTTCTGCTGTTTTGAACGAGTTGAAGACTTTGGGCATTTTGAAATACCGAAGTAGACGTGGGGGGAGAAACAAGCCTTTCGGCAGTTATTCATCACTACAAACTAACACGACAATCAAGAACATTGAAGTTGTTGTGAGTTGTCTCTCGTTTTTTTGTTTTCTCGCAAATTGAAGAAGACGATAGAAAGATATCTTATTCCAATACCATGTGTTTCTAATGTTCCTAATGAAATACTGTCCTCTACTCGTCATGAATTTGCTCTGCCCAAATTTATGTTCACTAATATTTGCAGTTTAACAAAAACTAAGAATCGAGTGTGCGATCCGGTGGCGCTTGAAGCGACAATGACATTGATGTTTGCATAGTGTCAGAAACGCACCTTAAACCCACTATGCCAGATGCGATCGTGAGTATACCAAATTATCAAATTTATCGATGGCACAGGAATTGGTTGGGATATGATGAAGGGAAGAAAGGTGTTATTGCTGTATTTGTTAGAAGTAATCTAACCGTGATTGATGTTTACCGTTCAAGTTTATACGAACTTATTTGTCTCACATTACTGTTGCCCATCGGACATCATTTGTTGGCCTGTAGAATTTATCACCCACCCAAACATAACCACCAGGAGTGTGACCTGATGAACTATTTGATTGACTTTGTGGATAATGCCTTAGATAAACATCCTGAAACTGTTGTAGTTTGTGGTGGCGATCTCAATCGCCTAGATTTGGATCGCCTGCAAGCCATGTCTGGTTGGAATGCATTGGTCAACTTTCCAACTAACTGATCAGATCTCTTCGGAAAATGTTATGCTGTTCAAATGTTAATAAAGACCAACCACAAAGGCGTGGTTTTACCGGCAGGACGAAAGTTGAAACCTATTCGATATAAAGCAAAGATACGTTATTGTAGAGAGCATAGGAAAATCGCTTTTTATTAGGCTCTGGCAGAGGAGAATTGGCAGGATGTGTTGAGCGCTACTGATATTGACGAGGCAGTGTTCCTGCTGGAATCTAAGATATGTGGCCACATGGACAGATGTTTACCTATTCGAACTGTCTCTATGTCCTCTCGCGACCCAGCTTGGATGACTCCTCTATTAAACTCTATGATCAGGTCAAAATCTAGGATTTCTAATTTAAATAAAGACCGTCTACATTCTATTAATAAGAGAATCTTGGATGTCATCTCGGAAAATAGAAGAAACTGCGCAACCTCAAAAGGTACCAGAGAATGGTGGAAAAGAGTTGACGATATTTCACAGCGACGCAGCCATTCCTCGAGAATATCGTTTGATAATGAGTCGTTGGAAAAGTTAAATGATTATTTCGGAAACCTGTGTTTTGGTGATAAGTATGAAGAACCCGTGCCCTTGATTAGTGAAAACATCGAGCCTCCGGTTATTACCGAGTTACAGGTCTGGAACTCATTAAGAAAGCTCAAGAGAACGGCCACTGGTCCAGATGTCATTTCATTTTGGGTTTGGAAAGACAATGCTACCATCTTAGCACCAGTAATTACGAAGGTCTGGAATATTTCACTGTCAACACATTCTTGGCCTCGGTCCTGGAGGAAAACAAACATAAATCCACTTATCAATTATCAATTGAGGATTCTGATTATCGTGGTATAAATGTGACACCAGTGATTGCCAGGGCGTTTGAAAAGACGGTGTATAGACTGCATGTGAAAGATACGGTGGAGGAGAATCTTAGCGCCACTCAGTTTGCCTACAGAGAAGGGGGAAACTGTACTGATGCCTTGCTAACTATACAACATAAAGTTTAAGTTACCTAGATAATTCAGACTGCAAGGCAGTCAGATAATTTGCTATGGATTTTAGTAAAGCGTTCGATTCCGTGAAGCACAATGTTCTTTCTAGTAAACTAAAGAAAACTGCCACTTAATCCATACATCTTAAACTGGTATTTAAGCTTCCTTAAAGAGAGAAACACAGAGGGTTGTTTTTAATAATACAACTTGCGACTGGAAGTCAGTTAATAAGGGGACTACTCAGGGAAGTGTGAGCGGCCCTTATTTATTTATTTAACACATTTTTAAATGACCTTGAAATTAACCATGCTTCGGAGACAGCTCTTTAAATAGGCCGATGATTCTACCATACTTGTCCCTGTTAGGAATGATTCCGATGTCTACTGATTTGGTCGGCCAATTTTTTGTGACCACCGCTGACCTGTCAGCGGGAGCCACTAAGTCGGCGTGTTGCTTGCTTGCGCGCTTGCTTGATTGTCTTGGACCTCACTTACGTCATACTAGCTATCGCCAGATATTCGGCACGATCGCCATATAGTTGGGAAGATCGCCAGCTATTCGAGAAGTACTCGAGTTGTTTTCGTGGGGAATAAACTAAAGTGAATAATTTTGGTGCATTTTGAATGCATTTTGGTGCTCTCTCGATGACAGTTTTGGTTTTTGAAAAGTGTTAACTATTACTTTGCAAATATTTTCTTCTTGGAACGGTTTCTGTCATTGATCAGTTTATACAAGGCAAGAAATAGTTTCAAAACTGTGACGTTGTTTATCTTATATACTATATAAAAAATCTATAAATATGAGATCGGAAACTAAGCCAACCTCGTACTTCGGTACTTATAGCAGCACTAGAAATATTCAACTTATAAAGTTCGCTTATAAAGTTGGGCCTTCAACTGTGTCCTGTTTTAAGCTCTTCTTTTATCGAAGAAATTGTAAATATACACGAAAATCTTTGATAGAAATGATTTATAATGATAAAATCGCTTTATGAGTTTAAGTTTAATTTTGGTTGAATTGTATGTTGTGCTCACTGGTCAGTGACTCATGTTACTGCATGTACATGTATATATCATACACTAAGAGTGAAAAGTGTGTTTTAACCAACCTCGAGCTAGGTGTTTTGATATTAGATCAAACACAACTTTCGAGTGTTTCAAGATCAAACAAATCAGGAAATGAATCATTGTCAAATGAATCAGTATTTTTACGATAAGTTGGAGGAAAGAGTTGGCTTAATCTATCCAAGTGTTTGATCACATATCAAACCTTTGTCTCGCTTATGATTTGTTAATGAATGAATTTTTGAATGAATTATTAATGAGTTTAAGAAATATATATCGCAGTGCCCTGTATTTACACTGTATACATGTATAGTAGAAATTTATGCTGACAAAATATGTTGGCTGTTACATAGACATTACCACACCTTGACTTGGTGCTTTGTTTACTTGTTTTAGGTGTTGTTCAATATCTTGTATAATGAAATTAAGAAACCAAAGTTTGTGCACACCAGAGCTGCTACAGCGTTCTGACCACAGAATAGTAGATACTCTTGTGAAAGTACTAAAATATTCCATAATCTGGTGTCTAAGTGTTACTCAATTGCACATTTTGAAAAGCTATTGTGAACTGTTGGGAAACTTAAAACCTTGAATATGTTGAAAGCCTTGAAATGAAGAAATAGATATGTTGGAACTACAATACTGAGTATTGTTGCACTGCTTTATTTAAAATACTAGCATAATCACAAAGTGAATGTAGCAATAACATTTCTCCACACATTGTATTATATTTTGTTTTCCTGTCTTAAACACTCAACATTGCACGGGGGAGGGGGGGGGGAGGGGCTATAAGATAGTAAAACTAAAGTTACAATAAAGAAATAACGAGTTAACAAGACAAATCTAAACACAGCGCCATTTACCGACTGTGTCCCGTAAACGTTTGGCCATGATTGTCTGATTTCTGGTTGCCTAATAACAGCGCTTTTGCCCATCTTTAAATGAGGAAGATGCGATGAAGAAGACAAAATCCCATTTGTTATCATAAGGTATGAAGCCAAATGTATCACTCAGGCCATGTCTTATTTTGAAAAACACGATTTTAATTAAAATTAGAACGTTTAAACCATTTATGACGTAAATAAACAAAACTAAAATTCATTATAGGCGCTTGCGTGAAGAAGGTGTGTAAAACAGAAAAAGGAATAACTTGTTAATACTGAAAGTTTCTTTATACTTATACAGCATTTATGCCGTCTCATGCCATGACAGGTGAGCGAAATGCTTTTATTCGCTACTTGCGTTTTAAATGTGGAGAATCTTTTCGAATGATTTCAACACAATGTAGCGTATCGAAGTCGACATGCCAACGTATCTGCAAACGAGCGCTGACGAGAAACCAAAGCACTACATCAAAGCCAATGGGCAGACCAAGAAAACTTGGTGAAAGAAATGTTCGTTCATTGCTGCGATGCATTAAAGTTATGAGACAAAGACACGTGAACATTACGGTTAAGTCACTTGTCATTGAGAGTGGTCTGGATTTCCAATTAGCCAGTCGGCGTACATTCTCGCGTGTATTAAATGAACAGGGTTACGGGTACTTTCAAGCAAGAAAAAAAGGTTTACTCACAGATAAAGACAGAAAAATAAGAACGAAATTTGCCAAAAAGTACAAGCAACGTGTGCACACCAATCCAAGTTTCTGGACTCATGAGGTTTCATTTTACTTAGACGGTGTCTCCTTCATATACAAGCATAACCCCATGGGCAGTGCAACAGCACCAAAAGCAAGAGTATGGAGAAAAAGAGGCGAGGGATTGCAGCTGACTGCAAAAGGAAGTAAGGAGTTAGCAGGAGGCCGGAGACTTCATGTCATTGTCGCCATCGCGTATGGTAAAGGTGTAATATTACACGAACCTTACGAAAAAATGGACGGACCCTTCTTCGCAACATTTATACGACAACATTTCAACATATGTTTTGGAAAAGCAGGGCCGAAACATGACTCTCGTCGCTTGTTCGTCATGGATAATGACCCTTCGCAAACCAGCAAAGTTGCTAAAGAGGCACTTGAAGATGTCGAGGCGGAATTCCTTAACATCCCAGCTCGATCTCCAGATCTAAACCCCATAGAAAACGTGTTTCATGTAGTAAAATCATACTTAGAAACGGACGCGATTACGCGTAATATAGTGTCTGAAACGTATGTCGATTTTCAAAGAAGGGTTATGTCGGCGTTGGACAACATCCCTATCGCCTTAATTGATCGAACTATCGAAAGTATGACAACGAGAATTAACCAGATTATTTCAACGAAAGGGTACCGCACAAAGTACTAATATAAGCATTTATATTATGTCATTGTCCTAATTAGGCATCACACTGTAGACAAAACAAAGGAGTCGGGTAACATACGACAGTTCTCACTAACAGTTCTCATTGACAAACACGTCTTTTACTCTTATACGAAAGACGTTGAAGACATTAAAAATATGAAATATTACTCATGTATTGTTTGTCTACATATACGTATCACTACAAATACGGACAGCTTGCTACAAATGCCAATTCCAACAGTTCTCACCCAAGTCCTCTCTTTAAAAATTATTAAATAAGTTATATATTTATATCTGAGTATTGGTGAGTACTGTTGGAAATGCATGAAAAACAGCGATTGGGAAAGGGGAATTAAGAGAAACAGCTTACGCATATGGCCTTGTATCAACATTTACAATTTACATAACAGTTTGATGCAACTACTCGCAGATATTTGGTAAATGTTAGGTGAGAAATGCGCGTGAGTAATGTCAAAATATTAACTAATAGCCGTCACACTCCGATGACGTCATTCTGTTCTCCAAGACGAATGTTGCGAAACAATGAGCACATGGACTTAGTCTGATCTGCGTGCTCTCGGGGATTTGTTTCCAAAAATAAAAAAACCTCCATCGCACATCCATCATCTCCGTGTTGGTGCGGTCGATACACCCACCCTTGATGAGTACGAGGGGGGCATCGGCTGTAGCGAAGAAGGGGGTGTCCTTGCTAAGCTCCAAATCTCTCTTGCAAAAAATTTTGGGCGCCGGCAAATGGATAATGTCTCCCTCAAGAGCTTGCAAAAGATCTCCCCATGGAATCATGGTTGAATTCCATCTGAAATCGTTGAGAAAAATTACCTCAGCCTGCTCAGCTCCCATCCAAGCAAAAGAACCAGTCGCAGGGTTACAAAATGCGTGGTAGATGGCTTTTAGAGGCGACAGCATAAATGTTTTACCGCTGTTGGCTGGCCCGTGAATGAAGACATTCTGATATTTCCCCCGTCCTCTTTCTAAAGCTGTGTACAAAGCTGAACAGAAGGCGCTTACGACAATGCCATTGCTGTTCAATAATTCTATTGCAGCTCGCAGCCATCTGCCTTCGCAGCCGGCGCAACATACCTCATCCTTCGCTTCCTGTAAGATTTGCACACGCGTTTTTTGTGATCTTGCGAGGTTTTCCTCCGCTTCGGAGAACTCTTTCGCGACCGCCAATGCTTCGTCTACGGCTCTATCTCCCTTATTTGCAATAAATTCTGCTAATGATGTTTTCCCTTCCTTTTTTTGTTTGACGGCTAGGCAAATAAGCTCCAATCGCTTCTTTATCTTCTGATCCTGCACAATCTGCACGACATCAAAAATTGTTAGAGCCTTCTCTCTACGTCCATTTCTTCTTCCTTTTCGCTTCACAACTGGTTTTTTTTTTTTGTTTTTTCGGCTTGCAATTGCGCTCTCTGTCCGTGGCGCCGCGCCCCTCAGATCAGGGTGGCTGCAAGAGTGCACTGGCTCTTGGTCTTCCTTCGTGACGTAAGTGTATGCGCTATAGTAAGTGTTATGGTCGTCGCTGAAGTTAACCTTGATGCCATATCTGCTGTCCAAATAATTTCGGACTTGCAACCAACGACACCTTTTTGCAAGTTTTAATGCCATGTGGTAATGGTATCGATTCATCGTGTCTGCACTCTCCATATCTGCATGACCTTCCATAGAAACGACCCAATGTAGAACTCTAACACTCATCTCTCGCCAGCCTTCTAACACCGCCTCAGCAAAACTTTTCCTTGTTGGAAAAACATTTGTGTCGGCACGGCTATAAGTAACCAGATAAACCACTCGTTGCTTGTTGCTCATTAGTGTAGTCATCTTCGAATAACTTGGCGTTTGCCTACTGAAATACGAGATATGTTTTCGCACGAATATCTATACGGTAAATAACAATATATTTCCGGGTCCTGGGTGACGTCATCAGGTTTGTCTTCTGAATTGAAGTCTCTCAAGACTGTGAAAAATCAATTGCCACTTAACCTGAATGACATTATGCGTCAGAACCCTTAAATTTCTCAAAAAATCAGTACTTTCTTTCTGGACCCTTACACAGACAATCATGGCCAAAAGTGGTGGGCCACTGACGATAATTTTTGGTCTGAATTTGAACACCCCCCCTTTCCCCCCTGCAATGTTGTTATTTGTGTAATTTCGCGCATGTTTCAGATAGTAACATGTCACACATTTAACATGGCAATGTGAAGAACATGAAACATGATGAAATAATAGTGCAACGCCAAAAGATTTGGCTCTCGGCTGCGCAACTTACTATCAAGTCATATTTTTAGTTGTAGCAAATTTGATGTGAAAGTGAATGTAGCAATAACATTTCTCCACACATTGTATTATATTTTGTTTTCCTGTCTTAAACACTCAACATTGCACGGGGGAGGGGGGGGGAGGGGCTATAAGATAGTAAAACTAAAGTTACAATAAAGAAATAACGAGTTAACAAGACAAATCTAAACACAGCGCCATTTACCGACTGTGTCCCGTAAACTTTTGGCCATGATTGTAGCTTATCTAGTTGATAAGTCCTAGCTAAAGAACAGTGTTTTGAACAATATAAAATTTTATCCACTGAATACTTATGTATCTGATTGGATAAAAGTTAAATTGGGTTGTTCAAAGCACCACTAGAAGAGTGCTTCTCTAGCTAGGATTTATCTACCAGATAAGCTATTTGGGCTTCATACAAAAATATGAAATTTACAAGTTCACTTCACGTAAAACTTGGGGGCATGTTTATAATGCTAATATATGCTATGTTTTGGAAACAGCCAGTAAAGATGTATGTATAGTATGTGCCATGTTCAAATTAGCAATACATGGGTTTTTTTAATGATTTAAAATAACTATCATTTTTTTTGTGTGTCTGTGTGCTTTTCGCACATTTGCATGCATTGCTTGTCTATATCTGTTTCTGTTTAAAGGCCGATTTCCACTAGGCGGAATTTTCCGTGCGGAGCGGAAATTTTCTTTGTCTTGTGATTTCTCGGGTGGAACTAATTAGAAAAGACAGAAAAATTCCGCTCCGCGCGCAAAATTCCGCCTAGTGGAAAACCGGCTTAACAGCGGTAGTCACATGTACGCATTGCATACCTATTTTTAAATTGTCTAGTCAAAACTATATGTCGTGTAACCCTACCAAGTGTAAGGAATTAATATTTCGTAAGAAAGGTAATTTAATAACTTATCCGAATATTATTATGTGTATACGACAATGCACTAAGCCTACATTGAAAAGTAACTCCTAACAAAGTAACTGTAGATTTTCAGCACATGTTAAATGTAAGCTCATCAAAGGTAACACCTGTTTCACAGTATTGTGTTACCTAACATAACGTATGGCTTATCAGTTTATTGTGCATCTGACGCCGAAATTACTGCAATTCAGTGTTTTTTAAACCGTTGTTTTAAACGTAAATATATTTCTCAGTCGATTAAGATTCGAATGTTATTGGAAAAACAAGATAAGAATATATTTAATAAAGTAAAGAGACAAGACATACATCCACTACATAAACAGCTTCCTAAAAAAGTTAAGGATACCAATTATAACCTTCGAAATATATCTAGTCTGCGGCCGAAAGTAAACTCCGAGAGATTCAAGAATAGTTTTATTAATCGTCTAATGTTTAACTATAATCTAGCTGTCTGAAATATTTATTGTATACCTATATATTATATATGTTTGTTGGTTTACTGTACTCCAATTATAACCAATTTTCATTGTGTGCTTACTATGTATGATATACCTGTAACATAAGACATGTATTTTTATCTTATGCAATGAAGACCATTATTATTATTATTATTATTATTTACTATTTATTATTATTTTACATAATATTTCTTATATTTGAGCCCCCATCATGGTCAGCGGACAACTGCAAGAAAGATTCGGTTGTAGGTTCATGTCTCGCTAGCTAAATTAATCGGAGCATTTTTTTCCACAACGTAAACCCCTATCCCGTCCTGTCCCAAGCAACCCACAACTGATCGACTGTGGCCCCTATCGGAAACCTTGTAAACCCTGTAAACCACACAAGAATGGGTGCGCTTAGGAGTACATGTATATCTGCGGGTAGTGGCTTGCATGGTATGTCTATGTGTGTGTAATATATACTGTATGCGTATAATTTATATAAAATAGGTACGTTTACACGTACATGTATCTACTGCGTTGCGTCAGACTGTTCAGACTGACTCGGGATGTGATTGCAAAAACCTTCTGAAATTTGGTTGGTCCCGAAGAATATTCTATTGTTACTTAACTAACATCGGAAAACCTTGCATGCCGACGTAGTATCTACTGCATGCGCAGTAGATACTGAAACAAATTGAAGGTAATCTGGGCAATAGTAAGATAATATGGAAAACAATAAACAATGTCATGTCATGACATGACAAGACAAAAATTATTCTATCCAAATTAAGTATTAGACCAACATCTGGTAATACAGTATTGCGTAAACCCGATTAAATTCCGGAGTTCTTAAATAAACATAGTACCGACGTTAGGCCTAATTTAGCAAATCAACTGATTCCTACAGATGAAGACTTGCCCTCATTTGAAGACTATATTCCTCCAGTCAGCTCTACCCAGTGGCGGCGCCACAGGGTGGACTGTTCTTTTCCAGATCGATTTCTTAATTTTTCCAAATCCATGGAGAAAACATGGGGGGGGAGGGGGGGCAAGTAGTATTGAGACTTTTTGTCAGCGCCGCTCACGGCTGATAATCACTCCGACTCCGGCGTTGGTAGGAGAACCGATAACGGTCAGCAGTACTATTGCATTTCAAGGGTTACATAAAGTACGCTCGGTCGGCGGTCGCATCCCCTCCGCTGATACGAAGTAGTTAGGGCTCGGGCGAAATTTCGTAATCGCCTCATCGAGATAATATGGAATTATGATAAGATCGAGATAATATGGAATGATTTTTGAGCGCATTTTATAATTATGAAAAATTCTATGAAAAATAATAAAATATATATTCAAAGTCCTAAAATGTGTTTTCTTTTGTGCATTTTTTATAACGTTTTATAACCTTCAGAATTCTGTAAAATCACCCCTCAAAGTGCAGGAAATGGCGTTTCAGGGACTCTAGATTCCAAAATTTTCCGGGGGAGCATGCCCCCGACCCCCGTAGAGGTTTGTCCAGCCCAGTTGTATCACCCTGGCGCCGCCACTGGCTCTACCTTTTCTATTGAGAAAGCTACTGTAGAGGAAATTTTCAATTGATTAAATTCTTTGAAACTAGACAAAGTTACAGGATTAAACAACATTCCGGCCAAGTTACTTAAAATAGGCGCAGCTATACGCTATCTAGCTAACTCTTTATGTAACATTTGTAACTGGAGGGCAGTCAGAGACTGCATATACCTCCGCCAGCGGGTTATTAGAGAGGTTTAAAAAGAAAACGAGCCATCCCTATAACCACGCTAGCTCACGAGACCAACACATGCATGTATGAATAAAATGCTTGATTGCACTCATACCAAATGTATGCAAAAATATTTGTATAAAATAAGGATAATGAGCGCAAACAAGCATTTCTTCTACACAGAGAATCTTGCAGTTAGATTTTTATTAATTTCTCATCCAAATTTTCACTAAATTCAACCACAATTTAATGGATTGGTCGCTGGTCTATGGCCAGCAAACTTTCTGCAAACTTTCATGAAAATCGGTGCAATACTGTTTGAGATATCCTGGCGACAGACAGAACAAACAAACCAACAGACAAACAAACAAACAAGGCATACGAAGAGGCTTACAACAAGGCTTACAAATTGTTTTCCTCCGAAGAGGCTCTACTGTTCTCCTCCAAAGAGGCCCATTTGTTCTCCTCCAAAGAAGCTCACAACGAGGTTTAATACAATTTGTTCTCCTCCGAAGAGGCTAAATTTCCCCATGAAAGAGGCTTACTATTTAATACCATTAGCTTTTGAAAACTGTGGCAAATCATACTTACGACAAATTTGTGGTGATTAATCATCAAGTAGTGAGCACCAACAAAGCTAGAGCACAACTGAACAAAGTCAAAATACACAGTTTTATCGTAAGTCATATCAAAGTCATAACGTGATGTTGAGATCGGAAAACTTCGGTCCGCCTATAACTTCGTATTCGCTATTTGATTGGTTACGAACGATACTGCCTCTTCGTACTCGCTGTTGATTGGCTCCGATTCTTCTATTGTTGCTTACACTTTCATTGTTACTTACACTTTTGACCCTACATGACAGCATAGTATCTACTGTTTCGTTGACATTAAATATTAGTTATTAATTAGCATAGATTAACGATAACGTCAATATATAGAAGTTGATTACGCTTACTAACATTAATCTAACCAGTAACCACGACGAGAAGCAGACGAAGGAAAGGATTATTTACGTTTTGTTTTGTTTAAAGTTTATATGTAGCCTAAGATGAGAACAGCCGCCACAAAGTAACATCATTATTTGTAAAGTATAGAGTCTCAAAGGATAAGTCATACAGGTTTAAGTAAGTTTTACATTATTATTATTTATAGATCGAATAAAATCATAAAATAAATATACGATACGACAGCATTGTTCTCATTTTATCCGACTGTGTCGAACTCCCGCGAACCATAATTCGATTTCTGCTTACCACGGGATTCAAAGGAGTGAGACAGACAAGGAGGCTTTGAATGAAGCGAAGAAGAAAAGGCACAGTGCTAAATCTAAACTCACAAGAGCAGGAAATGGCTTACTTTATTTACTCGACAATAGCAGACAGACAGGGGAGGTTCGGGAGTCTTTAGCGAACCTTGAAGCTTTATACAACGATGTGGTAGCAAAATACGAGGTGTTCACACAGTTTGTTGAAGACGGGGAAGAATTTGATACCCAAGATGTGTGGATGGACGACTGTCATCAAAGATTTATACAATTACGGATAAGGGCCAAAGATTATATGAGGGTCGCTTCGCAAAGTGAGTTGAGCGTAGATAGCCAAACCGAAGGAAATCAAGAGAATAATGAAACCGAAACAGTGCCTGCCAAAGATCCAAGTATTAACAACCCGAATCCTACAAACGAAGAAGTAATAACCGAAGTTAACTCAGGTGAGCAAGGTCAAGGAAATAATTTTGTGTCTGTGCCAAATCTGTCAACAAACAACACAATAGCCTCGAACATTCAAAGTGAAAGTACTCTTCAGGCTCCGTGTGGTTTTAAAATGGAAAAACCGAAATTGCCTAACACAGGGCAAAAAAGGAAATTTAAGTACTCTTAAAGCTTACCTAAAGGGTAATTATTGAACCATTTAGTGTGGCTTTCAGCGTCCACTTAAATATATTAAATTTACCTTTAGTAAACATTTAAGTGTCCACCTAAAGACCATTGATGAACCATTTAGGTATACTATTAAAGGTTCACTAAATGTACTGAAATGATAGTTTAATAAGACTTTAAGGTTTGTGTTTAAATGTCAACTATATTGACATATAGTTAACCTTTAGGGATCATTAAAGCTACTTAAAGCTTCAATTATATTCACATGAGGTACTTTGATAAACCCATTAAAGCTTTATGTAAATGTCATTAAAGTTAACTTTCAGTGCCATTTCAGTGTCTTTAATTTACTTTTATATTCCAAGATTGTCCCCGTATCTTTTTCGAAAAAATATTTTGGATATACATGCAGATTACTTGCATGATCTCAGAATTACTGACATTTATAATTATCATTATCTACATCCAGGAGATATAATCAATTGATTGTATCTCCTTGATGTATAATGATATAATTATATAAAATACTCCAGAAAAATACCCAAATACTGTATGCAAAATCTGCGATTGGTATTAAAAGCACCATAAAACAATTACAAGAAGAATTGGAGAACAAAATGAATATGAAGTATTATTTATTTAAAACTAACCAATTAAACGTTTCTACCAATTAAACTATAGTTTATTAATATTGTTCGTTTTGACTTTGTTTGATCACAATTAGTTATTAACTGCCCAATCAGGAAAGTCATCTGGTGCTTCTCTGCTTGATGGTTCTGCTGCTGGTTGACGAGGTAAAATTCTGGTTAAAGCCCTTTTTGTCAGGTGGGCTTTATATGCTTCATCAAGAGCCTTTTTAGCCCTTGAAAACCGCTCGCTTTCCCAGGACTGCTTCTTCGAATGGTAGGCCACAACTTTCTTATTTCCATCAGGAGTTGCTTCAACTTCACTTTCCTCAGATGAGATGGCTTCTTCAACCAATACGTTAGCGACCCGAGCCCGTTTCTTGACAGACCACCTAACTTTTTCGAGTGCCACACTTCTTCTTATTAACTTCTACAAACAAATGTGAAACCAGGAAGCTGTTAACTTTAGCTATAATGGTGCAATGCTATAAATTAGATGTTTAGCACATCTATTTTTTAACTTAAATTTTAATTGCATATATATAGCTTTCCCAATGGTATGGTCGCATCAAAATCTTGTAATGGCCTGATAAACTTTAACGCAACCAAGATCAATTGTGAAGAATGCCACTAATGTACAAAGCCTTTCACTGGAAATGAACTGATAAGGCTCATCCCAGGCTGGGAAATTATGTAGGCCGTCACCTTACTGACTGGATCACACAGGCCATTACCTAGAGTTCCATAATTGCACATACAAGAATGCAGGGCCAGTCTATTATTGGCAACAGCATGAATTTGTTATAGGTGCTAGACTACATCTACGGTGGCTTTCCAAAGTGATGAGTTAGATTTTGTGTATGGCACGCCTTTTCATTTGACGCGTCTGATCGCACGCGCATGCACACCGGCACACCCAACTACGAGCGCTATTGGTGGCACGCGTGAAAGACTTCCATGTTCAGGTTACTAACAGAATAACATACTCAATAAAGTGCAGAGAGAATAGCACATAAAAAAACCCCAAGAATTTAGGATTGGTTTAATTTGTTCTACTAGTATAAATCAATTAGTAAAATAATAAATTATTTATTAATAATTACTATTTTCACATTATTAAATTCACAAGAAACCTTCCGAAAAAAAACATGGAACACTTACATCTCTTTTCCTCCCATTCATTCTACATGCTTTCTTGTGGCTTTCATATTTCATTTCATTCTGCTGCTTCTGTCTTTCATGCAAGGAAAGGAAATATCTTTGAAGTACAGCTGTCAACAAATTCATAATAATGCAGATACAGTTTAGTCAAATTAAAAGATTGAAGTGGGAACATGAGCCCATAGGGTGAGTGTTTCCCTACTAATTTGAGTTCTCCCAAACTTTCATAAGTGTTCCGATAACTCTATATCATACACCACATGTTAAAAGGAGAACTGTTTTCTATTTCCTTTAAGAACTAACATTTTCAAAACAAGAATATATTAAAATGTTTACATACAGTTATTGAAATACAGCTATTATCCAATCAGGGCACAGGTTTTATAAATGTTATTTTATAAATCTTTGTATGTCAGTTTTAATAAGTGCCTATCTCACGTTTGGGGATTTTACATATTCGTAATATTTGGGTCTTCCTGAGCAAAATCATAATATATCTTGTCAGCCGAAAATTTCATCTTCATGGACATTTCTGCTGTCAAAGTTACCGGATGTGATGTCACAAGAGGCATTTTTGTGTGGCAAGTAACAAAAGAAAACTGGTTTGGAATGCCTCGATCTTGTGACATCACATCTGGTAACTTTGACAGCGAAAAACTCCATGAACATGAAATTTTCGGCTGACAAGATATATTATGATTTTGCTCAGGAAGACCCAAATATTACGAATATGTAAAATCCCCAAACGTGAGATAGGCACTTTAATTACTCGTGAACATACAGGAAAACATTCAAAAATCACTGCTAACTTATTTTAGTGTATTTTAATCTCACTTTCCATATACATACTTTCTATGAACAAGCGACACCAAGGACTTTTATCCTCTCCATTGTACTGACGGAACAATTCATTTGTTATCATCAAGAAAACCTCCTGATTCGCCTCTGACTTAACACTGCAAAATATTAACATAACAGTATAATTATATTATTTTACCACAAACATCACTAGTATCTCATCTGTACTTGTTTAAAACCATGAGACATAATGATGGTAGTAACCCTGGCCCGTTTTATACACCGGTGATTTTCGGCCAAAAAACATCTGCAGATATAAAGTGTAGTTTCAACCAGAATTTTTAGACTGTACATCAGATGCAATCAGACATCACTTCTAAAGCTTAACCAAGCTTTAGCTTTGTACAAATCTCCAATGCATTCGTAAGTCATCCATTCGATCGCATCAGTCAGGAGGAGAAAAATCGCATTTCTGTTTGACAGAAATTGTTTAGCCAATTATATATATTTTAGCCAGAATATAATCGTCTGGCATTAATATAAACGTTTATACATAAAAAAACCCAGCAAATAGATATTCCATAATTACCTTTCGTTCAAGTTAAAACCAGCAAAGTCTTCTCGCAAACACATCGCCTTATAAATCCGTTTTGTTACTCTCTGCGTGATAAAATTAAAACAAACACGCGGTTAGATACTAAGTACTAGTGAACTCACACATTTCGTTTCTTTCCCGCCAATTTTAAATTAGTGGCAAGATGGCAGCGTATAACGAACTAACGAAGATTGAGCTGATTGTTTATAACGACTGTTAAAACAGCCGCTTTGAAGTCAAGGATTCATTGCATGTTATTAGTATAATAAAGAAAGATTGCTTTCAATCACTAAAAATACCTGGTATTTCCACAAAACACAGTATTGAAATAGTGCGCAAATTTGAGCATACAATAAAATATATTTGTACAGTATTAATACAATACTAACCCGACATTGCGCAGGGACACGAATACTCGTCAGTCTTTTGCCTTTTCTTTTAAGCTGTCTTACTGGTGGCGATGAACCACTGGGTGAATTTTCTAGCCGATTATTTAATTCTGTTAGGACCTTGCGGTTTTCTTTGTCTCGCTTCTTGAGTTCATCTCGGAGTGAAGCATTTTGTGTGCTCATATCCCGGTTTGAGCGCGCGACCTCCTCGAGCAGAATCAAAACTTGGTCTTGGCGTGCTGATTCAGTTGGGTTCGTCATTCTCTTATTAGAAATCCAACGCCACAAAACAACAAAAACGACTCTTCTTGTTCAAACTTCAAACCCTGTTCGAAGCGCGAAATAAACTGACAACAGATTGCTGATCGCGGATCGATTATATTAAAAGTATCTAAGGATTTCCGGTCACAAGATTGCATGCCTTTTCTCCCATAAGGCCTTTACCCCGAGAGGAGAAAGAAAAACTTGAAAATGAAAATTGTCCATCGTGAGGAATTCTCTTTATTACTACAGAGCTACGTACTGGTGGCGAGAATGCTAAATAACACGTATACCACAAATGATTTATTTAGAACAAACGTAGGGTAAGCAGTGCCGATAGGTGAAAATACAACCGGAAATGTTTTACCGACAAGTTGAAACCCGAACTGATCGATTATCAATAGCAGGATTGAACCTTGATCCTTGAAAATCGAAGATTGCGCCAAAACTGTTGTTTGTCCGACAGAAATGGCGGGGAAGGAGCTTTCGATGTCTTATAGTGGCTGTAACGCTGAAGGGTCTTTTGTTAAACTTGGTCAAGCTAATGCGCTTGAATCCGGGTGCTTATTAGCAGATCGTGCAAATGAGTTCTCGTTTGCTAACGATCGGCCAAGCCCAAAGCAAAGTTCCAGAGGCGAAACAGTTGATGCTATGTACAGTGATAAACCGACTCCTCAGAGACGTAGTCTAAAATCTTTAAGAGATAAAAGGCGTAGAAGGAACCAAAAGAAACGACTGGCTGTAGAAATTAAATAAACAAGAAAGGAATGCAAGATATTCACGTGTGCCAAATGCAATTATTAGTGGACCTAAGGATGATTTACAAAGATTAACCAAAGAGCATTTTAAAGAAAGAAAGCTGTCAGGATACTGCTGGAAGAAATTTAAAAATGAGAGAGCAAAGAAACTCAAAGTGTACAGGTAACTTAGGTTTGCATCATATTCCGTAAGCGTCATTTGTAGTCATTCATATAAACAGAACTAGCATGGCAGTTTCTCTTGCAGTTGATCCGTGATATTTTATAGTTAAACATCGATTTTCGTTTATATAGAGCTCCAAAGATTATTGATAGAAGCAACTTGACAAAAATTAGTGAAGACCCATCAAATATTGTAGGACAAGGTGTTTTTGGAAAGTGTCAAAAAATGGGTTACAGAGATGTTGTTGTTGCAGTGAAAACTTTCCATGACAATGTAAAGATTGATTCAATTTGGTGGGAGTCAAGTGTTATTAATCTCTTTGATCATCCAGGTAAGCCGATATGAGTTACATGTAATTACTGTATTGTCATTTTTATGTTTGTTGAAGATAATTGTACTTTATGGCAACATGTTTGTTATACAGTATATTAAGTGTATAATATACATTGTGGGTGGTCTCTCTGCACCATTATTCTATTTCATAATATAAAGTATTGAAAATAAAGAATGGCATTATGACCTAAACCATCATTGTTTATGTAATGTTTACAACATGAGTGGCCGTGTTGTATCAAATATACAATCATGAGCCGAAGGTGAGTGATTATATATTCGATACAATATGGCCACTCATGTTGTAAACAACTTGTGAAAAGAATGAATAGTAAAAATCCCTTTGGGATATTGAGATGCTAATTAGTTACAAGCACTAGTGGTTGTATCAAAATAGTATATACATCCACTAGTGGTTGTAATAATTAGCATCATTGGTTTTAATTTGTATGGGGTTTACAGGGGTATACAGTACATGTGACATAATTTCTCAAATTGGATTGGCTGCAACGCTCATGAATTATTAAGCAAAACCAGGATTAATCATATTAGGTTTTTAGACGTTCTCTGGTTTAAAATATTTATTTAAGTTACAAGCTTTCGACTGCCAGTCTGCAGTCTTCGACGGGTGAATTACAATGAAAAGAGTGATATGTCAGTGGTTTACAATTACATATAGAGACAAACAGATAGTATAGTGACATGCAAGTGACAGTTCCGCCTACATATAGGTTTATGACTAAATTTAGATGTTTGTGATATTTAGAGTTTTTTAATAAGGAAGCGGTATTGTTCGGGCAAATGTTTAGAATTATTATCCGAATTGTTTGTGCTTCCGGTGTGCCATGATTCTAATGTTGTTCTATGCCGATAGTTGCCTTTGTCAATAATTTTACTGTTTTTAAAGTCTATTTGATGATTGTTTGACCAAGCATGTTTGGCGATGTTGGATCCACTTTTACATTGCTCTACATTTCTTTTGTGTTCTTTTCTAGTGTGTTCTTTTCTCTGCCTGTCTCACCAATGTAGCTCAACGAGCAATCCGAGCAATTAATACGATAAACTACATTAGTCTGATCTTCGGGTAATGGTCTGTCCTTAACTGAAGGAAACATTTGTTCTAGTGTGCGGAGAGGTTTTGTTGTAATACGGATGTCGTATGGCTTAAGGAGTCGTTCTAAGGCTTCTGTTAGGCCTTTAATGTACGGAAGGACAGCATAGTTGTAGTTCGTCTTTAGTTCCACATTTTCAAAAAATGTTTTTACTAATTCTTCGGGTGATGGTATCCTATCTTGCCTCATAACTCGTTTTCGTTCAACTTCCTGTAGGAATTTCTTCGTATTAATTGCTCGGATTGCTCGTGGAGCTACATTGGTGAGACAGACAGAGCCTTCAACACTAGGAGAAAAGAACACAAAAGAAATGTAGAGCAATGTAAAAGTGGATCCAACATCGCCAAACATGCTTGGTCAAACAATCATCAAATAGACTTTAAAAACAGTAAAATTATTAACAAAGGCAACTATCGGCATAGAACAACATTAGAATCATGGCACACCGCAAGCACAAACAATTCGGATAATAATTCTAAACATTTGCCCGAACAATACCGCTTTCTTATTAAAAAACTCTAAATATCACAAACATCTAAATTTAGTCATAAACCTATATGTAGGCAGAACTGTCACTTGCATGTCACTATACTATCTGTTTGTCTCTATATGTAATTGTAAACCACTGACATATCACTCTTTTCATTGTAATTCACCCATCGAAGACTGCAGACTGGCAGTTGAAAGCTTGTAACTTAAATAAATATTTTAAACCAGAGAACGTCTAAAAACCTAATATGAATAATCCTGGTTTCTCTTCTAACATCTTTAAATGATTAATCAATTACGATTGCCATTAATCGATTACAATTATTGCCAAGCCCATTATTTTCACTCATTTGAGATGGCTTTTATTACAATAATATTTTGACATTTATGTAGGTTTACCATTGTTGTTTGGAGTATGCATGGAAAAGCAACCATACCTGATGATCACACAATTTCATTGCATAGATGGCAACTGTATGACGTTCAACCAGGCTACAAAATCATGTGTGTTAATGACTGTGCAGGAGTGGATAAGGTTGTTCGGAGAAACTGCAGAAGCCCTTCTTTATGTGCATAAAAAATAATTGCTGCATAATGACATCAAGGGAGACAATGTTTTACTTACAGCCCAGATATCAGGTTTGCATCCCATTTTAATTGATTTGGTAAGTGTCGCAAAGTATCTAATGCTACAAAATACACTCTGACTTCTCAAGAGCAAAGAAGGTACATCAAATGTCATAGCCATATTGCTCCTGAATTAATTAAAGGTACACACTGCCATTCTTATGCATCTGACATATACTCACTTGGAGTACTTATTTCTCGAATGTGTAATGCATTGCCTCGGCTAACAGAACATGGCAAACTTTCAATTGTTTTCAAGGCATCTATGCGCGAAAAGTCAGAAAAAAGACCATCTCTAGAAGAAATTTTAACTGAACTAAACAATTGAAAAAAATGTAAAATTAATTTACTACTACTGTAGTTTTAATAACAAATTAACTAATTTACTCAGATTACTGCAACTTGGATCCATACAGTGTGTGGTCAGTAACGACTATATATTTACAAGTTTAAGTACTTTACAGTGTACACAATGCATATGCCAAGATTTCCACGATTGTTAATATGAGGATACTACCAGCATACTGACTGTGTCTCACACAAGATAGTTGAATGCGAAGTCTGTGCACTTGCTTATAGAACTGATATCAGTGTACAGAACTGATGTTTCATTAAACAGTTATGTATCATATTGACAGACATTGATATAAGTTCTGTATCAGGGTAAACAGACATTGATTAACCTTTAATTTCTTTTGAATTTTCTCATGAATTTTTAATGAGATTTAGAAATATATTTATAAAATAACAGACGTCCTATGCACACTGATAATTTGGATGACGTCATTTTCATTTTATACATTTATTTCAATAAACGTTGTCGGTAAGAGGTGTTAATCCTACACGACCAGACTGAAAGGGAGTATGGGTATAGAAATGGAAATTGAATAGTTGGCCGGCTGGCAATTGTTAATCGTTATGCACAAATTTAAGTGCTTTGATTGTTTTGGTGATTTCTACCCATACTCCCTTTTAGTCTGGTCGCGTACGCTTGACGTCTCTTATATCAACAACCTTTATTGAAATAGCTGTATTGTACATGTACAACGTCAATGCATGCTCTGTTTCATTAAATCTCATGGTAATCACTGGCGTAGTTGTTTGATTTAGCCATTATTCGTCATCAGAGTCTCGGTCACTTTAGTGACTTCTCCTTATTTTTTTTACCTCGTAAAATGGTTAGTTATTAAATTAAGTCTTCTTTAATTTGAACTTTATTCTATCACAAGCCCCTTTTTGCTTTTCTGAAGAAGGGGCTTGTCCCGAAACGTTAATCACTAAATACAGTATGTACAGAATTTAACTATAGGAATGTTTTCCGCAGAATAGGAGATACAGCAATGCTGCTACTGTTTGCAACTGTAGCATAGGCAAATTGTGAATAAATTATCTGCACTGGAATGAATGAAGAAGGCCCACCTTCTCTCTGCTGGTGTACAGAATTCTGCTCAACAAATACACATGCGGGACTGATCAGATGTTTTCAAGACCGAGATCGAGTTTCAGTGGATTTATTAAAGTGCCACTTAAAACGCTTAAATGTTATCACATGCATATGTGTCAAGCTTTAAGGTGGCTCCATACAGTTTCTTGAAAAATGGAAAATACAAGTTTGAGAATCCAAAACACGTGATTAAACAATTCGGGAAAAGAATAAAACTAAATGTTATGCATAGTTAAACAGTCTGACAATCAAAAACTGCTACCAAATAAATAACAACAGTTGTTGTTATGGCAACAATGACGTTTCAAAATGGCTGACAATTACCCTTCAAACTAATTTAATTCGGAAAAAACTTTGGTGACCCCCAATTTTTTTTTCATTAAAACTTTCCTTGAAGTATGAGTAATCAATAGGCCGATTTAAAAAAAATTCTGTAGAACGAAATTTTTTAAAAATTAACAAACATGATTTTCCCGAAAAAAAAATTATTCCTTCTACAGAATTTTTTTTAAATCGGCATATTGATTACTCATACTTCAAGAAAAGTTTTAATGAAAAAAAAATTGGGGGTCACCAAAGTTTTTTCCGAATTAAATTACTTTGAAGGGTAATTGGCAGCCATTTTGAAACGTCATTGTTGCCATAGCAACAACTGTTGGTATTTATCTGGTAACAGTTCTTGATTGTCAGACTGTTTAATTATGCATAACATTTAGTTTTATTCTTTTTCCGAATTGTTTATGTACGTGTTTTGGACTCTCAAACTTGTATTTTCCATTTTTCAAGAAACTGTATGGAGCCACCTTAAGTGCATTTTTTAACTCCGGAAACTTACTTATTTGTGGTGATATAACTTAAGTGTCATTTAAGTGAGAGCTGAAAGCAATTTAAAGCTCCGTGTACTTAAATCAGCCTTAAACATCAACTAAAGTAGAATTTAGTGACCGTCGAACTTTAATTGGCTTTAAGACTTTATGAAATCCTCATAAATTTTGTACATTAACTTTAAGTAGATTTAATTAGACAGAAAGGTCCTTAAATTTTCATTTTCGTCCTGTGTAAATTTAGTGGAGATGTCAGGGAATATACTATATTTCGTGCTGACTTCAAACACGCTATCGAATCCAGATACAGCAAGAGAGATTCAGCAACATTTCTTCGCACATGTTTACAAGGAAAGCCTCTAGAGTTAATCAAATGCATCGGGTCAGACTACGACGCGGCTTGGCAATAACTAGCTTCAATCTATGGAGATCCCCGATTTGTCTCCGACACGATAGCTCAAGATATTTCCAAGTTTCGACCCCTCAAAGAAGGCGAAGATGCAAGGTTCTGCGATCTAGTACATCTGGTTAAACGTAGTTACAACACCATGAAAGGAATAGGCCAACCTCACGACATGCCTCATGGATTGGATGGTAACCGAGATGAAATCAAGAATGCGTGTGACTGCACCACTGAGAAATCCAAGTCACAATTCAAGATCGGTCAATCAGTTTTCTGAAGGGAGAAGCTTGAAGAAATCCCATAAATGTTGGCTTTGTGAGAATTCTGATCACTGGGTAGATCAGTGCCAACGTTTTAATTCAATGAGTCCAGATGAGCGCCTGAAGATGGTAAAAGAAAATCACGCCTGTTTTAGTTGTCTTAAGAAAGCAGGGAGAGACCACAGAGCGTCTAACAGTACAAGAAGAAAGGAATGTACCCAGGAAACAAATGGTGTCCAATGTAAATATTATCATCACACACTTCTACACTCAGCAAATCCATCAGCTTCAGTTGGTGTCGCATCGATGACAGACAACCAAGAGGCAATGTTGCCAGTCATTTCAGCGAAAATCTCAGGGCAGAATGATTTATACAAACGAGGGAACATTCTACTTGACTCAGGAGCCCAAATAAGCCTAATTCGCACAGAAACAGCAAAAGATCTCCGATTAACTGGAAAGGATGTTACTGTAAATATCAAGAAAGTAGGTGGAGAAGAAGAAGAAGAATTGACAACGAAAGTCTACCGAGTTCCTGTGACTTCGATGGAGACTGGGGGAAAGTTTACAGTCAAAGCAATTGGGATACCATGCATAAGTGATGACATTACCAAGATCAAAGTAAAGAATATTGCCCAACGCATTGGTCTTTCAGGAGTAAAGATGTACAGAGAAAGTGGTCCAGTAGATATGCTAATTGGTATTGATCATGCTTTCATGCACACCGGAGAAACAAAGAGAGATAATAACATTGTGGCACAGCACTTCCCCCTTGGTTGGGTGATTTTTGGAGTAACACCTGGTGAAGTTCAACAAGAAAAGAGGGTACTCCACGTACAGTACTCCAAACCCGTAGATCTTACTGACTTTTGGACTACCGAAGCAATGGGCGTTGACATTCAACCACGTTATGGTGAAAACGGGGAAGTTAAGTCAGATTGAGCGAGAAGAAGCAAAGATCATAGAAGAGTCGTGCGAGAAAGTTGGTAACCAGTGGGTAATTCCATACCCCTGGAAAACAGATCCGAAAACCCTTCCCGACAACCGAGAGCAAGCTATCAAGAAACTAGAAGCAACAGAGGCGATTGAAGAAGAATATGGAACATGCAAAGGCATACAATCAACAAATGGAAGAAATGAATGAAATGGGATTTTCACAAAAGTTGAATGAGGAAGAAATACAAAGGTCCTGTCCATTATATCGCACACCATGAAGTTGTAAGACCAGAAAAGAAGAGCACACCTGTGAGAATTGTATTCAATTCGTCGTCCAGATACAAGGGACACTGCCTAAATGATTGTTGGATCAAAGGGCCCGACCTTTTGAACTATATGTTCGGAGTAATCCTTCGATTTCGAGAGTATCCAGTAGCAGTGAGTGGAGACATATCGAAGATGTACCACAGAATCCGCATACCAGAAGAGGACCAGCATGTCCATCGGTTCTTATGGAGGAATATGGACACAGATCGACCACCGGACACTTTTGTAAAAACTGTGCTAAACTTTGGCGACAAGCCGGCTCCAGCCATGGCTCAAATTGCGTTAAGAAAAACGGCGGAAGAAGGAGAGAGCTCACACCCGTACGCAGCGCAAGTATTGAAGAACAATACCTATATGGATGACATTTGCGATTCTGTGCCAAGTGTCCTGAAAGCTCAGCAACTAACCGAAGATGTTGATAATGTGTTGGAGAAAGGTGGATTTCAAGTGAAAGAATGGCTGTCAAATGAAACCCTGAAAGAAGATCATGTGCAAACAAGAGAGCAAGGTGTGAAATTCTTGGAAACCAAAGCAGAAGTAAAGGTCCTAGGTGTGGTTTGGAACAACAAGAAGGACATCTTTACCTTTAAAGTATCAGCTAAGCTAACAGAGTTGCCACCAGTAGAAAATCCAAGCAAGTTGAAGCTGACAAAGAGAATGATTTTAAGCAAAGTGGCTCGTGTATTCGATCCAATTGGATTTGCCTCAGCATTCCTGATCCGTGCAAAAATTGGTTTACAAAGATTGTAGCAGCAAGGCTTTGAATGGGACCAAGACCTTCCCACTGCAGTAGCAGAAGAATGGATCAAGCTTTTCAAAGAAATGGAGGAATTAAACGATGTTTCATTCCAAAGATGTCTAACACCACTTAACGCTTTTGGACTACCGACACTATGCATCTTTTCAGATGCGTCCCGGGATGCTTTTGGAGCTTGTTCATACTTTCGGTGGCATAAGAGGAATGGCGACTGAGTCTCACCCGCTTGAATGCATATGTTTACACGACCACAGACAGATCACAAGTGCTTTATTATAATATAGACACACCTACTTATGTGTCATCGTTCTATAAATATCTACATAAATACATACACTACATCCCTCCTCTACTTAGCATAAATGTCAATCCTCAATAATGTATCCAACATTTCAATTCTCAACGTTTTCCAGTCCTTCAATCAAACAAGTTTAACAAATCAAAATATCAACTCTACAAATATAAAATATATATATAACTTAGCTTGATTAGGAGTAGTTCTTTGCAATTCTTTATAATACTGTACATGTACACAGTTTGATACAGTCTTCTACTTATTCAGTTTACTTTGAGTTCACATAATAATTAGGAGGCTTTCTATTTCGCTGAGGAGGCCTTGCTTGAATCATCAATTCTTCTCGCTGAACTTTCTGCTTTCCTTTCTCTCTCTCAAGAATACATTTGAAATGTGAAACATTTCGTGTAATAGTGCTTCCTCCAGGACGCCTTGCTGTTATCATGCTTCCTTTCTTGCTTACCACTTCAAGTAATTCTGTTTCATATTTCATACTGAACTTGTTTTTCTTCTTTTGTAACACAATCACTTGATCTCCTGGGCTGATAACAGAGGGTTGGGCGTTTCGCCTTTCGTCTGCGTATCCACAAAAATCCATATACAGGGATATCCATGGTTTCTCAGGGAGTGGTGTCATTCGTAGTGGTTCTGGATTTGTTGCTCTGGTTGTTGCTTGACAAAGAACACAGGATTTCACTAATGTTCTCACATCGTTGTCAATGCCTGGCCACCAAACTTTAGTGCGGAGTAACTGTTTAGTTTTTACCATTCCTTGGTGACCTGTGTGGGCTATGCTTAGTGCTCTTTCTCGGAGACTTTTAGGTATGACCAATCTGGAACCTCGAAGAACAATACCATCCAAATTTGACAGTTCTTCTCGGACTGTGTAATAAGACTTTACTACAGGATCACATACTCGCCATGATGCATTCTGAATGGTTTTACTAAGAAGTTGCATAGTTGGATCTTTCTTGGCTTCATTTTGGATTTCTTCCAGTGTCATTGATTTTGGCACAGAATGATTTGCAACGAAATTGATGTACTGTTCAGAGCGGTCAGTTTCTGTTGTTTCTGGCAAAGGTTGTCTGGAAAGGATGTCAGCTGGGTTTCCACTGCCTGCACGGTGTTTAATTCGGAATCTGTACTGTTGGAGTCTTAAAACCCATCTTTCAATTCTTGGTGGTGGTTTAGATGCTCTGCTGTATAGGCTCTCTAATGGTTTATGGTCAGTTTGTACATATGGTGACGTTCACACCCCCAGATGACTGCTAACGCCTCGCGTTCTGTCTGTGAATATCTTCTCTCAACTGGAGTTAACGAACGACTTGCATAGGACACAGCTTGCTCTGTTCCATCTGGTTGAACTTGGGAAAGTATTGCACCTAGTCCTACTGGACTTGCATCAACGGTAAGAATGGTGGGCTTGCTAGGATCGTAGTATGCCATGGAACAATCTCGAGTGATTTCTTTCTTAATTTGCTCAAATGCTGCTTGATGTTTCTGCTCCCATTTCCACTTGATACCTTTCTTTGTCAACTCACGAAGAGGATCGGTGATAGTTGCAAAATTTGACACAAATCGAGAACAGTAAGTAGCAAGTCCCAAAAAACTTCTGAGCTGACTCACATCTTCTGGAACACCTGCATGCTGAATTGCTTGAACTTTAGCAGGATCAACTGATAAACCTGCACCTGATAAGGTATAACCATAGAACTGGAGACTGCGTTGGTTGTATGAACATTTGCTTGCATTCAGCGTTAGGCCTTTCTCTCGTATTCGCTGAAACACTTTCTTCCACGCCGGGCATAAAAGGCGCCAAAATCGCCGGGATAAACGTGCGCGTTCCGCCATGTTGGACGAGCGGCAAATGTGGGAGTTTGGTGACTAATACCGATCTTGTCCGAGTCGTCGAATTTGAAGCCCTCGGACGACGATCGTGTTTACCCGGAGAAAAATTGAGTGTTAGAAATGAACAGAGCTTGTCTAGAGCTTCATTGTGATACCAAACATGCTATGTTTTCTTCAAATGGCTTCTTTGTAGGAAGCGTCAAACTTTATGGATTTTCGAAGAATAGGATGCTGCTCAAAAAAAGGAAATTTTGAGGCTTGTTTTATTTTTTTAACAGTATTATCCTTGGGTGGAATTCCCCGTTCAACTGATGCCTGGAGTTTTGGTCTCAAATCTGTTCTTTTTGGTTTTGGAAGTTTAAGCTTAGATTTTCGATTATTTGGGAATTTCAACGAGGCATCTCAGGTCAACAACGTGCGTTTGGACTTATGCATGGACATAAAATACATTAAGAAGCGAAGGGAATATTCACATTATTTGACACTTCAAAGTTTGTACTTTGTCTAATGGAGGTGATTAGTATGGTCGACAAATTTAGGCTTAAGGATGTGCCAGTCAGTGCCTTACAAAGACAAGAGGTAGCGAAATTTTATAATGTAAGGAATGTAAACAGTCGAAATTATTTGCTATTTGTAGCATGGTGCTAGAATCTTGATAATTTGAATATATTTTAAATATTTTCTAATTGTTTCTTTGAGAAATCCACAATAATAGGTTGAAAAAACCCAATATTGGATTCATTTTAATTGTATGTATCTAGCAGCCTGGCACTGACATCAGGATGTGTATTTTTTTGTTCTGGTTTACATAGTATATGTCTTTAAGAACATTTACGGTGTGACCTTATAACAGTCTGGAAAATGTCTACTTGGTGTCTTTGCCAGATTACCTTAAATCATTTGTTGTGTACTACAGATATATTTTAATAGTACTGGTTTAATGAAGTCAATGGTACAGTCAAAACTAGTGTGGTTTTTGCAAATAAATTCTAATTGCTGAAGATTGAAATCATATTTTACTGTCACATGACATGTATATATAAATCAATTTGCATGTACACAAATGCTATTTTGGCCTGCTTTTACAGTTATTGGCATGATCAGTCTAATCGTCAAATATTATATGCTAGCCTTTACAGTAGCTGATGGTAACAATGAATGATGGTACATTGATAGATGCATCAACATGTCACAATCTATTTTTCTGGTTCTCGTTGATAGTAATTCCTGGTTTATTAACTACATGTACATGGACTTGGCTGCAGAGCCACACTATTAATGACTTTGTTGATTCTTAGCCCCATTAATAACATGTACAGTATCAATATGAGCCTGGCTATATGGACATTATTAATACGAGCCTGGCTGCATGTACATCTACAGTATCAATATGAGTCTGGCCACATGGACAGTATTAATACGAGCCCGGCTACATGTACTTGTACATGTACAGTATCAATATGAGTCTGGCTTCAGATACCTACATTGGACATGTTGACATAGGCCCAGGCCACTATTACTTCATGTTTTAGTTGCTTCTCAGCCCATGTTTATACCAGTAATGCTAAATTGACAGACCCCTCTATTACAATACTGAATTTCCTTGCTAAAATTTGGGCCGGCCTACTGAGTTAGCTGGCATCTCATTCATGAGCGAGGTTAACTGGGATAGAAATTTCCCACATGCACTGGTTACATGGTTTTATTATCACAAAATATACTAGTGTTAGATGTGTATAGCCATTGTTGATGAAAATTTCTTTTTATTATGAACCAATGTTTTTATCAAAAACTGACAGTATAATGTTGTAAATGTTAAGTTACTAAATGTATGTACTTTTTAAGAGTTTATTTGAAAAAAAAGTGGGGTTTTTTTATATTTCGCGCTGTAAGCAGGATAGTTTTTCCGCAAACACAAATTTTAAAGCCAAACTGCCTGGTATCATTTTAGCCCATACTGTTGTTCATATTTCTAACACTTTTATAATCGAAACTTATACTCTTAGTTAGACCTCTTAGTTAGACTATAGATAAAAGCTATACAAGCACAAAGTCAATGCAGTTGTTTCATCGTTTGACTTTAGAAATTTCCCCACCAAACTTCAAATCAAAATATATAAAGAATGCATAAAACAAAACAAAACATAGAGTTTGAAGCTACACTGTAGGGGTTTTACTGAGCAATTTAATCTGTATTTACTAGCCAAACGTCTCTGAAATCATAGATACCTTTGTACACCTCAACTCATTTTCATTATAAAATGTAATTCATGCTACTGCATCTAGAAAGAAACGTTACATCGCTCTTTTCGCGAAAAAGAAGCCGCCATCTTTTTTTCTATTTTGGTGCGCGCTTCCGCTGGCCAATAGTAACGTCAACTGTTGAATCCCGGCGATTTTTGGCCCTTTCGTGCCCGGCGTGTTCAGAGCTTGGTCATGAGCTTCTTGATTGCAGCCATAGATGATCATATCATCAGCAATACTCTTTGTGCCAGGAATTCCTTCTAGAACTTGTTGGATGGTGTGTTGAAATACCTCTGGCGCTGATGACAAACCAAAAGGTAGTCTCTTGTACTGGTACAGGCCCTTGTGTGTACGAAAAGTAGTGACATGACGTGATTCTTTCTCCAACTCGATTTGATGGCATCCAGACCGTAAGTCTAACTTAGAAAATATGGTTGCACCAGCCATTTCTTCCATTAATTCTTCTACTGTGGGTATGTTATGGCGTTCTCTTTTCACAGCTTGGTTAACCATTCGCAGATCGACACAAAGACGAATTTCTGAAGGATTACGCGGTTTCGGTGCAGCTACCAATGGACTCACCCACGGTGTCGGACCTTCGACTTGCTCGATGATGTCCAAGTTCTCCAATTCGATAATTTTCGCTTCAATTTGCTTGCGAAGGTGAAATGGTGTTCTACGGCAGGGTTGGACAACTGGTTTGACTTCGGCATCGAGATGAATTTTCTGTTGATAATCTTTTAGTTTACCAACTCCTTGAAAAATATCGTGGTATTCGGAGACCAAATCGCGTAGTTTCGATGACGATGGTATTTCTGGCTTCTTTGGCTGTTCCAGTGGTGTAGAATTACTTGCATTGTCATGGCTCGCTTGATTCAAATGATTAACGTGCAAAGTTAATAATCCTAATTGTGTAGCTGTCGTTACACCGAGCAATGAACCCGAAATACCTTTGGCAACATAGAATAAGGCAGGAACAGTCCGTGATGACTTTCGTACTTGGGTCTGGAAAACACCAATTAGCTGAAGAGGTATACGTGCAGCGTACGGAAATATTTTGGCTTCAGACGGTTTAATTTTGGCAGACAGACTTGGTTGTTGTTGTTTTAACGATTCAAACGCTTGCTCATCCAAAATATTTACGCTGGCTCCGCTGTCGATAGTTACAGGTATCGGAGTCTTACCAGCAGCAATATGCACTTCGACTTGCTTAAGTTTAGCTTTACCGTGTTCAGAATTGTTCATAGTAAAAACATATTCGTCGTCGGTAGAATCAGATGACCACGTTTCTTTAATTTGATTGACAGGTATTCGCTTGGCATTGTTGAATGGAGGGCGCGTCGAGTTTCTTTCGTTCGCTTTTCCAGATCGACACACTTGCAAAATGATTCTGTTTTGAACATTTTCGGCAGGTTTGTCCTTGCGCAGGACAGGTTTCTTTATGGCTTTTGCTCCATTCGTTACCACAATTGCGACATGGGTTGTTAGACTTTTGTTGTTGATACAGTGGTTTGTTTTGACGGCTTTGAAACGAAGACGGGCGACTTTGGAAACGTTCTCGACGGCGCTGTTCTTCATGATTTTGACGTCGATTATTGAGTGCGTTAACATTTTCATCGCTTTCACTGCCCTTGGACATGATATTTGCTTGTGTTTGGGAATTTTCCATCGCTCTGGCTAGTTCTAGCAATTTCTCTAAAGTCAAATTTTGTTCGGTTAACAAACGACGTTTCAATTTCAATGAAAAACCTGAGGCGATAAAATGATCTCAGATTTCTTCCTCGACGTTTGAATACTCGCACGACTCAACTGCTTGACGCATTCTGGTGATGTACATCGCGGTGGTTTCTCCACGCTCTTGAGTTATCTGTTTAAACTTGTAACTACGGTGGCCCATAGAGACAATACAAAAATATATATTTAGATACAAAAATATTTTATTCCAATACCAAAATATATTTTGCAATACAAAAGTATTTATTCCAATACAATAATATTTATTCCCAATACAAAAATATATTTTGCAATACAAAAATATTTATTCCAATACAAAAATATTTATTCCAGTACAAAAATATTTATTCAAATACAAAAATATATTTTGCAATACAAAAATATTTATTCCAATACAAAAATATTTATTCAAATACAAAAATATTTATTCCAGTACAAAAATATTTATTCAAATACAAAAATATATTTTGCAATACAAAAATATTTATTCCAATACAAAAATATTTATTCCAATACAAAAATATTTATTCCAATACAAAAATACAAAAATATTTATTGCGATAAATTAGGACCCAGACCCCAAATCACGCAACAAGCGCTTGTGTTTTTTTCGTGATGGGCGATCCTTTGCAACAAAGGCGCTGCAAAGCATGTCAATTCATTCTGAAAATCGTTCATCGATTCTGTCCTAACTGTGGTGAGCCCTTTAGTGAATTTGAGACACTTGACAGCTTAGACGAGAATGGTCTTATTTACCACTACTTTTCTTGCGGATTTACGTACACAGCCATCGTCAAAATACTGGAAAAAAGACACGGTATCACCATGTCACAAAGTACCTTAAAGCTACGATTAAAGGAAAACAACTTAAGAAGACGTTCCGTGCCTTATGACGCTGGAGAAGTCCACCGAAGAATTGTTGAGCTGCTTAACGGTCCCGGTTGCATGGGTGGTTATCGTAGTATTTGGCATACTTTACGGTTGGAGGGCATACAAGTACCCAGACATGTTGTGCAGGTAAAATTAAAGGAACTGGACCCTGAAGGATGTGAGCTACGTAAGAGAAAGTGTTTGAGAAGACGTCAATATCACAGCCCCGGACCTAACCACACATGGCATGTGGATGGATACGACAAACTGAAGCCATATGGTTTTCCAATACACGGTGCCATAGATGGCTGGAGCAGGAAAATCATGTGGCTAAAAGTCAAACAACCTTCCAGAAGTTCCTGCTACTTTTTATCTGGAGTGTGTTGCAGAACATGGAGGATGTCCAGTAAAGGTACAATCAGACTGTGGCACAGAAAATGGCATAATTGCTGCAATGCAATGTGAATTTAGGAATGACGGTGAAGCACACAGTGTTGGTCAGTCTACTGCAAATCAACGTATAGAGGGATGGTGGTCCTTTTTTCGCAGGAATCGCTCAACCTGGTGGATCAACTTGTTTAAAGATATGATTGAAACAGAGGTGCTCACTTTGGGGAATGAAATTGACATGGAATGCTTATGGTTTTGTTTTTCCAAGCTCATTCAGAAAGACCCCGACACAACCAAGGAACACTGGAACACTCACTACATCAGGAAATCAAGGCATGATACAGTGAGTGGGTGACCTGATGAACTTTTCTACATTCCAGAATCTTATGGAGGTATGGATGAATTACTCAACCCCATTCCACCCGAGCAGCTAGAGTTTGTTTCAGACAATCTGTTGCAGTATGAAGCAGAAGAAAATATGCATCAAGAATACTTAGAATATTTATGTCATGGGTTAGGGTTTCAGGAAGCTAGAACATGGAATGAAGGGCTTGTTTTATACAGAAGACTGGTTCATATTGCAAAAGAAGGTGACAATTAAAACTTGTATCCTGAGTTAGCTTATTAAAATATTCAATTTCCATACACTGGAATATTTTGTGAGTTGTGATACTGATCATTGTTATATAATGCACTGAAATTAAATATCAAACACTTTGTTCATGTTAGTTTTGGGATTGATGTATCAGTGAAATTAAAGTGTGCCCATCCCCCAGGACATTGTGTGGGGTCAAAAATCTGTAGCAAATTCATAAGATTTCTCACCAACTGAAGTATAAGAGGTGAGAAGTACAGTTCTCACATGGAACTGCATGGAGAGTGGATTCTAGAGAGAATGCCCATTGTAATATAATATTCCTTTTTTCTTGTTGCTCACTGCAACCAGACATGTACTGTACAGTATTCCCCAGCCCTCCACCCCACCCATATACTGTACATAGAATGAGTAATGATTTATTTAACGTCGTAAGCACAGGATGTGGTCGCCCAATCATCCAAGCCAGAGGCTCATGTTAAAAGTGCACAACATAAGCGAAGACAAGCTAAGACCTAAGAAGGGCCATTGTGCTAATAAGGCTGTGTTGGACAGATCAAAAAATGAGTTTTTTTGTATGCAAGTGATTCTTTATAATTGCATTAAGGTTATTTGATCTGGCCAAGCATTACTGCGACTGATACTGCCAGTAATGTCATTGTGTGAGAACCCATCCAAAAATATCTAGACTGATGACACTACCAGATTTACTATCCAAAAATCAGTTTTTTGTTATGGGTACAAGACAGCTGATAAAGGCAAAAATATAAACAAATCAACTTACAGTAATATTACACTGTAATAATATACTATTAATATACTGGTACTCTTTTTAAACCAAACCCAACAAATTACCAAACTCAAACCAAACTTTGTATTACCTAAACACTACAGTACACTGTATGTAGAAATGTAACTTCTAATAATTAATTATAATCCCAACTATTAAACTGCATTACTATAGTTCAATGACAAAATTTTGCTGTGTTCTGAATCAGTTGTGCAACATCATATACTGTACCATGTTCAGTGTACTGTAAAACCATGAAAAAGTAACTATTTTTGCACAATTTAAATCAAAGAAGGCCAAAACCAACTGAGTCTGCCAATGCAGATGTCATTATTTCAACCATTTCTTCTTCGTTGTTGAGATGGACAGGTAATGTGATCATTAAATCACATGTGGACGTTGTTGGGCGACAACGACACCCAGCTTTACAACCATGAAGAAACTGGCATTTTATTCTGGTAGGTAGACCAAGGGGAGGCATCTTTCTTGAACCAGTTAACCACTGAAGTAGATCCTCAACATCTTTTCCCTCAATTTCTATTGAAAAAAGTGATCAGGTTTTATTATCTTTGCCCAGAATGATTTACCGTTATGCTAATGGTATAGAACATACTTTTTCTTGGGTTTGACTAAATGGAGAGTTAACTGCAATCGTCGTATGTATTTGTATATAAGCATTGTGAGCGGTACATCATAGCCTGCATCGCAGACATCCAAAGCCAACTTACATGTAAAGTGGGGTTTGGACATTTGTGGCGCAAGCTACCACATCGTTGAACTAGCCAAGTTCTTTTTACACCTCACCCTTCTTTGCAACTGACTAACTTGAATCTGAATTGTATGTGTACATCAAGTTACTGTACTTGGGCTCAGGTAACACAGCGAAGGTTACCAATGCATGAGTTACGAGTTTACCAATCATCAAGGAATAGAGCTATGATAAAATTAATTCCCGCATCCTATTTTACTTTTTAAGGAAAAGAGTTAAATTGAAACTAACTCTCTTAAGTTATTCCAAAGAAAATATCGGGAGAGTTAGGAAATTAGGTGTGCTTGGTTGAAAAACATGGGCGTGATGTGGGTGTGGTTCAAAGTTAACTCTCCAAAAACCTTAACTCTCCAATTTAACTCTCTGAGATTAACTCTACGTTTAGCCATTTCCCTCCCTATGCAGTATGACTAATAATCCTCCCCCCCCCCCCAATTTTCCTCAGCACTTCTGCTTGTCCCAGTTCCCAACCCCTTACAATCTTCAGCTACACAGGATAACATATTACAGGAACTTGCCTTTCACAGCTAGAGTGTGAATAAAATCACAGAAATAAGTATATGTATCTGCTTCCTTCTGTCGCTTCATTTGGCTCTCACTGTATATAACATGTATCCCATCTATCAAGGTGGTAGGTGTGACATTAACACCTTTACCAACAACCAGAACACTTTCCCACATGTTTGGAGCTTTTCTGATTTCTGTTATCAACCCATATGTAGAGAGCCCATCCTCCAGATGAGCTAACTGGGGAAGAATATTGCCAAGTTGGTCTTTGAGGCATATTGACCTGGCAAAAGAAGCACAGTGGGACAATTTTGATGATTTGGTCATTTACAGTGACATTTTACTGTACCAGTTGCGATTCAGGAGTTGACTAACTCTGTTGGGTATGATAAAAAGGTTCGACAAAACAAACCCAACAGACTCAACAAACCCAACAGAGTTAGCCAAGTTCTAAATTATGACTCATATGAATTTTTCCCTACAATTTTCCTACAAACACCAGAAATATAATTTGACTATTAGAAAAAGTATTTACATGTGCAGGTATGTAAGAATATTTATAATTCTTCACTACAAATCCAGTTATACTTACTGAATAAGGCTGTTTATTGATGACCGTGTCTCCCTTCCTGGTACTCCCTGGTAGCCTATTTCTGCCAAAAGGGGAAACACTTCTTCATTTAGGAGTATAGATCCAAAATCAGCTGTATCTTCAGCAAGCTAGGAATTAAGAAACAAATCCTTCCTTTAGTAATTAACATTTCAATATGGGTTAGGCCTAGTTAATTTCCATTTGGTCATTATTCATTATTAAATGTTAGCAAAGTGTACTATAGTTCCATGGTCTAGGAGATGGAGATTGGGATAATATTAATGTACATTTGCAAAGTTCTGCTAGCAACAGCTGAACTACTACATGTATATGTAGAGCCCACAGCCACTGCATGCAAACACAGAAGCTTGCAGCATTGTTTTGGTTTAAAAGAAACTAGTAAGTTTTCTTACCTTTTCACAAAGACTTTTATAACTACTTGACTGAGTATTTTGTATCTTCAAATCCCTTATCAAGTAATCATAGACAACTGGTGACAACATACATGGGGCCTGTCCCCCTTGTACTATTGACATGGCCATCAATTCACCACATAGCTTGTAAACATTTTGTGTTATCATGACTGTTGATGAATTTGGCTGCCCATCAGGAAAAAATCGCCGCTGCATAAAAGTCATTATTTCTAAAAAACACAAGGTTTAAACAAAATTAAAAAAGATACTGGCTATAAAATGTGAATTCAGGATGGTGGGATATTAAAAAAACCCAACTGCTATTATTAAAAATAACTGTGTCAATATGGGTGAATTCAGTTCAACTGTGAGAGTCCTCTTGTAAAAAAAACTTGAATGTGCATTAAGCTAAATTAAACATTTACAACACCGCTGTAAACGTGTAATTATTTTGCACACTTGTGCAATGGAGATTACGCTACTGTGACAGTACTGTATGTGCTCACACAAGTAAAATTTATATTACAGTACCAGTCAAAAAAGGTGCTATCAAAAAGTGCATACTACTAGCCTGCAGTTTTTGATAGCACCTTGTTTGACTGGTCTTTTAAAAACAGTAAATACTTGATGAAACATTTACATTATAAGACTTACAGTGGACTATTTTTTTGCAATATTACCTGGGAAAAACTCTCTTTTTGGTCCACCGTCATCCACAGCGGGTTCACCAGAAAAGGTTATCTTAAGTTTTCTCTTGGTGGAATAATATCTGGTTCTGGCTCTCTTAAAGTCATCCCACACCCTTAATCGACGAACAGTTACTCTAACAGGTTTTTCTTCAGAGTCAAGTTGTTGCTGGCCAATTGTCTGAATGGTGATTTTTAATGCACTTTCAGAGGCACGTGAAGAATTTTCCCCAGGCTCATTGACTCCATCTAAAGTCTCCGTTATTTCATCTGTTTCATCATTGATTTCACCCTCTGGAATTATTTGAAACAATGTTCCACATTCATCAGCATGGTCTGCCACGATTCCTATAGGGAATCGCTCAAAACATATTGGACACTCTACTGGTAATTCATTTGGGGCGTGCAATTCTGTTTTTCTTCTTATTTTTTCCATTTCTTTCATCAAACCAATGGTGATGCAAACTTCTTCTTCCTCAGAACGTGAGCGCTTACGACCACCTTTTCGGACGAAAAAAGAGCTTCTTTCCTTTTCCTTTTTTTTCTTGTACGTTTCAAAATTCTCCAGAGAAAATTTTTCGACTTTTCCCTGACCCTGTTTGGTCTTTACGTCAACAGTACTAGGTCGACTAGTACTGGGTCCAGGCATTTCAGCCTTAACCATCGATTGATTGCTGGTTACGGAGCTTCCACATAACGGACAAAATAAATACCCCAGTTCAAGAAGGGCGCTACATTCCGAGCACTTTCTTCCACCACGAGTAGCCATATTTAATGAGCAAAGAACAAAGCACGAAGCTCTGGCTCTTAAACGAAGCCTGGGTACGAGATTAGCGCGATTTGGGATCTGGGTCCTAATTTATCGCAATAAATATTTTTGTTTTGGAATTAATAAATATTTCTGTATTTGAATAAATATTTTTGTATTTGAATAAATATTTTTGTATTGGAATAAATATTTTTGTATTGGAATAAATATTTTTGTATTGGAATAAATATTTTTGTATTGGAATAAATATTTTTGTATTGGAATAAATATTTTTGTATTGGAATAAATATTTTTGTATTGGAATAAATATTTTTGTATTTGAATAAATATTTTTGTATTGGAATAAATATTTTTGTATTGGAATAAATATTTTTGTATTGGAATAAATATTTTTGTATTGGAATAAATATTTTTGTATCGGAATAAATATTTTTGTATTGGAATAAATATTTTTGTATTGGAATAAATATTTTTGTATTTGAATAAATATTTTTGTATTGGAATAAATATTTTTGTATTGGAATAAATATTTTTGTATTTGAATAAATATTTTTGTATTGGAATAAATATTTTTGTATTGGAATAAATATTTTTGTATCGGAATAAATATTTTTGCATTGCAAAATATATTTTTGTATTGGAATAAAATATTTTTGTATTGCAATAAATATTTTTGTATTTGAATAAATATTTTTGTATTGCAAAATATATTTTTTCATCTAAATATATATTTTTGTATTGTCTCTATGGGCCACCGTATGTAACGCTCGAAAGTAACATTCTTCTTCGGTTTAAAATATGCATCCAAAACATCACACGCATGTTGAAAAGATGTACCAGTGTCACCAAGAGTCTCAAACACTTGCTGAACTCGTTCCCCAGCCATATGAAGAAGAGTTGCTCTTTTTTGAACGTCTTGTGTGATTCCCGACGCTAAAATAAAATAATCTAATTTCTTGCGCCATTTGGTCCAGCGTTGATCTAAGGTATGTTGATCTTCGTCGATAATGAAATTAGGAATCGATGGCATGTGCATCGCTTTCGCCATTTCGTAACTCCGGTTTTGCTTTTGCTTTATACGCGTTTAGTTTTCGTTCGAATTCGAATTAATCCTCGTCGCCATTGTTGAATGCATATGTTTACACGACCACAGACAGATCACAAGTGCTTTATTATAATATAGACACACCTACTTATGTGTCATCGTTCTATAAATATCTACATAAATACATACACTACAACCGCTTAAAGAACTAACAATTCCTCGCTTAGAGTTACAAGCAGCGGTACTGGCCAGCAGATTGTACAAGACCATACAAGAAGAATGTCGTCTACAGTTCGAGAGAGTGGTATTTTTTACCGATAAACAAGAAGTTTCAAGCCATTTGTATCGAGCAGAGTTGGAGAAATATAAGCCAATTGTGATCCATCTCACTGGAGGCACATCCCCGGTGAACACAACGTCGCTGACGAAGTTTCCCGTGGCATTACACCACATGAATTAGAAAAACGATGGAAGTACGGACCCGAGTTTTTGCATCAACCCGAAGAAGAATGGCCCGAACAGCAACCAACCACGGTAGACAAAGAGGAAGTTGAGAAAGAATGTCGAAGAATCCAAACAGTCTTCGCGATAACTACTTGTACCCCGCAGATGATAATCAATCGAAGCGCATTTTCAAGCTGGAGAAGATTGGTGCGTGTAACAGCGTGGGTTTTAAGATTCATCCAGAATTTGCGTGCCAAACAACAACAGCAGAGCGAAGTCTACCAAGAGCAAGGAGGTCCATTATTACCTGACGAGATAGAGAAAGTTAAAGAATTTTGGATTAAGGACGCGCAGAAAGAACATATTGAATAGAAAGACTTAAACAAGGTAAGCCCGTTTACAGATGAAAGAGGAATAATCAGGGCAGGAGGACGAGTCGATGAAGCAATCACAACGTATGATTCAAAGCACCCAATATTACTACCAAAGAAGCACCGAAGTTCGTACTTGATCACCCAAGAAATACACCAGATGGGTCATACCGGTATAGCGACAACAGCAGCAAAGACGAGAAGAAAGTACTGGATTATAAGAGTCCATAACCTGGCAAGATCCATCAAACACAATTGTGTGTTCTGTCGAGAAGTGCGACCAAAGCTGGAGACGCAAGTAATGGCTGACCTGCCTAAAATCAGATTGATGCCTCACACACCACCCTTTTATCACACTGCCTGTGATTACTTCGGCCCATACAAAGTCAAGATATGACGAAATAAAACTACCAAGCACTATGGAGTTCTATTTACGTGTCTTAATACCCGAGCAGTTCATTTGGAACTTGCAACCGATTGTTCTACGATGGAATTTATTAAAATCTTACGCAGGTTCTTCGCAGTCAGAGGCTATCCAGCATTAATGATGAGTGACAATGGAACCCAACTGGTCGGTGCAGAGAAGGAACTAAAGCAGATGATCAAAGATGGGATATTACGAAGCTTAAAGAGTACGCAGCAGATAAGGGAATGAAGTGGAAATTTATTACACCATTGGATCCACACCAAAGCGTATGCGCCGAATCGCCAGTTAAAAGGTGCAAGATTGCCCTCAAAAGAGCATTATGAGACCACATCCTTACATAATTTGAATTATATACCCTGTCTATTAGAAGTGGCTAATATTGTCAACCAAAGACCGATCGGTAGACCACCTAATGACCCAGAAGATGGTTCATATCTTTGCCCAAACGATCTTTTATTAGGAAGAGCTTCGACACACGTTCCTCAAGGACCATTTCTGAAAACGAAGAATCCTCGACATAGTTTTTACAACAAATCCTGGGCTCGTTTTGGAAGCGATGGACGAGACGTATTCCCAAGTTTGGTTCCACGAAGAAAATGGAACGTTCAACGATGAAATGTCAAAGTCAATGACATAATCATGATGGTAAATTCAAACGCAGTACGTGGTAATTGGACGATTGGAAGAATCGTTAAAGTGTATCCAGGCGAAGATGACAAAGTTCGTAACGTGACTCTCAAGACAAAAACTGGTGAATATAGCAGACCAGTTACCAAAATTGCAGTGATATACCCTGCCGAAGGATATTAGGATGAGAACGAGGTCCTCATCGAGGTGGAGGATGTTTCGTTGACATTAAATATTAGTTATTAATTAGTTTTACATTATTATTATTTATAGATCGAATAAAATCATAAAATCAATATACGATATGACAGCATTGTTCTCATTTTATCCGACTGGTATTTCAGTCAACACTTTATCACTGTGTATTACGTGAACAGCATCATTGTAAAGCTTGCCAACATGACTTGACAAATCAGGATATTTTTTATGAGTAGGTTGTTGACAACTGCCCGCAATAAAAAATGTTCGGCTAAGTTAAGCGGACCTTTATTTATAGTTTCGTCCTTAGCTGAAAGGAAGTTTTTCTGCTTCTGGGGAGAAAATTTCTGAAGATCATGGCTCGCCCGTTTTCTTGAGCTTCTCTGTAACTTATGACTTGTGATCTCTTCTTTAGTCAATTTGCAACCGGATTCTCCGCATTTACCATCGCATTTACAAGATGCTTGGCACCACCCCACCGCTCTAATATAGTCGCACCTTTTTTATGTTTTGTGGACTTCTTCCGTTTTGAATCGTTACACCGACATGACAACTTCTCGTTTGCCGTGGGATTGGAACTGGCCATTGAAAGACTCGCCGAAGATGGTGTATTGGGGTCTTGGTGATGTTTGATCAGGAATGATAGCGTTATAATGTCCGGCTCCGGTGTGGCGGTCTGAGATTGTCACCGTGCTGAGATTGTATATCGATTTGTGTTATCAAATGTTTGACGTTCAAAACATTCAAACTTTTTGCCTTCAAATGGTTTATGGTTTATGGGTTATGGTTTGTTAATCTTCTAAACTCTGGATATATTTAATAATTCGATGGAATGATCGATACAAGATATCTTAATCAGTTAGTTAACGTCCGAAACTTTCGTCATGCATTCTAGTTCACGAGCGGATATAATACTGATTTTTTCATTAAAACTGTGATTATTCATCTCAAGTATTCGATTTTATTCAGGCAGTGTTCATAAATCAGTCATGTATTGGCAAAAAGTTTGATTATTCTGGTCATAAAGGCGATTACAGATATTGATATACAATCTCAGCACGGTGACAATCTCAGACCGCCACACCGGCACTGTAACCAGCTAAAAAGATAGGTACAGCACCAGTCATGACATTCCTTGGACATATATCTATGCAGGGCCGTAGGAAGCAATTTTGTATTGGGGGGGCTGATTAGCACTAACTCTATATAGCGAGCGTCGAAGACGCGAGTTCCCGTAGGGGGTCCGGGGGCATGCCCCCCCGGGAAATTTTGGATTCTAGGGTCTCTGAAACAGCATTTCCCGCATTCTGGGGACGAGATTTATAGCAAAATTTATAGCGTAAAACGCAAAATTTTGTTGTTAAAGCAGAACAGAGTAGGGTACATGTCAAGATATTTTGAGATTTAAATCAAAAGTTGTGAAGCAGTGCAGTCGGAAATTGTATTTCCTCCACGAATTTGAGCAGATTTTCCCAACTAAAATATTATTATAAAGTTTAGTGGGCAGTTTCATCCCCCACACCCCCAACCCCTCCAACATTTACTCCCCTACAAATGCGATGTGACGAGAACTAAAGAAGGGATAGATTTCGTCGTACACGTTTACGTACTCCATTACAGATATTACAACAGCGTATTAATACGGGTTTTGTTCGTTTTATTACGATACACAATAACTGAAGTCTAACAACACTTTCATGACATCTGATTAATTTTAACTGTTTCAATCTTACTTAACTTATTTTCCAAATAACTTTAAATCACATTAGTTCTTAAAGCGTCCAAAAATTCGCTTTCTATTTTCATTTTTATCAATAAACTCATTTGCGACCTTCTTCAAATCAAGCTGGTCCGTCTTGTCTTGGTGAACATGTAATAGCAACAGGTGATTGAGGCGATTATCTCCGGTTGTGGATCTTAGGAAAGTCTTCAAGCGTTTTAAGGCTGAGAAACTTTTTTCACTAATAGCATTCGTGGCTGGAGAAACTATTAGAAGTTTTGCCAATATCAAAACTTCAGACAATAGAATCTTTTTACTGACTTCTAAGGATCGGAAAATCTTTATTGCGTCAAAAATATTGATTTTGCCAGGTATATAGCCCGCATCTTCTAGCGCCAACGATGGAAGCAGTTGAAGTTGTGTTTCAAGGCTAAATTCATCAAAATCTTCTTTGTACATTGCGACCGTCTTTTCCAAATCGTCAGTGCTGTCCTCTCCGTTGAATGACTTCAAGATTACTTCCTGTAAGTTTGCATAGACTTTGAAGTCATTTTGATCAAATCGAGCTTGTATTCCGTTTATCACATTATCGTAAGCTTCAAAGAAAATTTTTCGGTAGTAATCTTCTGGTGTTTTAAAAAAATGACCAGCTGATCCCTCTTCAAATCGTTGTGGAGCTTTTCGTTTTCTCGACAGCACAGGATCTTCTATTTTAGGAAAGTCTCCTTTTCTCTTTATCAACGTTTGCCGCCAAAACATTGTAAATCTTTCATCATTTCGATCTTTACGTAACGTTTCGATGACATTCACTGCAATGGCTTGACCTTCAGCAGCAGACAATAGTGGGTTTTGAAGTGCCTTACTTAGATTGTCGGTTTGCCTTAGAAGACACTTCCCCAGGCAACAACCAAAGAAAAACGAAAATTTTTTCATCACTGTTTCGACACCGATTATTCTTGACTTCATTTCTGTGTCTTTCAAAACTGAAAGTGACCACTTCCAAAGATCCAGAAGCTCTTGATGATTGCTAGTTACTGATTTCAATGTCTCCCCTCTTACGGTCCAGCGTGTAGGACAAAAGCAGTGGACAACACTCTTTGACTCATTTTCGGACTGTTCCCGAAGATCCGTTAGTTTGGTATTCCGTTGAGGTGATTTCTTCACTAACTTGCAGATTTCATGGACTGTTTCAAACGTTTCTTTCAGACACTGAACTTTAACACACGTGTCCTTGATAGCTAAATTTAAGGCGTGTCCATAGCAGTGAGTGAAAAGCATCTTCTTGTTCAGTGACTTGAGCTGAGTTGCTACACCGGTTTTGCTCCCGGCCATTGTTGCTGCACCGTCATAACATTGCCCACGTGCATCCTTAATTCTTAAATTCATTCTAAGTAGCACATCCTAAAATTAAAACAAGATATATGTACAATCTTGCTAAAATGATTCCACACATGTACTTCATACAATGAAAGTGGGATGCTACATTGCAACTTCAATTGAACTAAAAATGGAAATATGTTTATGTGAATTTATGCACCTTCAAAACTTGGACTATTACATCAGCAGCTGTCCTCTCTATAGGGTGCATTCCTATGAATTCTTCATGAGCTGTAAGATCGTTATCAACCCAACGTATACATATCACAAGCTGTTCCTTGTTTGACACATCAGCGGTCTCATCAGCCATAACTGTGTAAAATACTGCACTTCTGATGTTGGACGCAATTTCCCTTAGTATCCCAAGTGCTAGAACCTAAACAAAATAAACTATTATGATCAAATGTTATATACACCTGCCACTTGTTTGATAGCCTCAATTTGCCAACACAAAATCAAATCGCTTTACAGAAGTAGTTTAGAAGGTACAACGACCTTTAGTATTTCGTTTTGGATGTCCGGTGACGTAAACTTGCACTGCTTCCGTTTCAACCATTCTAATATTTCTGGATCTTCTTCAGCTCTAACTAAAAGCATTTGATGAAAATTTGAATTGTGCTCTGATTCATATTCCTCGTCCCAGTTTCCTCTAAGTGGCAGCGACTGACGTGCTAGTAAAAAATGCATGATGCACATTTTCAGTTAACGTTGGGATAATAAAATATATTATATAGCTGTAATGTTTCACATTTAGTTAACATGCAGTTCATGTTTCATATTTTTTATCTGTAAGCCGATCAGATATATTAAATAATTTTACAAACAAGTGTTGAAATAAAATAATATAGATAGATTGAATACCTAGATGTCGCACGTTAGATATAATTCGTAATAACATTTTACGGTTATATTTCGCTTCTTCCTCGTATTTTGATGACAACATAGAGCCCACGTCTTCACTCGAAGTTGCATAGTGATACCTCTCCCCAGCCTCTAAATGACAATCAGACTCTTCGTGCTTGTAAAACCCGCAATTTTTTGCACAAGCTTTTTTCCAGTTTCGGAAGCCTTCTGTCACAAACGCCTTTTCAACCTTCGATGAAGATATCATATTCTCAGATGCTGCTTTAGCACAAGTAAAGCAGTATGCAGCATCATTCACTGCATCATAGTGAAGCCACGGAAGACGATCAAACCAACCACTTTGAAATGATCGTTTAAATTCCTTGCACTGGGTCTTCGGAAATGTGATATTTCGTGGTTGATAAGGCTCCACGAGCAGTGACAAATCGTTTCTGACTCTGAGAAAACAGAAAATATCGATTACTCAATACATGCATATATTACCAGAAGAACATTTTGAATAAAATATAAATTAGTGACCAACGTTTCTTTCGAAGTAAAGTAGTTAAGTAAGTGTACCTCGTTTCGCTTCTAGTTTTTGAAGTATTAGCTTCAACAAGGCAGCTGACTGAGATGTTTCCCTCGTCAGCATGCGACTCGTCTCGGATTTCATTTCCATGCCCTGCTGCATCAGCTGGATTTTGTTCTTCTGTCGATGTCATACTACTCAAAATTAATATGAAACAAATGAAGAAACTTCAATAACAGAATAACAATAATTCTCTCAGTTTGATCGAAATAACCAAAAGGCAAAAGAAATTATTTTTCACAACTCAACGGGCTAAAATTATATATAATACCGGTTTTATTACTTTCATTACACCGTACCTGGGTGTTCCATCATCATGTTTTGGTTGAAACCACGACAAAATTGACTTCTGTCTTCCTGAAGACATCTTGACAAAGCTGAGCCTGAGGCAATACTACGGCACGGGGCGCAGATAAGTCAAAATATGTAAATTAATTTACTTCAAGCATTAAAGCGCTAGATGGTAATTATTCAATATACGTTCTACTTCATGTAAATCAAACATTATAGCTTTCACCGCGGGCTCATAGCAGAGCTCACTGATTGCATAATACACGTAATCATGGTTAATTTAATCGAAATTAACATTGTTGGAATTTACGGTAAAATCGGAGAATCCCACATCAGTTATACATTACAACTAACAAGTAAATAAATGATTAATTAGACCCTGGCGACAAAAGGGTTAATTTCTGTCCGCGTTAATTTCTGTCCGTACTCCGTACAAATTTTCACAGGTCATTATTTCCCTCTCAAACTTTACAGATCATCGCTAGTTTACAAATTATTGGGGGGGGGGCTGAACCCCCCCAGCCCCCCCGGTGTCTACGGCCCTGCTATGAACGGAACACTGTGTTGTGTTGATAAAATCATTAATGTCAGTTTAAAAATGTTTGCTAAAGCAAGTGGCATCGAATCGCCGAGCGAACCAGCGAACGTTCCTGTCCTTCTGTACTTTTCAGCTTCATGTATGAATGCCACGCTGTCACCAACTTGACCATTTGGCTTGAAATATTCTGCATAGTCCTCTCGAAACGCTCCTTGCCACTCATTTACTACCAATTCCCGTAATTTGTCAGCTACATTGTCTATACTTCCGCCTTGAATATTGATTCCAAGTAAATGTTCTGCTAGATGCACTATTGCTGCAATTGCTCGACAGCTGGAAAAGCTGAAAAGCGACTGCTTTATGTAGGCAATTCCCATCTTTTGGAATATCAATTACAGTGTATCCCCATAGTTTTGCTGTTTTTTCTACATCACCATCGGTATTCTTCTTGGAAAACAACTTTGAGTTTGTTTTACAATTCATTCTTGATTTACCAGGCTTGGAATCTCCTTTTTCTTCACACATCTCTCACCTAAAACCGTCTGTATTGTAAAACTTGCTGCCCACCATGCAAGTGCTTGTATAATAATTTGAAGTAATAGACATTTTAGATTGTCGGTACTTGATGTAACTGGGTCGCTTTCATCGATTTTAGTCGCCTTTACGAGTTCTTCTTGGATATGCAGTTGTAATTGTCCCAAATTCTCACTTGTAAAATCTTTAATCGGCAGTGCTTCCGCAGACATTTCTGTATGTAATGCCAGAGTATCTGATTTCTCTATTCTTCTTTTTTTAGGTCTGATTCCAAACACTTCTTTTCCATTAGTATTACAGGCAATTTTTTTATTATTTAAACAATATTTTTATTAAAAAACATTAACCCCAAGAGCTTAAAGCTCATCGTGGAGGGCTTGTTTTACTTTCCAATGATTCTTTGGTGTTGTCTTCATACAGTTATTTTGCAGCGATGACGTTTAACTCTGAAGTTGTTGGCCAGTTGTTGGAAGAATCTCTTTTCCTGTTCTCTTTCATAAACAACTTGTTTAACCTTGACGGACGGACGAACGGACGGACACTGTGAATGGCTACAAGACCACATAAATTTCAACCAGGAATCATAATATTTCTGTAGATGAGATGGAAGATGCCCCTGGACCACGAGAGTTGTCAATCATCTGTAATTTATTTATCGAACATATTAAATAGGGCGTACTTTCTTGGCCTAATATAACAGCGAAACACCGTGTCTGTAGATTGAACTATATATATATATATATATATAAAGTATAAAGTATAGTTTTACCTTAAAGTCTTCGCTACCAGAGGTTTCACCCTAAACGGGATCATCAGGCGACTGAAAAATATCGGTTAGTGGGCTGCTTAAATGCGTTAGTTGGGGCGTGGGTGTGGGCGTCGAAACGTCTGGCGGATTCATTTGGAGCGTGGGTGTGGGCGTCGAAACGTTGCGCGTATTCCTTTGATTGTTTAGGTTGTTGATCCGAAATCTATTTTTGTGCCGACACGTCGAAACTATTTCTGATCTTTTGTTTAGTAAGAGTTGTTTGTCTGCCTTCATGATGAAAAGTTTTTCGTCCAAACATAAATTGCATCTTTTTGATCCTCCCGTGTAGGAAATTGAGTGTTTTAGTATAGACCAGGTTATGTCGAAACTTTGGTTTTTTTCTTTTAGATTCCAAATGTATTTCGAAAGTTCCGTCTCATTTGAATACTTTTTATTCTGGAAAGATTTAGTATGGTTACGATATCGCTCTTTAAATGTACTTGCTGTCATGCCAATGTATTGCTTAGTGATGTTCGTGTTGCTTATGGAAATAGATGCCTTGTATACTATGTTGTTTGTCATGCATTGCCCACGTAGGGGGCAATTGTCCTTGATCCTGCAATTGCAACTGCTTGTAACTATGCTTCGTGGCTTGCTTTTCCTGATTGTGCGTGAATTATGTTTCGTGATAATGGACTTGACGTTGTTCATGCAACTATAGCTAATCTTGACTGTGTTTCTGTTAAAAAGTTTGTGAAGCTTGTGTCCTGGTGGAAAGTGCTTGTCAATAAGGCTAAGAAAATTGCGTCCTATGTTTGTTTTGACATTTTTGTTAAATGGAGGGTTAAACCAGATGATATTGCGGTGTCTATTTCTGCGTGTTTGCTGTGGTGTTTCTTGTGTGTAGTTTAGCTCATGGTTGAAATTGCTGCGCCTTAATGCATCTTGGTAAATTGGTGCGGTTTCATGGAATGTCTGCTCGTCAGACGAGAGGAGGGAAATGCGCTTGTTGATTGATGTAGGTAGCTGTCTTAAAATGCTTGGTGGGTGGTTTGATTGCTTGTTTATGTATAATGGATCGTCATTGGGCTTTCGAAAAGGTTTGTATTTTCCATTGCTTAGGTCGAAAGTAACGTCTAAAAAGTTTACTGAAATTAAATTTGCTTCTGCCGTGATTTTTAAGCCAAACTGTTCGAAACTTTTGTGAAGATCTTTTCTTGTTTTGTCTGCCAATCGTGCGGTCTTATTTTTTAGTACTGCCAATCCGTCGTCTCTATATAGGCCAATATTTTGGTTGCCAAACTTTTTCCCTAGGTCGTTTAGAATGAAAAGGCCTACTAGTTCGCATACTTCAGCGCCGTCATAGCTACCCATGGTAACATCAAATAAACTGTTGCTGTCTTTTTTTATCCACGGTTTTTCGTTGTTGAAAAGGAGCGATTTTCTAGCGTGTTTAGTATTGAGCACTCTCTAACATTTTGTGAACCATAACTCACTTATATATATATATATATATATTATTTCACACAATCCATAGGCTCCAACGACAACAAGTGGCTTATCCAGAACCAAAAAAATTGGTTGCACTTGGAGAGGTGAATGAGGCTGGTGAATTCGAAACGGGTCATGTACTTAGTCGTGACGTGAAAGACATTGATGAAGCAAGCGTTATTTGTTCTTTTACTGTTGGAATGAAGGTTAAAGCTGTATTACTCAGTGATGAGGTAGTTTTTTAAATTTCATTTAACATACTGTAAAAACCTTTTTAAGATAATTCCTCAGTTTTGCATTGCGCAGCTTTTCTGCGCATGATTCGGCAACACTAATTCAAGATGTATCCACGCAAATGTTAGTGACGAAAACACATAAAAATGTCACTAAGGAGGCTAAATCAGCTACTAATAACTTTGACAGGAAAATACCAACTTAAAGGGGATTGGCATTAAAAATTAAGTTGGTCTAATTTGAAAGAACTCATAAAATTGTAATAGAAGACAACTTTTTCGTATCTTTCTGCGTTTTCAAGATATTTCAATTTGTTTGATATGTAAATGAGATGGTCTCTGACATCAGGAGTGGGGTAAAATATTTTCATTCAGAGTAAAATCACTTACATATCTAACATGAAATGTTCAGCGTCTCAAGGAGTTTTTATGTGCACATGTGAAAATATTTGACCGCACACCTGACGTCAGAGACCATCTCATTTACATATCAAAGAAATTGAAATATCTTGAAAACGAAGAGAGATACGAAAAGGTTCTAAAGGATGTTCTATTACAATTTTATGAGTTCTTTCAAATTAGACAAACTTAATTTTTAGTGCTATTGCCCTTTAATTTTTGGTTCTTAAAAAAAATTCAAAATTTGTTGCCTGGTTACGTATATAGAAGAAATTGCTGGCACAAGCTTGCACAACGGCCAGTCCTACTATGTAATTTTGGTACACATACAATAAGTTAATCAGTGCCATAATCCTCAAAGTGATCCTGTAACTGGTATGCAACGACATGAAATTCCATGACTGTGCTAAAATATAACTCATTTGTCCTAAATCTCAATGTAGACACCCCTTTCAAAACAGCTTTCCATACGTTACTGCCACCTTCGTTGGCACATTCCCATCTGTCGCAAATACTGAGATGTTTTCATTAGGCGCCGAATGAAGGGAAAATTCGGATGACCGTGAAGAAGAAGAAGGTGCTTTTGCTGATAATGATCAACAAAATGAATGCGCCGGTGATGACGATAGTGACTACGACGACGATGAAGACGATGGACTTGATGACCAAGAGGACAACGAAGAAGATAACGACGATGAAGAAGGTAATGACGACGAAGGAGACGATGAAGAAGATAGCGATAGCAAAAATGATGACCTGGAGGCTGTTGTTGATAGCAAAAGCAGTGAGGAAGATATGGACGACGAAGACAACGACACAGAAGATGACGTCGACAAAGATGATGACGAGGATAGCGATAAGGAGGGAGATGACAACAAAGATGATGACGAGGATAGCAACAATGAAGATGATGACGACAAAGATGATGACGAGGATAGCGACAAGGAGGGAGATGACGGCAAAGATGATGAGGAGGATGGCGACAATGAAGATGACGACAACAAAGATGATGACGAGAATAGCGACGAGGGAGATGATAACGAGGATAGCGACAACGAAGATGACGACGACAACGATGATGATGAAAATAGCGACAACGAGGGTGATGACGATGATCGAAGTGATGAGGAAGATTTGGAGGACAATGATCATTATGGGGGGGGGGGAGGTTAGACTGAAAGCTAGCCGCCGATCTCATCTCGTTCTCACTCGCTGAGAGAGGCGTCTGAATTCAATAGGCGATAATGCCGTCCAGTGACGTCACTACCAAGAAACCTGGTAGTGAAATCTGATTGGTTGACATGTTTCTAATTTGGGATAATTATAGAATTATAGAATAATAAACAATCTGAATTCCTTCCATCTTGTCAAATATACGGCGGCTGGTTTTCAGACTACAGAATACTCTCAACTAATCTTGGTAGCTATTTAATGCAGGGCTGTGATATTTTGGTCCCCGATGCCTATGGACTTTCATGTTGACGAGTTTTGAATGGTTCTGATGGGAAAAGCAGTGAGTACCGTATATCAAGTGGCATGGCATATTGCGCGCGGCATCTTGTCAGTTGTGGAACAAGATGGCTAGTAATTTCAGAGCTACTCATTGTTAAAATATATTGTGTAGGTATGTTATTAGATGTTGAATAAGCTTTCATTCCATGTATAGTTCAAGTTTCTCCGTTATGTGAAACTTGTTAAAATGTCAAAAATGTGCGAACCGTTGTTTGAAATAATATTACAAATAGACAGGAAAATTAGGAAATTGACTTCTCACAAGTGTTAATACAGATTTTTAGGGTTTTTTTAAATACTTAACGCGCAACATCGCGAGATATATATCAAACAGAAGCTATTTGCACTGCATATATTAGAGCATCGCATATAAAGGTCAACAAACTATGAATAAATTGTCAGTGTGGTCAAGTACAGCGACTCCGACAACATGTGCTTCTATGTTGCAGCCTAGCCTTCGCCAGTATTTCACAGCAAGACAAGCTCTTATGGCCTTCTACACAAGGTCTACTACAGTTTACTTTCTATATATATTGATGGTTGTCGGGTTTTGCCACACGAGCGATATAAAGGCTAGAACACCTGAAGCGTGTCAAATATTTCCGAGGATGAGGTATTTTTCTTATTTTTCTAATCTTCTTTCCTTTCTTCTTTCCTTTCTTCTTGTTAACAACTGGAATACCTTGTTGGGCACGCGGCCTGATCGACCGAAATCGATGCTTATTGACTATGGTAGTCCGATATTTTTTAATAGACTGGTGCATGTATTGGAGAAATGATTTTTTCCGCGACATGGTTCGAGGGATTATCATAAGTTTGTTCCTCATGTGTTGTTTATTGAGCTTTGTCTATTGATCAGCGCTAATGGGCGAGGTTTTGCCAGTTGTTTGTGAAATGATTTCCTCGACCATGATCACAACTATGTTATTCCCGTGAGGTTTATCGATCACCAGTCAAGGTTTGCCAGTCGAGATATCGCCAGTTTGTGAGATGACTTCTTTGACCAGATGGTTCGAGGGCTGACCACAAATGTTTTTCACGCAGGGTTCATCGATTATACCGGCAAGGTTTTGCCAGGGCGATCGCGAGATTTCGCCAGTTGTTTGTGAGATGACTTCCTTGACCGGATGGTTCGAGGGATGATCACAAATATTTTTCACGCAAGGTTCATCGATTATACCGGCAAGGTTTTGCCAGGGTGAGATTTCGCCAGTTGTTTGTGAGATGACTTCCTTGACCAGATGGTTCGAGGGATGATCACAAATGTTTTTCACGCGGGGTTTATCGATCACCAGTCAAGGTTTGCCAGGGCGACATTTCGCCAGTTGTTTGTGAGATGACCTCTCCTTGACCAGATGGTTCGACGGATGATCACAAATGTTTTTCACGCAAGGTTCATCGATTACCGGCAAAGTTTTGCCAGGGCGAGATTTCGCCAGTTTGTGAAATGACTTCCTCGACCAGATGGTTCGAGGGATGATCACATATATGTTATACTCCAGAGCTGTCTCGATCACCAGTCAAGGTTTTCCAGGGTAAGATTTTGCCAGTTGTTTGTGAAGTGACTTCCTTGACCAGATGGGTCGAGGGATGATCACAAATGCATGTTATTCCCGTGAGGCTCATCGATTACCCGGCAAGATCTCGCCAGGGCGAGGTTTCGCCAGATGTTGGTGACAGGACTTCCTCCGTTCCTCGACCAGATGTTTCGAGGGATGATCACATATATGTTACTCAGATGTCTCGATTACTAGTCAAGGTTTTCCAGGGTGAGATTTTGCCAGTGTTTGTGGAATGACTCCCTCGGCCTGGTGGCTCAAGCCAATGGATGAGCACAAATATGTTGTTGACGTGAGGTTTATTCCTTTATGGATTACCGGGCAAGGCGTTGCCTGGGAGAGGAGTCTCCAGTTGCTTGTTTGTGATACAACTTCCTCTTCTATATGACCCGATGGGTGCGGGTGAGGGTTGTCGATTACTGCATGGGCAAGAATTCACCAGGGCGCGCTTTCACCAGTTTGTTTTTTGTGCTACGCAATTCAGAGTTGTATTCTGAAATATGGGTGAAGTTTCCCAAGTTATTTACAATGATCACATACAGCGCTAATGGGCCTGTGCGACATCGGTTCTATGTTGATTGTCTTATAATGCGTGACTGTGTTGGTGTTTTGGGTTTGACAATAGATGACGCGACGTTGCTGTGTTACTTATTACGTCGTATAGGTTTAACGGTAGGCGGAGTTCCCGTCATGGAGTCTTTTTCTGAAAACGGGGTACCTCAATCAACCCTCCCAGTTTACTGGGTCAGGACTGTCGCTTCTCCACTGGCGCTGGGTTCCTCCTTTTTCTCCTTGTTTTATTATAGATTTTCTTGTTGTCTTACGTTATATGATGTATTTTCTTATGCCAACTTGTACAATGTTTTCCTGGAATGGGCGTATCATACTACATTTGCTCCTAAACTGAAGTTACTAACTGCTTAAGCAGGTCGAACGTCCATCACATGGCTGAACTTTGTGGAGGGTCCCACTGTCGGTGGCGGGGTGATGTCCTTGGCCTGGTATATGATGTTAACGCGTCACTGCGGACATTCCTACCGGTTGTTATCCAATTTTACTATACCCTCATTCATCAGAGCGTGTGGGTAATCACCCTAAACCACAATTGGTTCATATTGGACTGGCCCGAGAGTCCGACACAAAAGTTAAAATTATAAGCATACTACCAAAAAGATAAGGTAGGTAATTTGTGCATGGCTTCCTTGTCAATATTGTAACATATTCTGAATTTACCCCTTCGTAATTTTCTTTACCCTTTTTTTTTAAAACACAAATGAATAGTCGAGTCTTACTTAGTCTTCACTGTCTGGTTGTTATCGCCACGGCTAGTTCCCACGTCTCTTGCAATGTTTACTCAGCGAATTCACGCATGCGCAAACGCTTGGCAGTGGTGTTGCCTAGGGGAGTCTTCGGCACGCAGAGCTAGGGACCATATTCTATCTGTAATGTATCATTTTCTCCATGCCAAAGTGTGTTTAGCAATAGCAAACGGCAAAGTCTGTGTCCAACTTTACAGAAAACCAATAGTGTCTTTTTAGGTGGGTTTAGGTTTGGAATTAGGTGTCTGTTGTCGATCCCGTAAAGTAAGTATTATATTATAACACGAAATGGTCTTCACATGGGACTCGTGTCCTGTTGATCATTCCTTCAATCATGTTCAAGTATTGCACTCTTTATTTACTGTATATTTGCATTCTTGCATGGTTGTAAAGTTAATAAATAAATCAATGATTGAGTTAACATAACTTATAGAGACTGAGTAGTATTAGTTGCTATGAGTAAATGAATAAATTGTCAGTGTGGTCAAATACAGCGGTGTAGGCTACATAGCGTGCGATGCAGCCCAGTATTATATTGGAAGGTTTATCGGGATTCCTGATAGTGATGCCGATTTATATGGGGTTATGAAATAACCAAGGTTAAAACGAAGGAGAGCGTGGCGGTTCGGGTAGTCCGAGGTACTAAAGACAGACTGCCTACTGGCGAGGAAGAAAGCGAATCATGTTGCGGGTGGTTTGAACCCGGTCTCTAGCAATGTATGACGTGTTAAGTGCAGCGGAGTCTGTAGCCCCCTGAGGCATCATGACAAGGTGTTGACAGCAAGCGGCATGACTGGAGTTCGCATTTCGATAATCCTTTATTACTCAGTCGCTCATCGCACGTACAAAGCGAGGTTTTGAGCGATCTTTCTGAGCTCTTAAACAATGTCAGTGTCGTCCGAGAGAGATGCTAACATTCAAGACGATCATGGGGGAGACGATGATCTTACAGTAACAGCAGTCTGGAATTCACCAGAGTTCCACTCCGCAGTTAAAGAAGCTGTGGGTCAAGCTTTGTCGCAGTTGCAGAACGCGTTATTTAACCAACAAAACAGACAAATGGTGGGGAACCAAACAATCCAATCGGTGGGCCAGCTTCGTTTGCTACAACAGGCAGGTGATCCTACACGTTTCCTTCGCGCCAATGTTCCCAATCGACCAACGATATACGGCGAGAGCAGCGCGTCAACAGCGATTGGAATCGCTCCAGGTATGTCAAGCTCTTGTTTTAACGCACGGCCATTTGTCGCGCTTGCCTCCGAAGCGTTGCCAGTTAATACGTCTGTTCCTAGTACATCGGTCAGACCCACAAGTTCGCTACCAAGCAATCCTATGTTTTCCACTCCGGGAATGGTCGTCTCACCGGGACAAGTTGCCTCCGGTTTAGGTGCCCCATTTTCGCTCGGCCCAGGCCACACGCCACTGCCGGCCAAGCTCGTGGGAGAAATCGTTGCAGGAAAATTTATTGACTTGGCTCAGCTAATCCCGGAGAACTTAGAATGTTCAGCATCTAGCCAAGCACTAGTTTCTATTGTGGGTAACCAATTAATACCAAGCCCATCACCCCAAAAGAAAACGAAGCAGATTGCAGACGTCGTCACCTGGTAGAATGCTTCGTTAGCTATATGTCAGTAGTAACCGCATACAACCCCCTTCGGTCGTCTGACTTATTGGTATATATGTCATTGATACTGCGCACTTCCCGTCGATTCAGTGGTAATGCCTGGCTGAATTATGATAGGGTGTTTCGTCAGGAAGCAGTAGCTTATGGTTTGAACGATTGGAGTGCCATGAGAACTGACCTTTATAATTACCATACCGCCGGTTTGGCTGTTTCCACACCATCCATGGAACCTCAACCCTTTCGCCAACAAACAGGGAGGCCCGGGGGTCCACCTTCTCTACCAAAGTTTGCTATTCATGGAACTGAGGTCGGTGTTCCAGCCGATTTGGCAACTGCAATTTCCGTCACGCGTGCGATGTCCCCAGCTGTACCGAGTTTCACCGCAGCGTCGACTGCCCTCAACGTAACCGTCGTAGGCCACGCCCAAGATCTCGCTCCCCGCCAAGGAGAGCAGGCAACTGGGCCACCAACTAAGTCGCCAACCGGCCCTTCTACACATTCTTTAATTAATCGTTTAGTTTTGTTACAGCCAGCACCAGCGATTCCTCCAATTAACGTAGTTTCTCCAATCAACGTAGAACATTTTGCTACACGGGACGAAAAAATTGATTCGCACATTTGCAAATTTAATGACAAAGTTGTTGCAAAAATCAACTTTGCACGCGTTTGGCCAGATTTGCACATATGCAAAGTTGGAAATTGCCGTCAACTTTGCAATAGGTGCGGATTTGGCGATTGCCGTAGAGCCGCCGGTGCAAAGTCATTGCAAATTTGTTGCAAAGTTCAAACTTTGCACAAATGTTTGCAAAGTTCGCAAATTTATTGCAAAGGCGGAATTTGCTAACGTTTTTCCGCTACGTGCAAATCTGATGTAATTGATCATGTTTTCCATAGATGCAAATTTATAGCGGATTTAACTTTGCTGATGTAAAAAACTTATAGACCTTATTCCAAAATGATCGTCAAATTAAAATTCTTTTATATACATATAAAATAGCCCTTATGAACTCGTTTTCATGTGAGAAATTCAAAATAATTTTTACTTTAAACCGAGGTCATAAGGGCTAATTTATATGCACATAAAGGAATAATAATTCGGCGGCCATTTTGGAATAAGGTCTATGTAGTTCAAATTATTTTTTTTGCATTTATAACACTGTTAAATAATTGAATTATTGTGAGCAAACATCAAGCCCGGTTTTCAATTGGACGCAACAATGTCGTAGCGACCGCGGAGAGTGAAGCTAAGTATATAAGGGTCCTTCCGACAAGAGAAAAGAAGATTTTAAAATTCTTGTCGTCACTTGTCTTTGCTGGTCGCAAAAATCCTTGAGCGGCCGCAGGATTAGATCCCGCGCCTCTGTCTTTGTTGTCACAAAATAGAAACCAGGCGATCGCGTTACCTACAGGATATAGAATTCCTATAAATATAAACATATAAATATCCCCAACAAATGTTTATTATATATATAAAAACTTTAATAAGATAAATAACAAACTGTAACGGTAACATATACAAATATTTACGGTATTTAAACAAATTGAGAATTGTTATTTTTTTTCGCGAGGTCTATTGATGCTAACCTACATACTCACGGACAAATTAACATTAACTCATTCCTGTTCGAGGGCTTCCCTAGAGGTGAATAAAATCGTCTGGCGTTAGCCAGAATAAAATACTAAACACCAATTCCGACAGGAAAGAGTTAAATTTTTAAACTAATTTCAATTAACAGTTCATTGTTATGTATTGGATTGAAAGCATTTCCTTTTTGTTTTGTTTTTCTTTTGCCAAGTTGTCCATTAGTTTCTGAACTACAGTAGGTCTATTCAATCTGATAAGAAACATATTCTCCGTCACATAGTTGTTTAGACGTCACTTCTATGTAATATTAGCTATATCTAAACAGAGATTATTGATTTTTGCAAATGACATTGTATGAACATCGATAAAGATTTTTATATTTTGAAGAATGTTGTGAAGTGAAAAAATATAGTCCATCCGATTGAATGAAATAATTAAAAAGCTACTGAACAAGATAACTATCTGAACAACTTGGCTATGAGGTGCCACCAGACAATTTTTCCCGTAATTTGTTGTCCGGATATTTAACGATGTTGAAGTTTCTATACAACAAAGGAAAAGAAGACATTTTTAAAAATTTTATTTAAAGTAATGATTAAAATACACTGCACATACATTGTTAATGTGCATGCTGACAACAGAATAGACGCAGGACAAGACGCAAGACAAGACGCAAGACAAGACGCAAGACAAGACGCAAGACAAGCCGCAAGACAAGATGCAAGACAAGATGCAACACAAGATGCCAGACAAGACGCAAGGCTAGATGCAAGGCAAGATGCAAGACAAGATGCAAGACAAGACGCAAGACAAGACGCAAGATAAGACGCAAGACAAGACGCAAGACAAGATGCAAGACAAGACAAGATGCAAGACAAGACAAGATGCAAGACAAGGCAAGATGCAAGACAAGATGCAAGACAAGACGCAAGACAAGACGCAAGACAAGACGCAAGACAAGACGCAAGACAAGACGCAAGACAAGACGCAAGACAAGACGCAAGACAAGACGCAAGACAAGACGCAAGACAAGACGCAAGACAAGACGCAAGACAAGACGCAAGACAAGACGCAAGACAAGACGCAAGACAAGACGCAAGACAAGACGCAAGACAAGACGCAAGACAAGACGCAAGACAAGACGCAAGACAAGACGCAAGACGCAAGACAAGACGCAAGACAAGACGCAAGACAAGACGCAAGACAAGACGCAAGACAAGACGCAAGACAAGACGCAAGACAAGACGCAAGACAAGACGCAAGACAAGACGCAAGACAAGACGCAAGACAAGACAAGACAAGACAAGACAAGACAAGACAAGACAAGACAAGACGCAAGACAAGACGCAAGACAAGACGCAAGACAAGACGCAAGACAAGACGCAAGACAAGACGCAAGACAAGACGCAAGACAAGACGCAAGACAAGACGCAAGACAAGACGCAAGACAAGACGCAAGACAAGACGCAAGACAAGACGCAAGACAAGACGCAAGACAAGACGCAAGACAAGACGCAAGACAAGACGCAAGACAAGACGCAAGACAAGACGCAAGACAAGACGCAAGACAAGACGCAAGACAAGACGCAAGACAAGACGCAAGACAAGACGCAAGACAAGACGCAAGACAAGACGCAAGACAAGACGCAAGACAAGACGCAAGACAAGACGCAAGACAAGACGCAAGACAAGACGCAAGACAAGACGCAAGACAAGACGCAAGACAAGACGCAAGACAAGACGCAAGACAAGACGCAAGACAAGACGCAAGACAAGACGCAAGACAAGACGCAAGACAAGACGCAAGACAAGACGCAAGACAAGACGCAAGACAAGACGCAAGACAAGACGCAAGACAAGACGCAAGACAAGACGCAAGACAAGACGCAAGACAAGACGCAAGACAAGACGCAAGACAAGACGCAAGACGCAAGACAAGACGCAAGACAAGACGCAAGACAAGACGCAAGACAAGACGCAAGACAAGACGCAAGACAAGACGCAAGACAAGACGCAAGACAAGACGCAAGACAAGACGCAAGACAAGACGCAAGACAAGACGCAAGACAAGACAAGACAAGACAAGACAAGACAAGACAAGACAAGACAAGACAAGACAAGACAAGACAAGACAAGACAAGACAAGACAAGACAAGACAAGACAAGACACCAGACAAGACAAGACACCAGACAAGACAAGACACCAGACAAGACAAGACACCAGACAAGACAAGACAAGACACCAGACAAGATGTGACGCGACACCAGACAAGAGGTGACGCGACACCAGACAAGAGGTGACGCGACACCAGACAAGAGGTGACGCGACACAAGACGAGACGAGACGAGACGAGACGAGACGAGACGAGACGAGACAATATATAGATATCTATTTATACATAGGTATAGTATATAGCAGTGCATAAAATAGGTATAAATTGTTGTTTTCTACAGTACTTACTTGTCTATACTTGTAAATATCTTTCTGTCTCTATGTTTGGTGGAATATAGTTAAACTCTGGTCTAGAAATAACACATGAAAAGTTATGATACAAAATAAATTTACTTGCAAAATTACAATGCAGTAATGCGAATCAATCCAAATTACAATGCAAATGCATAACAATACCTGAGAAGTAAATTAGGCAAAGTGAGGCAAGACAAAATAATTAAGGCAAGGGAAGGGAGGCAGTCATTTAAAACTATAAACTGTTTTACCAAATACCAGACACTGCCAGATAGCAGAATTTTACTGGATACTGCCCACTGGGCACCAATACCCAGATCTGGCACATCTCTAAAAACTTTACAATATACTTATACAGAACAACATTATATAAAAATCATCTTTAATAATTTATAAATAAGTCACATTTAAAATAAACATATTTTTCTACTTACTTGTTAAATAGTTAGTAGAATAAAATTATATATTTCTGTATCTTTGTTTTGTTCTAACCTAAAAAATTACATGAAAATTTAAGATATTGAAATAGAGAGACTTGCAAAGTTACAGTAATATTTTTCAAAATAATGTATTTCAATGCAATGCACTCCAATATAATGCATGTAATACAATGCAATGCAATGCAATGCAATGCAATGCAAAACAATGCAAAACAATGCAACGCAATACAATGCAATGTGACACAGTCCTCATTACAATGCCATAAATGTTAATACACTGGAAAACTATACAATACAAAACTTTACAACACTCCAATACAATGCAATAACAATAAAAAACAATGCAGTACAGTACAGTACAAATAAAATACAGTGTAGTGAAGTACTGTGTAGTGCAGTGCAATACAGTGCAGTGCAGTAGAGTACAATACAGTGCAGTGCAGTACAGTACAGTACAGTACAGTACAGTACAGTACAGTACAGTACAGTACAGTACAGTACAGTACAGTGCAGTGCAGTACAATGCAATACAGTACAATACAGTGCAGTAGAGTACAATACAATACAGTGCAGTGCAGTACAGTGCAGTGCAGTACAATACAGTGCAGTACAATACAGCGCAGTGCAGTGCAGTACAGTATTAGTACAATATTATAAAAATGATTTATTCAATTATAAATAGGTATTAAATAGGTATGATATAAGCAGCATTTAAAAGATAAATGCTTGAAAATTTACTATATAATACAATATTACAATGCAATGGAATGCAATGAATTGCATTGCAATGCAATGAGCAATACAATACAATACAATACAATACGATACAATACAGTACAGCACAACACAACACAACACAACACAACACAACACAACACAACACAACACAACACAACACAACACAACACAACACAACACAACACACTATACAATACAGCACTCTGCAATACAATGCAAAGAGAATGTTTATACCTTTTAAGACACTGTAAAACTATACAAAATAATAAAAGAAATATTTACATACTGCAATACATTCAAGCAAAACATTTGAATATAATTCAATACAGTACAATAGTATAAACACCATCTTAAATAATGCATCACCTATAAAAAGTATTATATAGGTATGAGATTAGCTGCACTTAAAAATAAACAAATTGTTTCTTTCTACTTACTTACTTGTCTTATTTAGTTGGTAGAATATCTTTCTGTCTTTATGTTTGGTGTTCTATAGTTAAGTTCTGGCCAAAAAAAGGAATTGAGAAAGTCTTGATAATTAAGCTTATATAAACTTTTATTTATAAAACAAAGGGTTGCAAAGAGTAACCACAAAAAGTTTTAATTTACAAAATACATTTATAAAATACAAAAACTAGTAACGATTTAACTTGTTTTCACATGCCAAACTTAGATATTTGATGTATGGGTCAAACACTGTCAAAATTTATATTTTTCGAAGACTTCGAAGATAGAAACGCTATTTATCCCGCTGTAGAATACTGGAATTTAATCCAAGATACAGAATACTATTACTAATAGTTCACACTCCTTCAGTTTACTAACCTTTTTTTATCAAAGTAACGTGATTTCTTCAACTTTTTGGCGTCGTTTGTCGTGATCAATCTTCGTTTTCAGTTTTTGTTTGTACAGTGCCGTCACTGCAGTGTTTAACAAGCTTTTTTGACGTCAAAAATCCACATATTCAGACAGATAGTACGGGATAAACAACAGAGGTTTCCTAAGGTACCACTTTGGTGACAAATGATGGCGTTTTTTGTAGATGTTCACTATAAAAAGATGGATTTTTCCTTGTGTCCATTCGACTAAACCAACCCGCCATCTTCTTGCTTGAATTAGTGTGTTTTAGCGGGAAATTTCTTGAGATATGATTGGCCAATAAAACTATGAACAAGGCTCCGACTTTAATCCGACGACTTCCGATGACGCATCGATAAAAACATCGAATTATGAAAGCACTGCCGCAAAACGTATTTAGGTTTTTTAGCATACTTTTTCATATTTAGGCAAATGCCTTTCTGTAGAAGCTTGTGTATAAGCATGTTTTAAGCATTCGTGTTGTTTCTCGTTGAGCGCGGGTGCTCTAGGATACAGGTTATATAGGGTATCCTCTTGGTAGGATACGTTACAATTTTTGTCATTCTAAGTCTAGAACATAGGGTTATACTTTTTTGGTCGAACAAAAAGCATGTTTTCGGTTTTTGTTATCTGAATGAACAAGGCACTGTTGATTAATTGTTATTGATTAATTAATTAATTAGTTAGTTTGATTGATCAATGATTGATTGATTGATTGATTGATTGATTGATTGACTAATTGTTTAATTAATTGATTGTTTGGATGAATGAATGATTGATTGGTTGATTGACTAATTGATTGATTGATTGATTGATTGATTGATTGATTGATTGATTGATTGAGTTTTATTCAATTTTACGCTATATATTTGCAACGGTGTGGAAGTTGTGCAAATTTAACTACAAATTTGCTTTTTAAATTGACATGAGCAAATTCATTAGTAAAATTTCGCAAAGTTGCAAAACAGCAAAATGTAATTAGCACTTATAATAGCTAATAATGGTTGAACTGATTATACAGGCAGGTAATTACTCGTTTTTCTAATTTTTACTTCTTTCAGATAGGATCGAGATTGGTGAAAGACCTGCTCGTATTATATGTAAAAAAAATCACATAATTCAGTTAAATCTCTATTTAGCCGACGTTGCAATACGTTTAAATTTGGAACCTAGTTTCAGTATCTGCTTACCGATGTTCACGCTTAAAAAAGCGCCAATAAACTGTGGTGAACTGTAGTGCATGCAAACAGGTTTTCGCTTGTATGAGAATGTCCATCAATAGAGGTTCCTAACAAACAACTATACAAGAGATGCCCATGTTTTAATTGTTGACAAAATATTCTTATACAGGTGTATCGTTTTTATCTCAAAAGAACGCGCTCAGCCTAATCAGATTCTGATCATTTACTAAGTTTGTCAAGCTTTGATCAAAACATCCTAAAAATTGTACTTTTATAGAAGACGGTCCAAACTTCAGTTTTACAATAAATTTGCAACGGCGTCAAAGTTGGCAAATTTAATGACAAATTTGCATTAAAAATTGACGTGAGCAAATTCATTAGTAAAATTTTGCAAAGTTACAAACAGTAAAGTTGAATAAACTATTGTGCAAAGTCATGCAAATTTCTTTTGAAATTTGCTTTAGATTTACCCACGTAGGAAAATTTATTGCAAATTTGGTCACTAATTTGCAAATGCGCAAATTCATATGCAAAGTTGTTGCAAATTTATCGGAATGCAAATTCAAAACACGCAGTTAGCAAATTGCATGCAAATTTAGTTGAACAAATATGCAAGTTATTTGCAAATGTGCAAATTTATCGCAATTTCATTTTTTCGTCCCGTGGGAATTGCTGGGCCGCCCAGACCGCAAAAAGACTACATATGTGTTGGACGGTTCACGCAATGGCTTCCATTTACTTTTTAATAACGGAGCTCGCCTGAAATCAGCTGAGACAAACTATAAATCCGCAAACGAGCACCCTGAAATCATTGATGAATGCTTGTTGAAAGAGATTCAACTAGGACGCTTGGCCGGTCCCTTCGTCAAACCACCTGTTGATAATCTTCATATAAGTCGCTTTGGGGTTATCCCTAAGAAATCCTCGTCTGATAGTTGGCGCTTAATTCCAGACCTTTCACCCGACAGGGTTTAGCGTGAACGATGGCATCGATCCAGAAACGTGCCACACAATACTGCAAATTCGACGATGCTATTCGGCTAGTGGTCGAGTCTGGGAATGGGGCGCTCATGGCGAAAATGGATATTAAGAGTGCGTATCGCATTATTCCGGTGCACCCCGATGATCGCTATCTGTTGGGCATGAAGTGGCACGCCTATTACTTTATGGACTTAACTTTGCCTTTTGGCCTCCGTTCTGCTCCGTTCATTTTTAACTCAGTTGCCGATATGCTAGCCTGGGTCTTACATCATAATTATGCCATCAAACGGTTACTACATTACTTAGATGATTATTTCACCGCCGGAGCACCGGGGTCGTCTGAATGCGCCGATAATTTACGCACTTTTAAACTAACTTGTTCTGCACTTGGGGTTCCCCTCGCCCCAAAAAAGTGTGTTGGTCCGGTGACATGCATTACGTTTTTGGGCATAGAACTAGATTCCATCGCAGGTACAGCTCGTCTTCCAGAAGAGAAAGTGGAAGAATTACGAACCTTACTTACGCAATGGAAGAACAAACGATCTTGCACTAAACGGGAATTGGAATCCTTAGCGGGTAAACTACAACATGCTAGTTTGGTCGTACGGCATGGAAGAACATTTTTACAGAGACTTTTTAACGCATTAACAGGTCTGGCTCAGCGGCATCATTATTTTCGTTTGAACCGTGGTTGCAAACTGGATATTCAGTGGTGGGGGGGGGGGGGGGGGGGGGAACTATTAAGCGATTGGAACGGTATTAGTTTTTATGAACGCCCTGAATGGGAACTTGTTCCGGATGTCCAATTCTCAACAGATGCGTCCGGTTCACTAGGCTTTGGGGTATGTTACAACAATTTATGGTTCAATGGCGTCTGGAAGCATGCTCAACAGTCTCTAAATATTGCGTACAAGGAATTGTTTCCGATTGTACTCGCTTGTGATGTGTGGGGAGCTCAATGGCATCAGAAACGCGTTCGAGTCGAGTGCGATAACGAGGGCGTCGTGGCTATTCTGCGCTCCGGCACATCAAAATATGAAAATATCATGCATCTAATTCGCCATCTATTCTTGATCGTTTCCCGCTATAACTTTACGATAACAGCTGTACACGTTCCGGGAAAACACAACCAAGTCGCTGACGCCCTCTCTCGCTCTCGTTTACAGGAGTTCTTCCGCCTAGTGCCAACCGCGTCCCCGACGCCAGTAACCGTCCCCGACGATATCATGGAGCGATTGACGTCCCTCATCTGCAACAACAAACCTTGAATTTTATGTACCATTGGATTGCGAAGAACACGCGACGCACGTACGACACCGCACAACGCCGTTTCATTGACTTTTGCTTCAACACCGGACAGCTCGCACCACCAAGACTCCCGTGTCCAGCTTCGGAGTGGACCATGATGCTCTTCTCGGCGCACTTGGCTCAGTCTCTCCACCCAAATTCCGTAAAAGTATATTTATCCGGAGTTCGTTCCCTGCATATAGAGCAAAGTTTCGGCAACCCGTTGGAAAACAGACCGCGTCTGGAACGAGTCGTCGGAGATATAAAGCGCCTCCGTAGTCAGCTAACCAGACAGCGCCTACCTATAACAGCTACTGTGCTACGAAAGCTACGCAGTCAGTTACACTTGGATCGCTACGACGACGCCTTATTTTGGGCGGCATGCTGTGTGGGATTCTTGGGTTTTCTTTGGTCTGGCGAATTCACGGTTCCGAATTCGGGCGAGTTCGACCAAAACCTACATTTAAGTTTGGAAGAGGTGTCCGTAGATCGCCATGAGAACCCTACGTACATGTTGCTGCGGATCAAAACATCCAAAACAGATCCTTTTCGCAAAGGGTTTACCTTGCGAATAGGCTCGACGGGATCCGACGTCTGCGCTGTACACGCAGGTCCACTCTTCAGGAGGCAAAACGGTTCTCCATTGACGCGCCCCACTCTGACAGATTGGTTACGATCGACAGCAGCTCGCGCGGGGCTTAAAGGGAATTTTTCGGGTCATAGCTTCCGTATCGGAGCAGCCACGACTGCAGCACAACTTGGGACACCTGACCACCTCATCAAGACTCTCGGTCGATTGGAAAGTAACGCATACCAAACATACATTCGCACCCCTGCACACGTCCTGGACCAGGTTACGTCAAGAATGGCCAATCAGGACCACTGAGTTTTCGACGTACGTTCATTCATGATTCTAGCTTATCTATTATTGTTTTGTTTTTTTCCGGTGTCTTAGATTAAAGAATGTATATTACTGTTACAACATTGAAAGCGTTCGTCTGTGTTCTCCCAGTATGAGCATTTACGCTTGAACTGATTACGGTGTTTTTGCAACTCTGGCCTGGGTAGCTCCCAGTACGAGTATTTACGCTTGAATTGAATACGGTGTTTTTGCAACTCTGGCCTGGGTAGCACCCAATACGAGTATGTACGCTTGAATTGAATACGGTGTTTTTGAAACTCTGGCCTGGGTAGCTCCCAGTATGGGTATTTACGCTAGAATTGAATACGGTGTGTTTGAAACTCTGGCCTGGGTAGCTCCCAGTATGAGTATTTACGCTAAAATTGAATACGGTGTTGTTGAAACTCTGGCCTGGGTAGCTCCCAGTATGAGTATTTACGCTAGACTTGAATACGGTGTTGTTGTTGAAACTCTGGCCTGGGTAGCTCCCAGTATGAGTATTTACGCTTGAATTGAATACGGTGTTTTCGAAACTCTGGCCTGGGTAGCACCCAATACGAGTATGTACGCTTGAATTGAATACGGTGTTTTTGAAACTCTGGCCTGGGTAGCTCCCAGTATGAGTATTTACGCTTGAATTGAATACGGTGTTTTTGAAACTCTGGCCTGGGTAGCACCCAATACGAGTATGTACGCTTGAATTGAATACGGTGTTTTTGAAACTCTGGCCTGGGTAGCTCCCAGTATGGGTATTTACGCTAGAATTGAATACGGTGTTGTTGAAACTCTGGCATGGTTAGCTCCCAGTATGAGTATTTACGCTTGAATTGAATACGGTGTTTTTGAAACTCTGGCCTAGGTAGCACCCAGTACGAGTATTTACGCTTGAATTTGCAACTCTAGCCGGGATCGGGCCCAAGATGGTTGGTAACAGGAATAAGTGCTTGGAGGCTGAGAAACCTGGGTGTTCTCAGCTTGTTGGTCGGATCAGGAACAACGATAGCCACTGCCCTGGTCCAACTCCAAGCACTGGGTACGAAACGCTAAACCGAAACTGATAAGCACACCTGCTACCCAACCATCCAAACGGGTAAGTAAAGAAATGCATATTCATACGAGTCACTGTCGTGTATGTGAGGTAAGTAAACCATCGACGCATGTTTTAAATGGGGTTATGAAATAACCAAAGTTAAAACGAAGGAGAGCGTGGCGGTTCGGGTAGTCCGAGGTACTAAAAACAGACTGCCAACTGGCAAGGAAGAAAGTGAATCATGTTGCGGGCGGTTTGAACCCGGTCTCTAGCAATGTATGACGTGTTAAGTGCAGCGGAGTCTGTAGCCCCCCGAGGCATCATGACAAGGTGTTGACAGCAAGCGGGATGACTGGAGTTCGCATTTCGATAATCCTTTATTACTCAGTCGCTCATCGCACGTACAAAGCGAGGTTTTGAGCGACCCACCATCCCACCCCTCTATAACCTCTCAATTCTCCATCAGTTATCAGAACTGATGTGAAGGGTGCAGGTGTGCACTGGATGGTGGTCGGATCAGGAACAACGATAGCCACTGCCCTGATCCAACTCCAAGCATTGGGTACGAAACGCTAAACCGAAACTGATAAGCACACCTGCTACCCAACCATCCAAACGGGTAAGTAAAGAAATGCATATTCATACGAGTCACTGTCGTGTATGTGAGGTAAGTAAACCATCGACGCATGTTTTAACGTGAAAAATGACTTCCCACCCGCCCACCCAATTCTGAGCATTTGCACTGCAGCTCTTGTCGTATCACCGAATTTTCTCCCCATACCTTAATATAGCGATGCGATATTGCTGCAGTGTGAAATAGAATACTATTGAAAAATGCTATTTGCATGGTAGAAATTTCTAGTTTTTGGCTAAACGGAATGCGTGAATGTATTGTTGACTTCGAATTACAGTGTAAACCTTCTGAACTCTAAAATCCAATTATTCTATATTTTAGTATTTCACTCTGGCTATATTATTAACGGCAAACCATTCTAGTCATTAGGCCACTAAGGTTATACCAAAACCTACTCTGACCGCTGAGGCTTTAATATTTTTTTTTATACTCTGGCCTACACCAGGCGATTTTATGCGTCCCTGCCTGGGAGGCCGACAGCGTTGAAAGGGTTAAATAAAAGCTATAAATTCAAATGCGACGTTCCTGAAATTTGTCTGTTTTGGCTAGAAAGCCGCAAACGTTTCACAAGCTTCATGATGGTAAGATTATGATGCATTCGAAGTCAACAATATTACTGGTTTTATATAAGTACACATTCACGCAATGAATCAAATGAAAGACGTTTACCAATTTTAAAAATATTTTCCGTTTAGCTAGAAACTATAAATTTCTACCCCAAATAGCATTTTTCAATAGATTGTGTTTGAAATATATCTCGCGATGTTGTGCGTTAAGTGATTTAAAAAAAATCTAAAATTCTGTATTAACACTTGTGAGAAGTCAATTTCCTGTCTATTTGTAATATTATTTCAAACAACGGTTCGCACATTTTTGACATTTCAACAAGTTTCACAAAACGGAGAAACTTGAACTATACATGGAATGAAAGCTTATTCAACATCTGATAACATACGTACACAATATTTTAACAATGAGTAGTTCTAAAATTACGAGCCATCTTGTTCCACAACTGACAAGATGCCGTGCGCAATTAATATGCAAATTGATTTCACTACCAGGTTTCTTGGTAGTGACGTCACTGGACGGCATTATCGCCTATTGAAGTTGATTGATAGCTTGTTTAAACCTGTTTTTGGAAAACGATTAAAAAAATAGGTACTTTAAGTAAGTTCGTGCACCGGGCTGAAATTTGAAATCTGACTAGCTAAAAACGGACACATTTCGAATTTACAATCTGTTACATTGCACATGTGAACATTTTATTCTATTTTATTTGTTATATTTATTAAGTTGAACAAAGTAACAAGTTGAACAACCAACATACCGTATGATCATGTGTAAGGCTAGCTTCATACAAGTAGGTCTACCGTAGACTCTTATCTTATCAGGTTCGGCCAGGGGTTTTAAAGTATTAAAGATATTTTACTTTTGGTGTACGGTATTTTGTCACTAATATTGGTGATATTATGGGCATAAAATATGTCATGTTTTCAAAAACAAAGCAATCTAGTTGCCACACGCACTTAGATATATAGGAATTTAACAGAGGTATATTGGTATACTAGGGTAACCCCCATAGCCGGGCCTGACTTGTGCACTGCGACAGAAGAAAACGTTTACAATCAAATTGAGAGCTAGATTTAACAATTAAGGTTGTACATGTGGTATACTTGATAGACTTGAAAAGTGTCTTATGCTAATATAGGTAGGGGAAATTAAATGCAATACTAAAGAAGACTGATTTGGTCAAAATCTTTGACTTTGCTGCTTTTTGATAGTTGGCACATAATAAGGGACTGGTCATTAATTAAAGGGAGGAGGACTGGTGCAAATTAAATATACCATCCATGTTATGTTCAATTCTTTCTCACCCTCCCCCAAACTGAAGCACACTTTTTTTCTGACCCTCCCCCGTCCTTGGTTTGAAGACCCTTCATACCTCATATTTTGAATCGTGTTGCCCTCCTCCCTGACTTAGTGTTTTAGTTCATTCACAGCTTAATATAAAGGCAAAATGTTCTCCTGCTTATTTAATTAAGTATTAAATTAAGTATTTAATTAATGACCGGTCCCTAAGTCAACGTAGTTGCTAATTCCTCGGGAAGACAAACTTTTTTTTTGGCCCGGCGCCCCTTGATCGCTCGTTGTTCACCCGAGAATATGCAAATTCGTGAGCTTGAGGAGTCAGTTCAAACACTCAGTCTGACTTTACCGGGATTTTAAAACCTGAATGCTATTGAAAAGGCGAGCCTTTTTAATAGTCACGAGGTAAAGTCCCCTGTTTCGTACTTGAACTATTACATAAAATGTAAATGTAGGGCAGGGAGGAGCAAACCTTTTCAAAGGCAACTCTTCCATTGCCAAATGCCGCTTATGTTTTGTCAGAAACATGACACTTTTCAACTGAAAGAGAACACTTTTCAGAAAACCTGGGGGCATATGTTCCCAGTGCACCCACGCTTAGTTTGCCTATTTATGCTTGACGGTCATGATGTAAATAATATTGTAAATAGTTACGTCCTGTAAAAGGAGGATTGACCGGTTATCCCATGATGCTTTACGTGATATTAATAACTCTCGCCAAGAATATTCAAAATGGCGGCCGCTGGCTCACAATTTCCCTCTATTTCCCACTTCGAAATTTAAATTATGGACGCCGATTTGGTAAGTAATTCTTCAGGTTAATATATATATATATAAAGTATTTTCAATTGTTTGTAAGGTGTTTTAGGGAACACGATGCTTTTATTCTTTAATAATGATCGGAATCTTGTCGCGGGTCATTTGCTTCTTTGTGGCATTGTGCTGAGGTTGATCATCAAGCGATCATTTAAAATTTAGATTAATGCATTAATTATGCCATTATGGCTCTAAAATGAATAATTTCGAAAATAAACAGTTTCGATATCGATAAACCCAAGTGTAACGAAGAGCCCCTAAGAACCCCACGTTCAAAAGGTTTTTGAGAGAGAGATAATTTTGTTATATTTCGCAATAACTTGACGAATGTATCCAGTTATTTCGCAATAACTTGACGAATGTATCCAGAATATTCGTCAAGTATTCGTTGCTGTTCTTTTGACTTTAATCGCTTTCTTAACTTAGTCTGATATATTTGTTTGGAATGTGACTGAATTGTTTGTTTTTTTGCATTTAAAGTCAGGCAATCATGGAAGTGAATGTAGCACGAATTCGAAGAGAGGGTACATGCCAACTGGGAACACACCCCCTAAACCTCCGCAGAAAAAGTCTCTGCCAAGCATGTCCACAAGCACACATACGTTGGAAAGAACGCCAAAACGGTTGTCTTTCTCGAAAATTGTATCTCCAGCACAAAGTGTAAGCAACGATCATACAGTATTTATATAGTACAAGTGTACGTCTTTTTCAGTTTTTGTCCTTTTGTCTTTTCAAAGTATACATTGTAGTATGAGGCTAATAATTATGTAGTGTAATATAAAATGTCTCTTCGTTTTGTTCTCAGGCTGGTAAAAGTCTTATCACAAAAGCACAGAATAAATATTGAGCAGAAGGCCCACTCTCGTCGGAACCTTTGAAGTTTCTGTCCTCGCGCAGGTCGCCTCGCGCATGTTGGCCGCCATGTTGAAAGCAAGTAAACCCGCTTCCTCTCAACAGTAAACAATATGGCGAAAAGTGTGTTTTGATCGTTTGAATGGCTATAACTCAAAATTTTGGACGTAATTTTTCTTGGGACGGATAGTACATTGAAAAGGAAGGTAAGTAATCAATTTTATTGTGGTAAGGAAGAGATTTAACGAAATTTGAACGGGAAATTTCCGATTTCATTATCTTGTTAATTGGACCGGCCGGAGCTATTCGTCCACTTTTGAAGTCGTATTTTCAAGAATAAATAAGTGAGAAAACTCTTTAAAAACAGTTTAAATCTAAAGTATAATGATAAAATTCACGTATTTATTGTTCTATCGTAATCGGACAAGCAATTTTGAAGAACGAAGCAACTCAATAGCTGTCTATTTGGATGGATATGGGACAATGATTTGACATGATATTTGTTGAAGGTTGACAAACAAGTCCCAGTATTTCTCCACTTTCATTTAATATTTGTAAACGTTGCTGCTGATAAAGAGATTAACCTGAAATATCATGTCCTCAGTTTTGACGTCTTGTTATTTTACTTCATTCTACTAAATAAAATGAACGAATTTGCACGTTAATAGCTTGAAATGGCGCCTGTCTTGAGTTTTGTTCCCCAATCTTTTTAAATATTTCATAATTTGTTGCTTAGATCGAGTTTAGATTATACATGTGCAACCTTCAGAGAGTTTCTCTCCTTTTTTAGCTGGATTTTAATGGATTTGAAATGTTATAGAAACAATGAACTGTAGAAAATCAAGAGGGGGGATTCTTCACAGCACTGGACCACTGGTCACCGACACAGGAATATAATAGTGGCAAATGTTCTTCAGCAGCTTCAGTCATACCATAGGTCATACTGAGTATAAACATTTTGAAAAGACTTTCCACTTACATGTACTTCATGTTTAAGAACAAAAAGGTGTTATAATTCCATGTGTTTATAATAAATAAGGAAAAAGGTTTAAGTTTAATTGATTTTGCACCCTGTATATACAGAGCTTGTAACAGTAAAATTTAGTGGTCAAAAGAATTTTTACCTATTTTGTAAGTATACTGTATATATGAAATAAATGTTTAAAACTTATTGGGTTTGGTTAACATTGTAACTGGTTTGCAAAAACGTTTTGTAGTCAGTGGTAAACACAGTCAGGTTCATGAGGTATACAATACATAAATGATGCAATTGTTTAAAGGTATATCAACAACAACTCTTTCAATGTACAGTATGTTCTCCTATTAGAGGGTGGATGGTTTATCTAAATTGATCTACATTTAGAATTTGGTACATGTCCAACAGTTGTTGCGTTTGTCAAACATTGTTGCAATTTATCATCTACACATCAATTTGATCTTTTGACTTGACTTACTAGTATTTAAATATTTGTGAGTAATGGTAGCTATAAATCTCAATCTATTTAGTATAGCACTTCATAATACACTATAAATAATGCTTTTAAATGAAATGTATGCAAACCTTTGATACTCTAGCAAATACAGGTGGTTTTGAAAATTTCAGAAATAGATAATTTAGGTACTGCAGTAATATTATATCATCATCACAATCACAACACATACTGTATACACTTGAATAATAGTTTTAGGAGGTATTTATTATCAGTTTGTTGGGTTTTTTTAAATCCAGTAATACAACAAGACTCAAATATAGTTCCACTGTTAGTCTGTTACAAACAAGTGAATCATAAAGGCATCAAGCTGTGTCTCTTCTGATGTAAGCTTCTGATTTTCAATAGGTCGTCATGTCCAAATACACGTACAATCCAAACAAATTATTTACTAAAATTACAAGAAAAGAACAAAATCAAATTAACCACATCTTCATCAACTTGTCAAGTGTATCAACTTTTATAGCCATGGTAGGTTAATGACAAAAATAAATCTTGTTTAATCATTGACTTCAAATTATCACAATTCAACTATTGGAGTGAGAACGTTATTAGAAAAAGGAAAACAAACACATAAAGATGGAATTCTGCGTAATTGGTATCTTTACTCATTGTGAACTGAACCAGACCGAAATATTTCATCAATACTGACGTCTGAGACTACTGATCCCTCGTGCGCATATTATAATATCCTTAAAATATTCGTAAAAACAAGAGCACGCTTTACACACCGTGCAATTATCAATTAAAAATATGTAACAGATGTGAAATGATTAATAAAAAACGCTTCATAAAAGTTCTCTGTAAGTTAATTTGAAGTACTGACGTACTCCAGTCATTGAGGAGCGGGCAGATCATCGCTCAAAAGTTGCTAAATTCCACGCGAAAACGTGTTTGTATGCCTTCTAACCGCAAGTAAATTGGTCGCTTACCTTTCATTTGTAAAATATCAAAGTTAAATGGAAATGGTCCAAAAAGCTTTCCAGCTAGAGCCGTTTTGGTAACTCGACTTCGTTTTTGACCACAGGAATTTGATTTTTTTGGTCATCATGACCAGCATGTTGCTAAAAAACATTTGCAGTACTCCCACACTCCCCAATATCAATCTTGTATTTAACCTACAGTATATCTAGGTAGAAACACAGGACGAAAAGGGAAATTTAAGCCAAATTTAAACTAGCGTAAACTTGCTTAAATCTGATGACAAGATCTAAGCAACCTTTAAGTCTATCTTAAATTTGGCTTAAACTTAGTCAAAATTTAAGCCGAGTCTAAGCCAACTTAAATCTGATTACAAGATTTAAGTGAAATTTAATTCCGTCTTAAATTTGGCTTAAACGTTGTCCAAATTTAAGCAGAGTTTAAGCTAAGTTAAATTTGAGCACAAGATTTAAGCAATATTTAAGTCCATCTTAAATTAGGCTTAAACATAATCCACATTTAAGCGGGATTTAAGACTACTTAAATCTGATCACTATAGATTTTGTTACACATGCGTGAGTCTGTCGCATATTGTTAAGCTCGGAAAAGGTTTTAGTGAGCTTGCAAAACGATCGAATTCGTCTCTATATAGTGTTGTAGAAGATAAAGGTTGATTCGTACTAAAGGCATTCACGCTACTATTAAAGTAATTAGTCACAAATGTTTAAATGCGTTTGTCGGGTATATTATGCTTTTTGCTGCCAGAATTGCAATGAGTATGCAAACATACAACGTATAGTTATCAGCATAGATGTTTTCACTGAATTCTTGTAATCAAAAGAGCCATAGAAGTTTACTTTATCATTTATGTGAATATTTTTCGTGCTCATAAAGTAAAAAAGACAAGGCCCAAGCTCGAAACGTTAGAAATGGCTTTTCATGTTTCGGCAGTCCACAAACCTTGTTATTTCGCAATTTAATTTATTTGTCCGTAGAGCACAAAATATTAAATGTTCAGCACAAAAAACAGGAATAAAAATCATCAAACACAGGGATAAATGAACATACTATTTAATGTTTTTAAGTCAAACGTTTTTTTAACTGTTTAAGCTGAATCAACATAATTTGTGTACACAGCAAAATATAGCACGAATGTTTTTTTACAACTATAATATTATTAATGTTCATTACAGTACTTACGAGTTACATGGTACACACTAATATAGACACGAAAAAATATATAAACTGCAATAACTTCTACTGAATACAAAAAATGTACGTGCAATGTTTAAGTTAAAAAAACACATTTAGCTCTAAAAAAACGTACATTCATATTCATGCAGTATAGGAAGATGTTTACGTGGCTAAGTATCGTTATCAAATTACCTTAGAAAAATATCTTACGAGGTAGAGGACATACTGCAAAATATGAATTAATAGTATTCTCTAAAAATCCAGGGGCGAATTTGGAATGAATTCTGTGGACTGGTAGGAATGAAATAGGACCACCTTTTTCAAATTGAAGGTCCAGCCACAACTCTCTTGAATTATTAGTAGTGGATGCTCTTTTATACCACTGAACAACAGCAAACATGTGTGTTTTTAATTCTCCATTTAATAACACATTGTGGCAGAAATAGTGGCTGACGAGCCCAGGTCGAAGAGTGGAATCAGCCATGCTTATAACAGCCCTGTCAGTTATCCAACTTGCCAAGATACGAGTGGACCTACTTGAACGGCAGTCGGCACGGGATCCATACTTGTCTTGACCGATGATAATATACTTGTACTTCTTGACCAAGTAGGGAGTATTTTCCACATTGAAACTGGAGAGGTTAGGATACATAATTGAATACACTTGTAACAGATAAAGTAAATCATCTGTATCAAGTGCATCATGTACATGTTCAGAAGGAAAACTAACAAATGATATATCAGCCCATGGAATTGCATCAACATTTCTTACTTCAGAAGCCAAGTACAGCGATAATGAGTTCTCCAGTTATACATAATTTTTCTTAATGTTCTTGAAAAAGATTTCTTCAAAATCCTCTTTGAGCATTGATGGAGTATTGCCGCTGCTAGGATTCACAAAGGAGGTAGTGAGAAATTTTCTCATATATTGCATTTCCACAGATCTGTTGGTCGTAGTAAATGAACCGAGTTCGCCGTTATACCGTTCAAAAGAGAACAACCAAAATGCGTGAATTGGCCCATAATCTAGAATAGAATCTTTCAAGTGGCAGCACAAGTGCATATTTGGAGTCACAGATTTTTTTCCATGGAACTTCTCAAAACCTTTGCAGAAGTCCAATAGGTAAACATCAGCCTTCTGAATGTCAAGCTTTGTAATAACTGATTGGCACAGAATTCGACTTGCTGAAACAAAGCGCTCCCAAATGATTAATTGTTCCTTTGGCAAGATTCCAGAAAGAACGTGGATTGAATGGATAGTTGTCCAATTTTTCCATTCCTGTGCAGTGAAAACGCCATAGTTCGAAGAAATGTTTGAGCCAATCCTTCCCAAATCTGTAGCCAGATTTAAATTGCCTATCTTTTTGTTAATTTCATCCAACTGCTTCTTTGTAAATACTTCCTCCATCCATATTTTCCACGTTTTCTTGGCAATTCCTAGAAATAGGTTGTGCATTGGATCGACAATATGGAATTTCACAGCATGAAAATATGGAAGTTTTGTAAGAACACTGTAGTGTATTCCATATTTCGTAGCTTTCGTTTCCAATTCTTTCTGGTTAATACAGTTGAGGAGGTCTTGCGAGTGTCTATTGTGTTTATCCTTTGTGCGTTTCGGCCAATTGTCACGATCAAAGCCAGAGTAATTTTTCTCACCAACCCCACCTGGAAAGAACTTATAACATTTGGAACAACCATAATTAGCTGCATGACTCTTAAATCCACACGTTTTTCTTGCAGCAGGTATGTCACATGCCACACATAGTAATGCAGCATTGAAAGTCAGTGGAACAGGAGTTAAACTATTAGATAACTTCACCCCCTTCCAAAGTGCGTTCAGTTCATCCACAACTGCCTCAAGAAAAGTATTAACGTTGGGCTCTTTGTCCATAGCGGGTATTATTCCAGCAATAATTATGTTTTCAAACTTGAATCTTTCATGCCGAGGAAGATTCATCACGGAAAAGTAAATCACACCAACCGAGTAGTCATTTCTGTGCTTAAAAGGCTGAAACCAATCAGTGTTCATCATCAATCCAAACCGTCTTTCTTGATCAAAGAATGTACTGCCATCACTATATTTGAACTCTTTCCAAAGGTTTCCATCATAAACATCATACAGAGTATCATCAGATGTTTCCCGCTGTCTCCATGATTCACATTTTTCTGTGAACCCAGGCTTCTTTAACAAATTCTCCAGCTGATTAATAATACTACTGTAACAATAGACTTTTAACGGATAGAAGTACTTCTTTCTGTTAATAATGACCTCTTTTACCAGCTTTGCACCACACTTGGAATTTCCCCTTCTTAGGGGGTTAATATTGCCACATGCAACAGCAACAGTTTCACCATGACTATTCTTCCTTGTACACTGGTTTATGTCATATAATTTATAGCACTTTGGGCATACAACGTACTTTGAAAAGTTATCCTTGCTACCACCAGCAATCCGTCTCACCATATATACCGATGTTGGGAAGATTATTAGGATGCCTTTGATAAAGTCTGAATTACTGTTAAATCCTATAATATTCAGGAATTGAAAAACAAATTGGAGCAACCAGTTGAGTCCATTGTCACTGATATGACATACAAGTTGCCAGTAGATCAAAAAGAAGCACAACCACTGAACAATTGTTACTCTTTTTGATGCATTACGATCCTGTCTTGGGGCAATTAGAGGCTCGTCAAGATCATCGAGAAGATCTTGCAATTCATCAGCATTCCAGTGGCAGGGATGGTCTTTAAAGTCATCAAACATATCATCAGTGACACGGCTAGCCGACTCATCATCACTGGTTTCTCCCACATTAACCTAGTAAACATTAACATATTATACTTACAGTATTACTCAGGGTTCTCCTTATTTATGAGTTCAACAGGTAATATTTGACTATTCCGCTACAAATGTACAACAACTTTAGGCTGCTCTGGGCAGTAATCAGTGGTGCTAGAGACAGTAAATTTTACTGGTTACTGCCTAATAAGGAGAACCTTGATTACTGGTAATGAATTTGGCCATGATGCGTGTTTGTATAACCATATCAAGTCCGTTCTGCGCATGTGCGATACTTGGTTTGCACGTGACCCTTAATTGTGTAGACAAAAGGATTTCGTTTTCAGTACAGCAATTATTTTGAACATCAGCTCTTAATTCAGATGACATCATACAACACTTTTCTTATAAATATCCACTCAATTTGTCAGTTTACCAGCAGATGTAGCACTTGATAGGTTGTCTGCTGAAATACATCATGCTTTTTCTATATATAGTATTTATCCACTATAAACTACATATTTTATTTATCTGTTAAGTTTCTCATAGTTTTTTCATTACTTTCCATTTACCATAGTTAATGCATTTTTTCCATGCTATAAACAAATATATGATGTCTGACCGTGTCTCAATAACTCAGTGGTTAGAGTGCTGATGTGTTGATTCGGAGATCTTGAGTTTGATTCCCAGTTGGGGCAGTCAGATTTTTCATATATATGTATTTAACTAAATTACTTAACAGTTACAGCAAACCAAATTATTATAAAAGCACAATTATGTACTTACAGCATCACTGTTGAAATGATCCACCATTTCTTCTTGCCATGATACATGTTGATTCCAATTGGAGGTACCATCTGGAGAAAAAAACATATTATATATATATATATATTATTTATTGATATTCACTTAAAACTGAATGTACATTGCTACTTAAAGTTTCATGCCTGTGGGTAATCTTCAGGCAATATTGGAATCCGTTAAATCACTGAATGTTGGCTGACACATGTGCTTGGTCTTGCATCAGCAAACAGTTGCCAATAATTTCGATGAAGTCGAAATATAAATACACATTTTTGTACCTAGTATTTCTCTTTAAAATTGTTAATTTCCTCGTCTCGCATTGACAAATTGACTGGTGGCCATTTTGAATAAAGAGCTGGACTTAAGAGCAGCTGAAGAGCCCAATAAACTTAAATTACACTAAGCAAAAACCGGACAAGCCAGTACTGTTAAGCACAAGCTACTACACATTACAGCACACTACGGCACATTTTCTCGGAGTAGCCAAGAACACACCCTACAAATTAAGTTACCACCCAGAGTAGCCAGGGCACAGACCCGATGTACAGGCATGGCAACACAAACTACCAACAGCTAGGCACAAGTTACTACTACACATAATTACAGCACACTACTGCACATTTTCTTGGAGTAGCTAAGAACACACCCTACATAAGTTATCACCCGGAGTAGCCGGGGAACAGACCAGATATACTGGCGCGAAACAAACAAGCGAACAGGTCAGGACCAGAGGACCCCCCACATGACTGTGCAACAGCAGGGAGCACAAATACAGACTCCCAACGTCTGTATGGCAAAGTTGCACAGTACGTACCTGCACACACTAAGAACCCCCCACTTGACTGTGCAACAGCAGGGGAGCACAATACAGACCCCCAACGTCTGTACGGTAAAGTTGCACAGTACGGACCCACACACACTGAGGACCCCCCACATGACAGTGCAACAGCAGGGGAGCATAAATACAGGCCCCCAACGCCTGTACGATAAGCAGTATTGCACAGTACAGACCCGCATAACGACATCGCCAATACAATTAAAGAGACCCCTGTTACGTGACCGCTATACGCAACAAAAAGTGTAACCTCAGCTGTTTGGTTTTTACAATTATTTATTAAATTAACAAGAAACTTAGAACAGATATTGAAAATGTCTATAAAGATTAAAACTAAACTAAAGTTCAGAAACTTATCTGTCGTCTGCACACAATGAAACAGTCAATAGGAGATTCCGGCACAGGTTAACAATCCGTATGGACTTGAAAAGGAAGGAATAATAAAACCAACGGCAGGAATTCCAGGACTGACTTCGTAACCACTTTGATACATATAGCTCACTCATACATATGCATGCCTGATATATGTTCGATGGCTGCTTATATAGCTTCTAGAGTATATAATTATAGTAACATACTAAATTCTATATATAATATATTTACGTAATTACTAAATGACATCATAGCTGACTCATGCCAAGTCACAAGTATTTACTAATTGGTTACAAGTACTTATTAAGTAGTTCAGTGATCAAATAACGTCTAGTTAATTAACTGTCTTAGGATAGGCATATCCGTAACACCCCTGCACAACAGGGCAATAGCAGGGGAGCACAAATACACCGCCCCAGTGACAGTACGGCAGCAGAAAGCACAATACAGTTCCCAACAACTGTACGGCAGCAGAAAAGCACATCTACAGTCACCCACAACTGTAGTATAGCAAAGTAGCACAAAGGAGCCCGCTGCAACTGCAGATGACAGCAGCGTAGGGCAACACAGATCCCCAGCAACAGTACGACAGCGAGGCACCGTAGGACAAAGGCAGTCACCCAGGGTACAGGAGGACAAAGGCAGTCACCCAGGGTACCGTAGGACAAAGGCAGTCACCCAGGGACCCACGGTACCGTAGGACAAAGGCAGTCACACAGGGTACAGGAGCACAAACATGGCCTCTGCAACTGTGGGATAGTAAATAGCACCAACGCAATGCGGAACCCCTGAAACTGTAAGACAGCAAGGAACAATAGCACAAATGCAGTCCCCCACCAGCAAGAAGATTACAGCAAAGTCGCACATGCAACCACGTAGCAACTGTATGACAGCAAGGTACATTAGCACAAATGCAGTCCCCCCGCAACAATATGATAGCAAAGTAGCACACATGCGACCACCTAGCAATGGCCCAATAGCAAGGTACATAAGGACAAATGCAGTCCTCCCGCAACAATATAATAGTAAAGCAGCACACATGCAACCACCAAGCAACTGTATGGCACCATCACCATCACAGTGGCTACACCAAAAGACCATGGCACATGGCATGAGTGATGATTATCTAGTTGTATTAAACTGTTCAACAACCCTGTGAGCAAAGCCTTCTTTTCCTTTAACAAGGGGAAACAAATTAAGGAAAAGAAGGCTTTGCTCACAGAGTGCTGTTCAACATGTGTCTATGCATGTATAGCACTCTTACCTTCATTGCCACTCGAATTTGAAGAGGAAAGTTCAGCAAAAATATCTCGTTTGTGTTGCTTATCACGCTTGGTTTTCTTAAACTTCAGCCTCTTTCTCTTCTTACTATCCAATTTCTGTTTACAGAAGTTTCGGTGACGCTTTAACGTGTGTGTAAATTTAAAGTCTTTAAAACAAGTTTCACACTTGTTTATATCTCGTTGAGGTGTTGTATATCCATGTACTGATACTGGGGTTCCATTTTGAGTAGACGAGAATGTAGCCATTTGTTCGAGAATCAAGAAAAAAACAGATCAAACAGCAGCAAGACAGTCTTCAGGATCAAGAATTGTGAAAATTATAGTTCCCAGGCTCCTGCGCAGGCGTTGCCATGCAATATCATTTCCAACAGCCAATTAAAGAAGGTGTTGTCTGCTTTCAGCCAATCAGAATAACTACCGAATCGTTGTTAGGTATTCAATATTCACATTATTCACTTGTCACATTTTGGTTTGGTCGACACGTGCACGGGATATTGTTCATTTTGATCTGTTTTTTAAGCGAATGCGATGTGGCAGGAATACTACAAGAGCGACAGTTGGTGATTTCTGAGTCAGTGAATGAAAAGTTGAAGGAAATTTTGGAAAATCAGCGTGCGTTGGCTGAACAAAACGAAAAGCTTCGAAAGCAAAATCGGGCACTGACGACAAAACTCGCAGTGAGCGACCAACATGGTAAACGTCGAAGAACGAAGAGTTCAGATGTTGCAATCCCTCGGGATTTATCGGTAAGTGTTCTTTCATTTAGGATTTACATTTAAGTAATTAAATATAAATTGAGTAGCTGGGCAATTATATTTATCACCCGACTACGTTTTCCGCCTGCCGCTGCGCCTTGTAGCTCCATCGCTGATATCTGAAAGGCTGTTGAGCCACCACTCGACTCTTACATATTTTTACAACATGGCCGCTATTATTTTATTTCACAGAAACGATTTAGGGAGGTTTACAACCTATTGGTGGAACGTGGCGTAGCTACACCGTATAATTTTGCTGAAAGGTTAGTGTGTTAATAAACGTGCTAAAATTTGAGTTACTGAATGCTATTATTGAATAATTAACATTGGAAATACATGCTTTTACTCTATGTATTGCATGTCCTAAATTAAAGTTTGCATTTCATAAAATACCATATCAAAGACAACTTATGTATGTTCTTTTGATATACGATTGGTTAAAAAATGTTGCAAATGTCTTTTCATAGGGTAAATGGCAAAGAAAACTCTGCAACGATGCAGAAATTAAAGAAAGAATTGAAACGAGAGCATGGAAATGAGAATTGTCCTTGGACAGACTTGCAAATTGAGAGTAAGTATTTTTAGTCTTTAAGATTAGGTTAAGATTTTAGGGCCTGTTTATACAGTATGGAAACTAGTGACTTGACAATAGCAAGATTTGAATTTTCATAAGAATAGGGGACAGATTTTATTCATGGATTAAATAATATACAATGTCGTTATAAAAAAATAATTAAAAGGAAAAAAATATATATAAAATAAATAAATAAAAGAATATCGATTGGAGAATAAATGTTTAAAGTACCTAATAATTAAGTATTAATCTTATTTACATAAAAAGGAAATCTGGTGCTTCTCAAGCATACCAAGGATGATTTTAAAAGACAAAAATATTTTCATAAGAATATTTTCATAAGAATTAAACTGTATATTTCCTGGCTGACTGTTTTTTCACATAAACTGATTGGTTCCTGTAATTCGGAATATTGCCCAGTAGCATATACCTTACAGGTGAATGGTGCATCAATCTGATTGGCTTTAGACTTTTGCAACCATGAATGTCGAGTGTATCTAAAAGTTTTGAAAACTGGTTTGTCGAGGGATAGAAAGTGAATGAAGTTGACTGACCTAATCTTTCATTACCGGTAATATACTTCATTAATACCAAAAATAAGAATGTAAACCTAGTTAAAAGAGAAGCACAGGCCTCTAGGGCGCTGCCTCTCACCACTGATGTTTGAAGTTGAGTCTGGTCAGACAGGGTTAGTACTTGTGTGGGTGACCGCTTGGTAATAAACTTGTGTTGATCCTCATGCTGAACTTGAAACCCATGTGAGTAGAGTTGTTAGAGTTGGTCTCTCCTGTGCTTCAAGGGTTAATCTCTCAACTTCCTTGAAACCATGATGTACTGTATAATTATGTCCACATCTTGAAGAACTACAGTATGAATGAAAGTCATATATACGAGGTATATGCTTTTCGTTGCTCGGTAAATATCCACCACTATTCACCTCCACTTTGTGAATAATTCTTGTTAACCATTCAGCTCTGGGCAAAACAAGATGGCACTGTCTTGCTCTTTGATGTTTGCATTTTTGCATAATATTAACCCGTTATAACCCAGGAGGTTTCCTATTGACGAGTAAAATCGTCTGGCGTTAGCCAGAGTAAAATACTCTGGCGTTAGCCAGAGTAAAATACTAAAGGCACTCTTGGGCATTAAAGGGTTAACCGAGATAGCTTCTTAACCCTTTATAACCCAGGAGGTTTCCTATTGACAAGTAAAATCGTCTGGCGTTAGCCAGAGTAAGATACTAAAGGCACTCTTGGGCATTAAAGGGTTAAGCAACTGTTAATTCAAGACAAGTAGAAAACAATTACATGCACTGTGTCCACGTCATTTAGTATTTTGCCACGTCAAATTGCAAAGGGCAAACAGATACTGCTGATTCTACTTTACTTTGTCGTGTTTGCATTGTGTCAACTATACTGTGCTTTGACTCATGTCAAAGTATGAGTTCATTTAAGTCAAAGTTATTTTAAGCCTTGAATAAAGTTCTTTGTCTATTCAAATTAAAGGTGTGGTCCATGCTAGTTAAACAATTTAACATTTTATCAATTCCTCAGTATTTACTTCACTGAATTTAATAATGAAATTAATTTTCAACTGGAATTTAAAACATTGGATAAAAATTGGATAAACTTTGATTTGAATGACAAAGCATGATTATTTGCATTCCCAAAACACTGATGAAAACAAGTGAGCAGCTGTCAAGAAATGGTGCATGGTCTGGTCAACTAAAACTACAGTGTACTTTAGCAGTAATTCTCGCAAAGCAACAAATGAACCTAGATTTTTCTGAAGTTGTTACTGAAACCACAAACTTTGCCCCAACAAACCGATATGTGATTTGAAACCAGTATCATATCTATATATATTATACCAATCATCTCTAAATGTTTTTTGTTACAGAACAAAACAAAGTATATTTCAAGACCAGAAAAGACAGAAAGTTAAGAACTGTAAACGGCAAAAAACAGTGCACACGTCAGTATGTGCAAAATACAGAGGAGAATTAATGCTGTAAGTACTGTATTATATATTAGTTTATTATATTACATGTATATTCCTCTTTTACAGTGATGGTACAAGTAATGGAACAAACATATTCAATTTTAATTGGACAATTGATTGGTTAAAATTACCTAAATTTGTGTCATGTACATATATATATTATAATTATATATTCATATAATTATATATTCATATAACTATATATTCATATAATTATATATTCATATAATTATACATTCATATAATTATATATTCATATAATTATATATTCATATAATTATATATTCATATAATTATATATTCATATAATTATATATTTATATATATTTATATATATATATTATATATATATATATATATATATATATATATATATATATATATATATATATATATATATATATATATATATATATATATATATATATATATATATATATATATATTCATATATATATATTCATATATATTCATATACAATGTATATTCATATAATTATATATTCAGCTATATATTCATATATATATATTCAAACTATTCCCAACTTAGAAAGTCTTTATTAATTTATTCTGGATATCAACAGACAATTTTATTTAGCAGAGGGACTGAGGGAGACTATCTGAGGGATTTAGTTGAGGACCGGCATTAAGTCCAGTGAAATACTCAATACATCAGGCCTCTAAATTTGGAAATACCCAGGTGTGCGACAAATAGCACGCCTAAATGCAAGTACGCGTGCGATGGCGTGCGGCTAAAAATTTGCGATTAATCTTTGCTGGATTTGTCATTTTAAAATTGTTTTATAGAATAAGTTTTCCTTCTTTTAACAAAGTGTAAATAATAAAGTCTAAAAATAAATCGAGTATTCTATAAAGGAGGAATTATGGTGTATTGTATATTTATATGTGAAATTTATACTGCGATGTTCACACGAATTATTTAGCTTCGGTTCCAGAACATTTAGCTTCTAGTACTGGCATTGTTAACTGCAAACGTGGACGGTATATATCACTATGACGATCAGATATAGAAACAAGAATCAAATATCTTTAATAAACAAACAAAACTTAAAACTCCGTACATTCAAGGGAAATTTATTCCGAAGGTCAGCTGAAACTTCCTGAAACCACGGCCGAAACTTCCGTGAGTTTTGTTTATACGGCAGGCGAAGATAAATTTCTTATTTAAAGCAACCATTCACATAACACGAGTTATCACGTTAAAATAATAATGCCAAATAACCATAATGACGAGGAAAAACAAAACGCGGCATTGTGACGAGGGCAAGTAGAAACTACAGTAACAAAGTCAACTCTGCCGTTGGCCGGAATTCTCAAACGCGAAGCTTAAACTCTCTATAAATATCACGATAAATAGCCGGCGAACCGAAGCGGTTAGGTCAATGCATTTTGCCATGAATTTTATAATTATAACAAAATACTTTTCGATTACGTTATCTAATGAAATTGTGGAAGTCATTTTTGCGTCAGCGCGTGCGCGTGCAATCGCACGCCTCTAAATGAGAGGCCTGAATACATAAGTAAACCGTTGAATGTTGGAAACATGACAAGTGGGCTGAAGAACATGTTTTGCTAACAGATGTTCACCAGTACATGCAATGGACCCTTCCCCTTTTAACAAAAACCGCAATGCATCATGGTAGAGTGGTAACGCTCATCTGCCAAGCAAAATGGCGGGAGAGGAGCGGGGATTTTGTGTGGCAGAGGACTTTTGCTTTTTAAACGAGTGTCATCAAATAAAATAGCAACAAAACTTATCTTTACGGTTAGGGAGGTTTTTACTCGGACCCTAAACTAGATATAAGGCAATCGCGGCGGTTTCTGTTGGAAATATTGACTCGGGTTGACTGGACAAACAATGGCGGTTCGAAGATAAACATTCTAGAAGAAGCGTCTTACTGTACAATTGTAGGTGAGTAGACTTGGCTATTTAATCTCATAAGAATCTTTTGTTATAGGACTAAGCGGCGATGCCTAATTTACTTAGATCGCAAATATTTTGAGCATCGGAATGCATGTTGCTCGAGCAAGTTTGTCCTTAATTACGATCAGACGTTCGATAAACACTTACCAAAGAGACAGACCTTTAAATTTGTTTTGGCGCCAGTAAGCCCGGTTTTCCTTGTCAACGGGAACGCTCAGGTCTTTTACAAAAGCGTTAACTTGAACACAAACTGTAATTTGGTATTTATGCTGGTATTTTGTTTCTGAATTTCTTTGTAATCGTGGAAGAGGCTTCTTAACTTCATTAATTGCAGTAGGTTTTAAATGTAGGACTGTAGGTTAGTATTTTTTTTTTTAAATAATATAAGCATTTAGCTGAAAAGTTGATTTTCCAAGCTGTCGAGGCTGTTGGCACGGCTTTGTTTTATAAATATTTAATTGCATATTGGATAATTAATTTAATTGCATTATAGAACTATAAATAATTTAGTTTGACTATTACCAGGATTTAGTTAGGTTAAAATTCAAATAATAATTGTGTACAAATTTATATAAATAGTTAGGATAGTTAGTAGTGTTAAATAAATAAATAAATAAATAGTAAATAAATAAGTAAACAGAAGCCAAACCACAAACAATGAATGAAGAAAACAACAAAATACTGCGGCCATGGACAAGAGATTTAAAGTCACTTCCACCATTTTCACATGATTTGCTGCAAAAACATTTTATAACTGAAACCCAAGCAGATGACAGTGCAACTGGTGCTTATAAACACAGGAAATTAGGTTACCAGCTTTTCAAAGATAGGTATGTGAAACAAGTTCAAGTGAAACCAGAAGTAAAAAAAGATGGTGACCAAGTATGTTATTTAATAAAAGGAACAGTCCATGCCTCGATGAAGAGTAAAAGTTATGTTGTCTATGTGCACTTAAATCAGTTGACAGGGGATGTTGTTTATGGAAATTGTTCGTGCAAAGCTGGAAAAGGTGGATGCTGCAAACATGTTGCTGCACTGTTGTTTCAAATTCTTGATTATATACAGTTGGAATTAACAGAAGTTCCTGATGATCCAACCTGCACACAGCTTCTTCAACAATGGCATGTCCCAAGAAATGATGAAACAGATGAAGCAATGCTTTTTGAAGATTTAAGTTTTGAAAAGGCCTCTTATGAAAAGGACAACAAAGGAAGAAAACATAAATTACCAAACAGAGAAGCAGTCAACTACAATCCTACCCCACATTTTGCAAGATAATTAAGCCATGCCAGAATCGAGGGATTGGCTCATGGGTTAGACCAGGCAGGGAAAGCTAGTTACCTCAGTAAATTGTTGGTATCAAATGACTGTAAACCTATTTCATTCGAGGAACTACATAACAATCTTCCATCCAAGAAAAAATGCACAGAATCCCAGGATATAACCTGTAGTTTACATGACACTCATATTCGGGAACAAATGTTAGAAAATTTGAAAGTAGACACAACTAACCGAACATATGTAGATGAAAATTATATGGCATTTGTGGAAGAAAATTTAGGTACAACACATGACACAACATTGGAAACTGAAAGGAACACTAGGGGCCAATCTGATTGTGAAAAATGGTATGAGGAACGAAAGCTGAGACTGACTGCCTCAAACTTTGGTGCTGTTCTTAAGCGAAGGAAACAAAACTACCCTAAGTCACTCTTAAATAAGTTGCAAAGCCAGTCACCAAAGCAAAGAATTCCAACACCTTGTAAGTGGGGTAAAGACAATGAAGACACAGCCATTGAAGCATATTTAAATTTTAAGGAACTTCAAAACCAAACAGTTAAAGTGTGCTCATCATGTGGTTTAGTTGTTAATAGAACTTCCCCATGGTTAGGTGCTAGTCCAGATTTTCTAATCAGTGATGCACAGGAGATTTTGCCTTTTGGCATTGGTGAGATTAAGTGTCCCTACTCAAAAAGAGAATTAACTATTGAAGAAGCATGTAAAGACTGTACCTTTTACTTAGGTACTAATAATGGTAAAGTTAATTTAAAACAACAGCATGTATATTATTATCAGTTGCAAGGAACCATGGCACTACTTAAAGTGCAGTGGTCTGACTTCATTGTTTATACTAGCAAAGACTTGCATGTTGAAAGAGTATACTTTGACCAGGACTTGTGGGGAAAAGAAATGCTGCCTGAGCTCACAAATGTTTATTTTACATACATTCTACCAATTTTAAGACAGTAAAGCACTTTTAATTTGTTAACAACACATTTAATCAACATGTTTTTGTCAATATACATGTATAATTTATATATTGCTTTACAACAACAATAAAAGTAATGTTTTTATATGCTCTGTATCAAAGGGAGCATAAATAAACTGATATATGAGCAAACAGTCCAGATTTTATCTAGATTTTGAGCTGATGTTATTGGAAACACCTGTTGCAAAATTTGGAAGCTCTTTATTCTTGAAATGGCCCTTTCAACATGGACTCTAACAGAAGCTATTCTTCTTGTTGATGTTTCTTCTTCAACTGAAAGTTGTTGGAAAATTTGGAAAATCAACTTTTCAGCTAAATGCTTATATTATTTTAAAAAAAATACTAACCTACAGTCCTACATTTAAAACCTACTGCAATTAATGAAGTTAAGAAGCCTCTTCCACGATTACAAAGAAATTCAGAAACAAAATACCAGCATAAATACCAAATTACAGTTTGTGTTGAAGTTAACGCTTTTGTAAAAGACCTGAGCGTTCCCGTTGACAAGGAAACCGGGCTTACTGGCGCCAAAACAAATTTAAAGGTCTGTCTCTTTGGTAAGTGTTTATCGAACGTCTGATCGTAATTAAGGACAAACTTGCTCGAGCAACATGCATTCCGATGCTCAAAATATTTGCGATCTAAGTAAATTAGGCATCGCCGCTTAGTCATATAACAAAAGATTCTTATGAGATTAAATAGCCAAGTCTACTCACCTACAATTGTACAGTAAGACGCTTCTTCTAGAATGTTTATCTTCGAACCGCCATTGTTTGTCCAGTCAACCTGAGTCAATATTTCCAACAGAAACCGCCGCGATTGCCTTATATCTAGTTTAGGGTCCGAGTAAAAACCTCCCTAACCGTAAAGATAAGTTTTGTTGCTATTTTATTTGATGACACTCGTTTAAAAAGAAAAAGTCCTCTGCCACACAAAATCCCCGCTCCTCTCCCGCCATTTTGCTTGGCAGATGAGCGTTACCACTCTACCATGATGCATTGCGGTTTCTGTTAAAAGGGGAAGGGTCCATTGACTGTGAACTGTAATGATAAGAACACAGCTTCTTAAGTGTGCAAGTTTACTGCAGAAATAAGTCGGAATATTAAATTTTTATTTATTAAATTTTATTAAAAGTTAGATTTTCCATGGCTTTTGAGGCAGCACTTCCCTTGCAATAGTATGACTTCTAGTTATAATACCATAGTATTCTTGTCTTTTTATGTCAAATGTGGGTTTTCTTGTACCAGTAATGTCAATTAGCTGCACTGATACCTCTTTGGGACCACAATAACCTTGTTTTATATAAAATATTATTTAGAAACTGGAAAGGCGCATGGCAGCATTTACTCGTTTAAAGCCAACTTTGGAAAAAAGTAATATTGAGAAGATAGAGGAAATTTTTCAGAAAGAATTTATGTCCAGTGAAGAAAGTGATTATGAAGAAGTTACATGTGATAATGGAGAGAAACAAAAGAAGAAAAGAGGATTTGTGTTGCGGAAGTTGCCATGGGAAAGGACAAAGTTAAGGAGTTTGAAGGAACAACTAGACAATGAACACAAGAACAGTTTATCTCCACAAGCCTTGAGTATGACATTGCCTAGAATTGTTGGCATCCCATCAAAGCGAACTGCACCAGTAGGTGGTCCCAGCTGGGCAGTGAGAGCAGAAAAACGTCAAAATGGTGGCACAAGCCAGTAGATTAAAATTGTTCAGTATTATTGCTAGTGTTTTTTACCATACATACAAACGTTTGTATGCAATCAACTATGTAATTTCACTAATTTGGCCATTCACCAAGGTTGGTAAACTGCTGAAGGTTAAAAGTTGAGCCAAATTAGTAACATGCAAAAACCTTATTCATAAATAGTGGCTAATTTATTATTCTTTTATATGCATATAAATTAGCCGCCCCAGCCTCATTAAAAAGTTTTGAATTTTCTGATTGATACCGAGGTTTGGGCTCCCAATTAACATGCACATAAAATAATAATATATTGGTCACAATTTATGAACAAGATCTGTAGTACTGATATTTGGAGTGAAAATTCAACACGATGAAACTGTATATACTTCACTATCACTAATTTTATTCATTTAGCACTGTATTTCAGCCCTTTACCATTCTTAAAAGAATCGCAATTTTTTTTTAGTTTATATATGTGTGAAAAGTAGACAATAAGACATTTTATTCGTGGCATTATAACTTATAAATTTTCTTTTAACTTATTGCTAAAATAAATATTTTCCAATAAAAACATGTCTATTGATTGCCTAGGTTAAATAATACAGGGTTTGATTAGAATAGTGGATGGTATTGTGAAACCATGACTTTGTTCAAATAATATAAATTTATGCTCGCTTTGATAAATTCAACATATTCAAGTTAGGCTCAGTTAGCTAAATTATGCTGAAATTCAACACATTCAGGTTAAACTTAAGGATTGCTTAAATTAAGCTTAAATTCGACATTTTTAAGTTGAACTTGAATTATGCTTAAATTAAGCTTAAATTCAACATATTTAAGTTAAAATTAAATTAAGCTTAAATTCAACATAAGCTTAAATTCAAGACATTTAAGTTAAACTTAAAGCTAGCTTAAATAAATTAACCTTAAGCAACCTTTATGCAACAGTTAAACCTGGCTTAAACGTGCTTAAACTTATGCTCAAACGTACTTAAACTCAGGTTTAATCCGCCTTTAAACCTGCTTTAATGCAGCTTAAATTTGGCTTTTCGTCATGTGAAATAGGTTGATGTTGATTAACTGCAGTTGTAATATTTAGTTCTGTTAATTTTCTTGTAGATATCCATCCCAGCCGACTACAAATTGTGGTATGAGACGATGACAACTGAGTTTCCTGGGAGATTTGCAAAATTATTTGCTGGTCCAATGTGGAGTGGTCAGAGTAAAGAGGTGTTGGATACACTCAGAAGGTAAAACATTTATCTTAGACATATTTTAACGCTACTCTGGCTTAAAAGTTTTTTTAACGTAGCTTAAACAGTTACTGTTCATGAGCCAATGTTGCGACACTCCGATCTAGTGTCTTCATCAGGGGTCATCGTACCCTGCTGAAGACACTAGATCAGAGTGTCGAAACGTTGGGTCATGAACAGTAACTTTTAAAGCTACGTTCAAAAACGTTTATTAAGCCAGAGTAGCTTTAACTTGTCTTATTCTTCACCTGGCTGTGTTTGGGAATTTATATTTATCTTAGTTGTCACCTGTTGCTACTGGGTATAAATTATGTACAATGAAACAAGGTTATAAATTGATCTAGTAAAACCAACTTATTGTTTTTTTTGTAGTTGGTTTGGCTGATAACCTTTTTACACTGCCTACTGTACTTTTTTTATAGAAACATTTAGTAGGTAGTATCTTTTTTGGTTTTGCCATGTTGTACAATAAAATACAAATGTATAATTGTTGTTAATATAGGCTCTTGTGAATATTTACAGATTTACAGATTTTAATTACTTCTTCCCACAAGGGGCTTTTTAAGAGCAATTTACATTACTAAATTTCAAGTGGCAGAGTCGAAGGCATATTAAAGGCGCTCGAAGCAGCCACCCTACGACACATTTATGACACACATGTCAGACCACGAATCACAGACCTAGGTGTTGATTTTATGGAGGGAGGAAAACTGGAAAACCCGGCGAAAAAACCCTCGAAGCACAGGAGAGACCAACTAAACTCTACTCACATGAGTGTTCCAAGCTCGAGAATGGGGTTATTCCCAGATGGTCACCCATCCAAGTACTAACCCCGTCAAACCAGGCTTAACTTTTGGTGAGAGGCAGCGCCCTAACAGCACACGCCACCCGTGCTTCCCTATATACCAGCCTTTTCTCGCAGCACCCAGTCTAGAATTGACAAAGATCTTCCCTACGATGCCACATCTCATGTACAGGTAAATTAACTTGACATTAAGGACATGTAAGGATTGTGTAATTTCAGCTAGACAGAAATGGGTTATATTGGTGTACTGTAAATAGTGCCACAATGTGTTTTGGCAATCAGTCATTGATATTTGTCTTTTTGTTACTGTATGTATATGTATTTCAGGAAGAATTACTTGACAAATTGAAGGAGGCAAATCCAGATGGTGGATTAAAATTGATGGTACTGACTTGAAGACAGCGTTAATGGAGTCCATGAGAGAGGAATGGAATGGTGATGAGGATTTGGGTGATGGGAAATTACAGAGCATGAGGAAAGAATATGATCAAAGGATTCAAGACATGATGGCATTCACTGCTAGGGATCAAAGCAAGGAGAATGTTGTGTGCTGTCCGTCCACATGCATCAAGAGCATTGACAATGATGTGGTGTTCCTCAATGAGGGATTCATATCTGCTGCTAAAGTTTACACACATAAATATAAGGTGCACAATACTCCTGTGCAAACACTGAAAAATTGCAACTGGGATGTTGTAGAATTTCAAACACTTCTACAAGGAGCTCGAGCAATCAAGCCTTTCAAATCACCAAGGTTGTTCGCCATGACAGGGGTGACCACAATCATGTATTTAAAAGAATTGCCACAAGTACGAGGAATGGAAAGTGTGACGATATCAACTAGCAAGCATTTGATGATGTTCTCAGAGATGGAAAGAGTGGCTTGACGCATGGAGCTGTAATTGGCCAGAGAAAACAGAGCTTGCTGGATGCAGAAAGGCTTCTGTCTTGTCATGTTGTGGAATCTCTGGAACGGCTAGGTCATGTTGCCGAGGCAGAATATGTCAGGGTTGTGGTCAACTGGCATAACTCAACTGATGGAAGAGGTCTGAATCAGCTACAACGTTGCAAATACAACTACCAAATGTTAAACTACATTGAGGAAAAATAGGCACGCCCAGGTGTACATGTATCTACTGCGTTTAATGCCTATAACTACTATGGTAAAAACAATGATGCAACTGTGTACTTGTAACAACCTTGTATTCATAGTTGAACAAGATTCTTGACAAAATTGATGGAATTGTATAGTTGTAACAACCTTGTATTCAGATCTAGAGCTGAACAAGATTTTTGACAAAATTGTCTACTGTATGCTCACAGCCATGCTGTGTTTTAACTTTGATAAAGAGAACTCAGTCAACTCAGTCTCTCAGAGTAAAGCCAGCAAGGCACAAAAGGCTAAGTGCTAAAAGCTCTACTCATATCTGGCATGTGTTCCAAGCCCGGAAAGGTGCATGGTCACCCATTCAAATACTAACTCAATCCAAATGGGCTTTACTCCGGTCCTCAGTGGTGAGAGGCAGTGCACTAATAGCTTGACTATTAAAGCTATGGTACTAAAAGCTATAGTCATAAAGTATGGTAGTAAAGCTTTATGTAGGTCAATCAAATTAACATAACTAATCACAAAATTTGACTTAATTGCCTAACTTAATACAGTATTTAAATATTTTCGTTACAACAATTTGTCAAACAATAATGCAATCTAGTTAGAAGGTAAAGAAAATCGCTTGAGATAACAAGCATCTCGAGTATTACTGCTGTAAAATTTAATAGTGAATGAAAAAGATGTCCAGCAAATTATGTCATCAAAATTATAAGAGCAACCACACATGCAGAAAAGGGTACAATAAATGTTTGCACATTCATAACACAGATTTTGCATGACATCGACAGCTGCAGCATACAATTTTACTCCATTAATATTGTATATAGACTTGCCAGTTACTGACATTTTACTATTTGTCATCTACATCGACAATATGTTATTTAATAGCATATTTCGCTCGTGGACTACCATAGGTTTTGGGCATTGTTGCTTTACCATGAAGCTAACTTTGTTTTCTTAGAGGAAGGGCATCCATTTCTATTCGGCAACGCACAGTCTTGTCAGTTTACGAAGCTCGACCAGACATGTTGGCCATATAAATTGGCTCGTCTGAATATGAAATCGTCCACGCAACGACTCGATTAATTTGCTTTAAAAAACTTTTATCATTATTCCAACAACGTCTAGTACATCACAATTAAGAATGGACTACGATTCATACTTAAAATACTTACTAAATTTGTAAAAACTTCCTCTTGTTGAATATCCTGCTCCTTGTCAAATACCTCGCTCCATGTGACCAACAATGACTTATGAAATACTTGGTGTACAGTAGTTATTTTGGCTTCGGTGGTCTGTCGTGAGTCAATCGTTTTATTCTATGTTTTGATTGGCTCCGAAGGCATTCTTTTGTTAACTTACATTACATTACATTACATTACATTACCTTACACGGACGACAGCAATGTATATACTCGCGCATGCGCAGTAGATACAAAAATGCATGCCCTGGTATAGACAACAGTTTTGTACAGTATTTATTTCTCCAAGGTTATAGTCCACTGAAGTTATTTGGCATGAATAAACTGTAGAGTGAATGGACTCAATTTGTGCACCAATGTTTCTGCTAAAAGCTATCTTTGTTGTCATAATTTATTCAAATTACCATATAATTATGCTACATTTGTTTTAGACCTGTTGAAAACATAAGAGGGTTCTCTCGTGAAACCATCATAGAAGTGACAACAAATATGGAGAGCCAAGAATATAGACGTCGGGAAATTGACCACATTGGTTACCCAGAGCATCCCAGTGCTGGTGGTACAGATGATCTAGAGACGTTTTTTGGTATAGTTCACAGGAACCTGGGAGCTACATTCACCCTAAAACAGTTTAAACAGTATTGGCCTAAAGCTGTCAGGTATCCTCGCACCTCACCTCCCAGAGAGCCTGCTTGTAGGCCATATAATAATTATTGTGTTTTAATTTGTATATTTTTCTTACAGGGAATTCACAAAGAGAATGGACCAGACACTTCCCTTCTACTACTATACACTAAACGACAGGTACAGAGAGGAACTTCCATCTTTTGACGAGAAGCCAGTATATGATGAGGAGACCGTCAGTGCTCGGAATCATCCTATGAGACTTCATCGTATGTGCATGAATCAAAGAGAGGATAGCTCAATTTTTGTTTGTGCTAGATCTATCCTCCCTGCTAGCCATGCCAAAACAATAAGACAAAGCTTCCACAAACCTGAAGATTATTTGCCTGCTCCTCACAAATGAGGATAATGTACGGTACATACATACTGTCACCTGTAAGTTCCCATATTATGCCTCTCAACCATGTTCCTAGCAACATGGTAGAAACTGTTGCCATGGTGCTGTTTGCCATAATTGACATCATTATAATTTAATTTGCATAATATTAGAAAAGCCTTAAGAACGACAATAGATATCACAAAACTCAACTTTCAAACAAAATCAAATTATAATTTAATCAAAATTACAAAATAAAATAAAATTTATAATGCATGGGATTAAATTTTATCATTGTACCTGTAGTTTTTTTTGTTTAGGCAACCACCTATTCCTCTTAGTTACCAGAATGTTTGCAAAATACCTATGTGCCCCCAGGCCATATACATATCTATAAATAACATTGCTTAAAACAATATTTGTAACCTCAATGTTTCTCATAGCATCGGTCACTTTTGGTACTTTTACAGCTGGAATGTAGCCAATTGGAGTCCATATTTCAAGACTTGCACAACAATAGCATTTTCATCTCGCTTGTTTGTTGGTTCATAGTGTAAGCGTAACTGGGGAGTGTTCTGGTTAATCATTTGTTGTTTGCACTCAGTGCACCTTGAAAATGATCATGGCAGCTACTGCCCTTCATTAATATAAGTTCAGTAAATTGATCCACCTCTTCCTCATTTCGTATAGTCCGCACTGGTTCTGGTTCTTCAGTTTCATTGACATTCAACTCTAGAATATCGTCAAATTCGTCAATAAATTCATCATCCATGTGTAGCAGATGCTCACGGTCAGCTGGATTTTGTTGCAAATCTTGCAGATCCACCACAACCTTACCAGTGTTCGGAAAATTTGAACAATTGCATGTTAGCTTGTCAACATCCAATGTGGACATACATCCAATAGTGGGCATACTCTATTGAATTTTCCTGCGGGTAATGTGGAGGTAATGCAGTGGCACTAACTGACAGAACAGCACAAGTCCCAAATTAGAAGAACTTCCTCATATCCACTAGCAACATCATCTTGATCAAACTGAAATTAAAACAGGGAGTATTCAATCTCTCAAATGCAAATCATAATACTGTATTATCTGAAAATATAAATCATATTACTGCATTTTTAAATCAATGCTGGAGACAGCATTCATACCCCATTATGCACCTATCAATGTTAAGCCACAAGGGGGGGGACCCATGGCCCATGGGATATTGACTGTTGACATATCCCAAGACAGGGAAATTTGACAAGCTCAAGGGGACATGATTTTTTACACATAAAATGATCTTAATACTATTTTTTAGCACTTGATATTGCCCAGGGAAGGGTATTTTCAATATCCCTGTGGGTTGCCCCCACCCTGGGGCTTAACATTGATAGGGGGATTATACCATAAGTTCTTGACTGAGCAAGTTGTTACCCCGTGTGCATGCATGCATGCACTGGTCATTCTGTCTTCCATGCTCAAGGTCTGGTAGAAGGCACACCAGGTACCAAGCACTTCTTGTTATAGAAATGTATGCTATAGTAATCGTTTATATGCAATACATGAAAGGACTGAGTGACTTACCAGGGCTAAAAGTGCCTTTACTTTTACAGAACTGGTGAAACAAAGTTGTGCAGAAAACGTTTGGCCAAGACAATTTATGTTTGTCTCGATAATAAAACTTTGAATAGTGTGAGTGAATTCAGACAGTTTAATACCAGTCACCAGAGGCAGATCGAGACAGACTATCAGACTATGATAAACAATGACTCGTTTAATATTTATGTTAATACAAGAAAAATCTTGAACACGTGTTTGAAGTAAATTCTTATTAAATTGTGCAAACAACTTACCTTGAATGATGCACTTGATATAACAGTTATCACACATGGTGAATTTACACCTTCGAGTTTCTGCCAGTGAATTTAAAAAACTGAAGTGGCCAAAAAGGCTTCTCATACTTAGAAAAGGTAAACTAGGTATTTCAAAAGTTAAAGGAAACTGTGTATCAATACAATGAATGTGTAAAATGTTGGAGTCTTCGAGTATTGCTGCTTGACAGACATGTTGCTCCAACGCGTCCATGTTGGAAGTGACGAATCCGGCGAGAGTTGCAGTTGATAATATGCTTCGGCCGAAATGCATCATGGGATAACCGGTCAATCCTCCTTTCGTCTTGTACAATTTATTCAATTTATTGAATAAATTATGTTATTATGCCTCGCCTACAAAAAAAACTCAACTATTAAATAATGTCAGATAAAATGTACTGGGTCTGTACCTCACTTATGTCACAACAGTTTTTCTCATTTTCATCCCCAAAATATACTTCCCCAACCACGCCACATATTCCACATATCATATTATTTAAATCTCGCTCTGTAATTGCTTCAAAGCAGTAGAAGCCATCACAAAGGCGGTTGGCTATGTTGGTCAGCTCATTTTCTGTGGGTGACTCCTGAAAAAAATTATATGTCATTTCTGTAGAGACGAGATTAGAGTACACTTGAGTTTTATAGACTTTCTATAGACTTTCACCTTTGGGCCAAGCCGTGCATCATCGGTTTTGGTAATATATACAGTACAATTAGATCATACGGGAGCACAGGTGGCGTGTGCTATTAGGGTGTTTGCCTCTCACCAATAGTTAAGCCCGGTTAGACGGGGTTAGTACTTGGATGGGTGACCGTCTGGGAATAGCCCTGTTCTCAGGGTGGGGACTCATGCGAGTAGAATTTAGTTGGTCTCTCCTGTGCTTCGAGGGTTTTTCGCCGGGTTCTCCGGTTTTCCTCCCTCCGTAAAACCAACACCTATAGGTCTTAGATGTAAATGGAGGACCCCACCAGCTCTGCTGAAAAACTTATCCTCCTTAAATAAAGAATAATAATACTGTACATACATACCTAATCCGTAAATAAACTTATTTACTTACTTCTACTCTTTCAACCATTGCATTTAGTTTGCCCTGAATGGAAATTGGCAAACCTCTTAACTCTTTTTAAAAGCTGTCTCAACTCTAGAAGAATTTCAAGGGAAACTAGAACCTTGTCACAGATATTGAACAAGCCTAATGTGAAAAGAAAGAAAAATAACAAATTATGCCTTGTGGTGGTCAGAGGTGAGTAAAATTTTTGAAATTAATTACAAATACAGTAATCATAATATTGCAACTGCTGTACTATTAATATAAATTTATATGTTTGGAACACCACCATTAAAGTGGCCGAGCTTGAGAAGATGTCATAGCCTCAATAACAACAAAAGATCATTGTTATCAACAAAAGGGTCTTTGTTGTTATTGAGGCTATGACATCTTAAGCTTCCTCAACTCATTCTTCTCAAGCTTGGCCACTTTAAAATGGTGGTGCTCCAAAATATAATCTTTACATGTAAAATACCACCTTTTCTTCAATGAATTGGAATGAAACTTTTGCACAATTACCAACTACCATAACATCATGGAGAACCACTTACCAAGCTCATAAGGAATGACCTGGTGCATTGCTGAACATTTGGAACATACTTTTACATGAACCTTTGAAACGATTCATATCTGTGATAAGTAAAGATTTCCCACGTGTTCCTGGATGAGGTTTTGCAGGTCCAAGTTTTGCACCCCAAACTTCACAATTTTCCAGTTGTGGTTCAAACACATCTCGCTATCCAAGTGGAGATCCATCAATTCTCCCCACTTGTTGAATTATAGCTGCAGGGATTGAATAAGGTAATGTTTTCTTTTCTTTAATTTCAATGGTACCCTTACGTGGTTCATTGCCACTATGAGTCTCTTAACTGAGATCATTAAGAATTAATGAGGTTGAAGGAGAATCTTCATTGTCAGTACATTGGTTGAAAATTCCTAATGACAGTAATATATGTATACGAATACATATACATCTGGATTTTTGCTGTTTAGCTCCGAGCATAACACTTTTGCAGTCTTTGGAGCAACATCGCATCTCTTTATCAGTCACCCTGACATGACAGTATCCAGCAGTGCTGTTAGTAGTGGCCTTCCCAAACAGACAATACATTGTCGGTGAAACATGGGCGGCTATTGGTAAATGATTTTCCATTCTTGTTGTATCATCACACGGATACAAATCTATATTATGAGGAAGCCGATAAATGTGAAGGAGACTGGTGGAATGTTCAAGGTTCTCCATATGTTGGCACTTAAAGCTGGAGACTTTCTGGCTATTTATAAGAATTGCTCGGTTCTGCTTGTAGTTGTGGTGGTGGCATATTGATGTATTCTTTTCTGTTATGATTATGCATCGGTCATCATGAGTGCTGGTATTAGCAGAATAAATAGTAGTTTCTCCTGATTTGGCGACAAGGGTACATTTTTGCGCTCCTTTTTTTATTTATGTATGAACCTCCGAGTTCATAACCACATTCAGGACAAAGTGGAGGTTTGTAGCGAGTAAAATATTCTGCCACACTGTGCACAAGAACCTCGGCCACGTTTGGACCCAGTTTTAGTGGATTCCTATAAATTGCGACATACTAAAGGTAAACAACAGTTCAGCTTTGCATCATTCTTTGGCTACACAGTTGGTAATTTCGAATTGCATGATGATTATTGTCGATTTCAGCTGTTTTCAACGCGTGGTTTCGTAATTTGGAATTGCAGAATCAATAACAACACATTCTCCGAAAGAAATCGTATCAAAAGAAAGTCTGGTCGACTGTAAAGGTGAACTTCGAATCGAACATGACACTTGGCAACGAACTTCCGAACCGCGCGTTGACAAGTGAGCTGAAATCCGAACCGCGCGTTGAAAAGTGAGCTGAAATTGACAATAACAACATATTTTCCAAAATAAATCGTATGAAGAGAAACTCTGGTCGACTGAATGTTTTATTTGGTTTTATTCAACCAACTTCCCCCAGAAGAGTTAAATCAAAATAATTATTACGGCACAAACTTCCTGTGGTCTCTATAGTTACAAGGATTTACTGTATAATCAACAGAAAAACTGGTGGGTACTCGGTTCGTTGCGTTTATAGTTGTCATCATACACAACTCGTTACTCGCAACCTTCTCTTGGAAGCAGCACAAGCTAAGCTATCCGTATATAATAGGAAGCGCAAATATACAAACGCAATTCCAAGCTATATATAGGGGGCGCAAATACACAATGAACATTCGAACTTGGCAACGAGCAACGAACTTCAGGAAATTCAACGCCTAAGTCATTTACGGCCGAAGATCCCCAAAAGCCAGGAAACAAAGTTCACGCTAATAATCCTGGTGAGATTGCTAACTTATTTAACGAGTACTTTCATTCAGTTTACAACCCTCCCGCTAATCTATCACCACCAACTGATGTCTCTGACAGTCCTCGTGTATTACCTACCTTTTCCGCCATCGAGTTCTCGGTGGACGAGGTGGGTAAAGTGTTGCAATCGGTTGACCCATTCAAGGCTATAGGTCCTGACGGGATTCCGCCCGCATTCTTAGAGAATGCGCTTTTCAACTAGCTATGTCTATTATTCAACAAATCTCTTCGTCACTCACAGATTCCGAGCGAATGGAAATTGACCAATATCATCCCACTTTTCAAGAAAGGGAAGAAAGACGAGGTTGAAAACTACCGTCCAATTTCTCTCCTGTCTTCTGTTGGCAAGGTCCTTGAACGTGGTGTTTCAACTGCCTTTCATCACACATTCATTCATTAATCGATTCTGCTCAACATGGTTTTGTAAACGGAAAATCTTGTTCATCCCAGCTCTTATCTGTCCTTCATGTTATTGGTAAGAACCTTGATGAAGGCAAGCAAACTGATATGGTATTTATGGACATTTCAAAGGCATTCGATTCAGTGGATCATCCAACATTAATACCTAAACTGCATGCCTTCGGTATTTCAGACAACCTACTACTTTGGTTTGAAAACTACCTCTCGGGAAGATTACAGCAAGTGGCAATTCAGGGCGCAACATCCGAACAGCTACCAATAACTTCAGGCGTCCCTCAGGGCTCAATCTTGGGTCCGCTCCTATTTCTTGTCTACGTCAATGACATCCCTAATTACATCTCGGCTTCTACCGATATCGCCGTGTTTGCCGACGATACCAAGTGCTTTAAAACAATCCGGACTGTTAATGATGCCGCAGTTCTTCAAAGGGATATAGTTGCTCTGGAATCTTGGTCCAACAACCACAGTCTAAACTTCAATATATCAAAATGCCAAGTCTTATCTATAACAAGAAAAAAGGCCCCGATCAAGTTTACATACAAGTTGGAAGGATTAGCTATCAATCATGTAAGTGCGGAGTTGGCCTTGGGTGTCAAAATAAACTCTACGCTTAATTGGAAAGATCAAGCTAATGAAATGCGGTCTAAAGCAAACAAGATGCTGGGCGCAATTAGGCGATCCACACTTGAGATGGAAGATATCCAAGCCAGAAAGTTGCTATACCTTCAGCTTGTACGAACCAACTTCAGTCATGCTTCCCAAGTATGGTGTCCCCAAACAATAGAACTAATTGGCGGCATTGAAAAAGTACAACGGAGGGCAACGAAGTTTATCCTAAACCTTGGTTTTTTCTACCGACATTTCATATCCAACAAGGTTAAGCAAACTCAACCTACTGCCAGTTACGTACTGGCACGAATATCTAAACTTGGTCATGCTGTTTAAGATCATGAACGGGATGGTTTCAGTATCCCACGGCGTTCACGTTGTCGCTGTCTCTTCAGGGAAAACTCGAAGCCCATGCAACGAAGATGTTGTAAAGATGTTGTCCCATTCGCAAAAACAGTAACTTTCCAGTCTTCTTATTTTATCAGATCTTCAAAAGTCTGGAATACTCTTACTCTAGATACTAATCTACGAAATAGGCATATCTCTTTGACTACCTTTAAAGCTAAGTTAAAGAAATATTATTACGATGCCTTCTTGAGGGTTTATGACACCGGGAAACCCAGAACTTGGAAATCCGTGTGCGTTAAATGCAAACGGGCTAGACCCCTTGCAAAAAGTGTGAGTTGTTGCATGCTTTTAAAATTAGTTTTTATTGTTAGATTGTATTAGGATTTTACCTTTTTTATATTCATTTTATCTGTCTACTATTACGGCATGTTGGGTTGTTTTCGAAATTATCTTTATGGTCTTTAAGCGAAATATTTGAATTGTCTGTTCAATTCTGTCACTAATTTTTAGTTTGTTTGAAATGTTTTATAATTCTTCATCAATCTGTGTTATTGTGTCCTCTGATCCATGTTTGTATGATTTTGTTATATTATCATGCAGAAGTTTGTTTTCTTTAAGTCATTAGCCAAAGACTGTTGAAAGTGATCGTGTGTTTTTCGAAACTTGATGTTTTCAATCAGTTTTATTAGATCTTCTTCGAAACCTTTAGTTTCCATAACTGTTGGTGGTGCTTTTTTAGAAGGAAGTCCAAAAGAGTTGTTTCGGTGGAATTTTTACAGTCATTGAGGAAAAAGTGGGCTTTCCATCTCATGCGTCTGATTACACTTTCGACTTTTTCAATAAATGTTCTCAAATAAGCGTCCTTTGATGGTATTGGGATGTTTTTCAATGAATAATCGAATCGAAATTGTCTCATTTTTTGGTACGGATTACGTAAACAAGAGTGCACAACCGATAAACAGGTGCAAATATACGAACGAGCACGTGTGGTTTTGTTCACGGAATGTCGGAAAGTGCTCAATCCCATAAAGGTAGAGCGAATATAGTATAGTTTAAGTGGGCTTACCTCAAAATGTTGAGTGTCGCAACTGTCAGTTTCACGCGGGGCGATCTTCAGGTGACTGAGTAGTTTCGATTCGTGGGCCGCTTAGATGGTTTTGGTCGGAAGGTGGGCGTGTGGGCGGTGGAACGATCAATGCATCCCTCAAATGGTTTTGGTCGAAAGGTGGGTGTGTGGGTGGTGAAACAATGAATGCATCCCTTAAATGGTTTTGGTCGAAAGGTGGGCATGTGGGTGGTGGATTCCTCAAACTCCTTTCCTTGTTTTGATTGTTGTTTAGATTGTTGATATTAAATTTATTGTTATGCCTGCATGTCGAAATGATTTCTGATCTTTTATTGAGTAAAAAGTGTTTGTCTGCTTTCATGATACAAAGTTTCTCTTCCAAACATAAATTGCATCTGCCTGGTCCTCCTGAGTAGGAAGCCGCGCGTTTTAAAATAGACCAGGTTATGTTGAAATTTTGGGTTTTTTCTTTTAAATCCCAAATGTGTTTCGAAAGTTCGGTTTCGTTTGAATATTTTTTGTTTTGGAAAGATTTAGTGTGATTTCTGAAATTGTTTGCTGTCATGCCAATGTAGTGTTTGGTGTTATTACAGTTGCATGAACAACGCCAAGTCCACAATCACGAAGCACAACGCACACATACTTAAAAAAAATCGGGTACAAAATGAAAACACAGCCAGTTGCAACTGCAGGGATAAAAGCAAGTGTCCACTTCATGGACAGCGCCTGACAAATAGCATAGTATACAAAGCAACTGTTTCCACAAGCGACAAATAACACCAAACACTACATTGGCATGACAGCAAACAATTTCAAAGAGTGATACAGAAATCACACTAAATCTTTCCAAAACAAAAAATATTCAAACGAAACCGAACCTTCGAAACACATCTGGGATTTAAAGAAAAAAAAAAATTAAACATAACCTGGTCTATTTTAAAACACGCGGCATCCTACTCAGGAGGACCAGGCAGATGCAATTTATGTTTGGAAGAGAAACTTTGTATCATGAAAGCAGACAAACACTTTTCACTCAATAAAAGATCCGAAATCATTTCGACATGCAGGCATAAAAATAAATTTAATATCAACAATCTAAACAACAATCAAAACAAGGAAAGGAGTTTGAGGAATCCACCGCCCACACGCCCACCTTTCGACCAAAACCATTTGAGGGATGCATTCATTGTTTCACCACCCACACGCCCACCTTTCGACCAAAACCATTTGAGGGATACATTCATCGTTTCACCGCCCACACGCCGACCTTCTGACCAAAACCATTTAAGCGGCCCACGAATCGAAACTACTCAGTTGCCTGAAGATCGCCCCGCGTGAAACTGACAGTTGCGACCTCAACATTTTGAGGTAAGCCCACTTAAACTATACTATATTCGCTCTACCTTTATGGGATTGAGTACTTTCCGACATTCAGTGAACAAAATCACTCGTTTGTAAATATATATATTACATACATTATATATGTATGTATATATTACATACATTATATATGTATGTATATATATATATATATATAAGACAAGAGGATAAACTTCGGTTACTTCATTAAAATTTTATTCACTACAAATTTGTTTCATGTGGCAAGCAAAGCTTGCCACACTCATCAGGTGATTATCGCGTCTTGCCACACGAAACAAATTTGTAGTGAATAAAATTTTAATGAAGTAACCGAAGTTTATCCTCTTGTCTTATTCCGCTCTATCTCGGTATTGAGCACTCTATTCATATGTTTTCAAACTTGCTACTATATATATATATATATATATATATATATATATATATATTAATATCACGGCCACCTCGGTTTTCATTGTTTCCACACGCACATTTAATATCGAAATAACCCGATGCATAAAGATGAGGTACGATTAGTAACTAATAGGCAATATCATTGCCCAATGCAACGGGACCTTGCCTAAAACATTTCGAGTAGAGTACACTGGTAGCGCCCCCAATCGAGAAGTAGAGACAAGTGTTTGCCTATCTTGAAGTAGGTTCGCTGAACCCGCTTGTACCGGCAGCGCCCTAAACGAAAGGCAAACTTTCATTGTGTTACTGGTTTGTTATCTCAAGAATTTATTACAGTTTGCCTAGAACATAAAATGTGGGACTAATACTAAATCAATGCGCATGTCTTTACACTGTTGTTGTTTTTGTAAGGTATATGTTACAGTTAATTGATGTAATTATATATTAAATAATAATACTAGGAATGGATTATGACGTATGATTAATTTGAGAGAGTGTGATTAAGACAGATAACGTCAGACGAGATGAGACTGTGACCGCACGAATGTTGATTAAAACTTAGAAATTCTAGTTACTCTTGTGTGTTCTGGACCAACGTTACATTGGTGGCAGCGGTGGGATCTACACCGGTTTATTTTGATTGTCGATAGAAATGGATCCGAACAACGAAACCGAACAGCAAGCGGTGGCCGTACCAGAAACGAAACTCGCGGTTGGCGCTATCCGAACTCCGAAACCATTTACAATGGGTTCTCATTTCGAGGTTTGGTTAAAGCGCTGGCAAACTTACGCGAAATGTGTGAGAATTCCAGAAGACTCCAAGGCAGGTGCCCTTGTTTTATCGCTCGACGACAACGCGTTCCAAGCAATCGATCAGCTAGGGCTAGATATCGAAAAGGATAGTTATGACGAAGTCAAAGCAAAACTCCTGAATCGCTTCGCGTCGAAAGCAACAGAGCCCAAATTAAGATTCAAGCTCAACCAACGTAAACAAGAACCAGGAGAAACGTTAGAAACTTTTGGGGGTATTTTACTTGACCTAGCAAAACGAGGCCACCGTGGTTTGGAACCCAAACATCAAGACGAAATTAAAGATACTGGGGTCAGCTTAAGTGAGATTTCGGGTAGGCGGTCTGGATGTGATGCAAAATACTTTGATTACTGAAGGGGTAACCCAAGACTGTTTGCTAGGAGCTGACTTTCTAACCGAAAACGGTTGTTTAATTGACTTGAAAACAGGCTCTCTCAACGCGGGTAAACATACCGTCGCTCTCCGATACCAAGCCAGACCACCTTGTGTTTGCCGTGTCATCCTAAAAGACACAGTAGTGGTGCGACCTAACGCAGAAATGGTTCTTCCAGCCATTGTACAGAGTGATGGAGACAATAGCACAGATTTTCCTGGCGTTTTCGAAGTTAAGGACGGTTTCGAATCAAAACACCAAGTCTTGGCAGCGAGAATTGTGGCACCACGACCTTCGCAGGGAATAATGCCAATACGTATTGCTAATTTGTTGGAGACGCCAGTAACTCTTTATAGAAACCTAAGCGTGGGAAATTTCCACCCATTATGTGGTTCGGAGGCCAGCACTGACCAACCTGACGACACATTCATAGAAGTCAGCCACGTCAATGCAAGTCCCAGTTCAGTCTCGAAGGTCAAGAGATCACAGCGGCAAGGAGAACATTTCAAAGCTTCATTGGAGATAGAGGACTTGGGGCTCACGAACGATCAACAAACCAAGCTAACTCAGCTTGTAGACGACTTTGAAGATATATTTTCCACAGGTGACGGCGATTTGGGGCGAACCAATAAAGTGTACCACAAGATCAGTACTGGAGATGCTTCTCCAATCCGTCAAAGAGCTTGTCGAGTAGCACCCCACCAAAGGTCCGAAGTCAGTCGCATGGTGGATGAGATGCAGCAGCAAGGAGTCGTTCAACCATCCCAATCACCATGGGCATCACCAATTGTTCTCGTGTGGAAGAAAGATGGGATGACAAGATTCTGCGTCGACTATCGACGTCTAAACAACGTCACGCGTAAAGATTCCTTCCCTTTGCCCCGTGTGGATGACATTCTGGATTCCCTTGGAGAAGCTTGTTGGTTCTCAACGCTAGATCTGGCGAGTGGCTACTGGCAAGTGGAGCTTGACCACCAAGATCGAGAGAAGTCTGCATTCGTTACACCTCAAGGGTTGTACGAATTTCGAATAATGCCCTTTGGGTTGTGTAACGCCCCGAGCACCTTTCAGCGCCTGATGGGGTTGGTGTTAGCCGGACTTACGTGGGAATCGTGTTTGGCTTATTTAGATGATATCATCGTCTTTGGACGAACATTTGACGAGCATCTGGAACGCTTACAATCTGTGTTCGAGAGATTTCGTGGGGCGGGGCTTAAGCTGAAACCGAAGAAGTGTCGTCTGTGTCGGCGCGAAGTAACCTTTTTGGGGCATGTGGTCAAACAAGATGGGGTGGCTGCCGACCCCGAGAAAACCGAAAGAGTTGCTTCCTGGCCAGTCCCTACGAACCCGGCTGAGTTGCGAAGCTTTTTGGGTCACGGTTCATTAAAGATTTCGCCAAAATCGCTAGTCCATTACATCGTCTTACCGAAAAGAAGACCGAATATCGATGGAGCGAAGAAGCTGACGATGCTTTTAGAGAATTGAAGTGGCGACTAGTTTCCGCGCCCATCCTAGCGTACCCGAGGTACTCAGACCCATTCATCCTCGACACCGACGCTAGTGATCGTGGTATTGGTGCAGTTCTCTCCCAGATACAAGACGGCAAAGAGAGAGTGATTGGCTATGGAAGCAGGACATTGACCAAAGGAGAAAGACATTACTGCGTGACTCGCCGGGAAATGCTCGCGGTGGTTACCTTCACTCGTCATTTCCGATGCTATTTACTCGGACGGCCTTTTGCTGTTCGAACAGATGACGCGGCACTGCAGTGGTTACAACGGTTCAAGGAGCCCGAAGGACAGGTGGCTCGGTGGTTGGAGCAACTGCAAGAGTATCATTTTCAAGCCGAACACCGACCGGGAACAAGACACAGCAACGCTGATGCCCTGTCGAGACGACCTTGTGATCAATGTGGTGACCCACATAACGTTGATGCCGTCCATATGTCACCACCAGAGGGTGGGGCTTCCAGGGAGTCTCTCAATGATGGGACACTAACACCCACACTAACAACCATACAATCAGCTCAGGAAGGAGATCCACAACTAGGACCTATTCGACGTCGTTTACTGGCAGGGAAGGACCACCCTATTGTTGAAGAAATGTCCGGCTCTGGACTGAGAAATCGTGGCTATTGGGCTCAGTGGGATCAGTTGTTCCTGGAAAATGGTGTGGTTCATCGACACTGGGAAGATAGAGATGGGAAGAGAATCCTAAAGCAAATGGTGGTACCACGAGAACTTGTCCCTGTCGTTATCAAAGAATTGCATGATGGAGTAGCAGGAGGGCATCTTGGCGTGATGAAAACCGTAGGGAAGGCAAGAGAACGGTTTTATTGGATAGGGTTGAGGGAAGACATCGTACTGTGGTGCCGTCAGTGTCCTGAATGCGCTAAACGTAAATCTCCAGCAAGACCAAACCGAGCACCGTTGGTGCCTGTTCATACCGGGTTTCCAATGGAGAGGGTGGCACTAGATATTGTGGGTCCGTTACCTATTACCCAACATGGAAACAAGTACATACTCGTGGTTTTTGACTACTTTACTAGATGGCCCGAAGCCTACCCTCTTGCGAACCAAGAAGCTGAATCCATAGCACGAGTGCTAGTCAACGAATGGATTTGTCGGTTCGGAGTCCCAATGCACATTCACTCCGACCAGGGACGTAATTTTGAGTCAAAGATCTTTAAGGAAATGTGCAATCTTCTTGGCATGGAAAAGATGGACTCGTGGAGCGCTTCAACCGGACACTAATTGGGATGCTGAGCATACGCGTTGCAGAGGATGAGACTTCTTGGGATGATCATCTCCCCACCACTATGTTGGCCTACCGTTCCAGTGTGCAAGAATCCACTGGTTACACGCCATTCCACTTGATGTTTGGGAGAGAGATTCGACTCCCCATCGATTTGATGTTTGGTAGAGATCCTGACACGATGAAGGAGACCACCGAGTATGTTGTACAACCCAAACAACACCTGGAGGAAGCCTACGAGCAAGTACGGAAAAGGACGGGGTTTGTACAAGGTCGGCAGAAAGACCGGTACGATCAACGAGCAGTTGGTGGCCGATACAAAGTTGGATACCGAGTCTGGCTTCACAATCCAGCCGTCAAGAGGGGTTTAAAACCAAAGTTCCATCGTCCCTGGACTGGCCCTTTTGTTGTGGTAAAACGCATAACATGTGGTGTATCGTATCCAGCGCGAGGGGAGAAGAGCTCGTTCAGTGGTTCACTTTAACCGGTTAAAACCTTGTGACACTCCACCCTCTATACCTGGTGAGAGAGCATCCTTATTGGAGACTAACCACAACACACCAGCTCAGAGCGACAACGAATTGGAAGATGAGAGCAACGATGATGTGGTGCAGTTACCAGATCCGGATGATGGGGTGCAGGTACCAAACCCAGATGATGTGGTGCAGTTGCCAGCACAAGCAGAACCGCCTGAAATAGCTGCAGATGAAGAAAATGAACAACATGAAGAAATTAACCGAGTTCTACAACGCCGAGTAATCCGACCTCCTCACTGGCACGCTGATTACGAGGTGGATACTATCACTTATGCCAGTATCGTGAAAGGAATTTTACGCGAGGACACGGGACGTGTCTCTAAATAAGGGGGGAGCAATGTAACGTATATGTTACAGTTAATTGATGTAATTATATATTAAATAATAATACTAGGAATGGATTATGACGTATGATTGATTTGAGAGAGTGTGATTAAGACAGATAACGTCAGACGAGATGAGACTGTGACCGCACGAATGTTGATTAAAACTTAGAAATTCTAGTTACTCTTGTGTGTTCTGGACCAACGTTACATTTTTATAGACAACTATCTAATATTAGTTTATGTGCGTGAATTTGCATTAGGTCAATGGTAACCATTGAACCGATCATATACATGTATTGTTATTTAAAAGCGCTTGTAATATATTTACAGATATATAGATATATAAATGGCTATTGCATTTCAAATAAAGATAGTTACCGTAAAAAATCGTCAGCCTTTACACACACGATAGATGGCCACGTTTGGATGTCGGTTTTATGCCAGATACATCCCTCGGGCCTCTCGTTCTTCCTCGGTAACCGTAATATTACAATATTACGGGTCTTTTACTAAACCTCCCTCGGCTTTCGGGTACATTTAGTCACTAATCAACCTATATGTTATGCTATTTGTTGTAATTATTAAAATATTACTTATTAAGTATTAACATATTCGTGGCTCATTTAATTAGCATGTATGTAGTAGGTATAAAAGACCTTTCTGTTATGAATTAAACGTCTTCTTATGAAACACGTGTGGTAGTTGAATATCTAACAAATTGGCGACGAAGATGGGATTCTCTTGAAGAGAATTTGGTATAGTCTGAGGTGTAAGAACTACCACTGAAACTATGGCAGCCTATGGACACATGGATGAATATCGGCAAGGCCAGGATTGGGATGAATATGTCGAACACTTAGAACAATATTTTATAGCGAACTCGATAGAGGATGCGGCCCAAAAGCGAGCGATATTTCTGACTGTGTGCGGCCCGCAAACGTATAGTTTAATACGGAACTTGCTATCACCAGCAAAGCCTACGGATAAAACATTTACAGAGTTGACGGTATTGATGAAAACGTATTTTAATCCAAAGCCTTTGGTTATCGCTGAACGATTTAAATTCAGTCAACGACAACAAAAGCCAGGTGAATTGATTAAAGAATTCGTGGCGGCGTTACGGAAGTTGGCGGAACATTGCAATTTTGGTGATTTCCTGAATGAAGCTCTTCGAGATCGATTGGTTAGTGGGTTGTCGTCACATGCTATGCGACAACGACTGCTCGGGAAGGAAGTGAATTTGCAGGAAACGATTCAAATTGCTGAGACTATGGAAGTCGCCGAGCAACAAGCAAATGAATTCAAGCAAGACCGTGGCAAGAGCAACTGTGTTGGTGGTAGAGACCGAAGAGAACGAGTGACTCGCGGAGAGTGTTTTCGTTGTGGTAGTGTAAACCATGAACCGGAGTCCTGTTATTACAAGAAGTCTCGATGTTATAATTGCAAAGAAACTGGTCATCTTCGCCAAAAATGTCCAAAACCTGTGGCAAAAGATTCTTCAACGAAGCCGAGTGGTTCAAAATGGCCGGAGGGAAAGTTGAAGAAGAAATCGTCAAAGATTCGGTTGTTGGCAGAGAGAAGTGAAGATACCGAAGCTTTTGTGCAACCAGATACAGTGCAAGGATGGCCGCTGTTCTCGGTGACAGCGAACTCTGCAGAGGAAATTGTTATTCCTTTGGAAATAGAATCGCAGCATTGTGAAATGGAACTAGATACCGGTGCTGCGTTGTCCATTATATCGGAAGCCCTATACAAAGAGAAGTTCAAAGATATTCCAATGACAACTACTGAGGCGATGTTAAAGACGTACACAGGGCAAGTTGTTCCTGTAGTTGGCCAGATAGAAGTAGAGGTCCAGTACGGGAAGCAGAAAGAAAAATTACCTTTGATCGTGGTTCGGGGTAGTGGACTGCCTTTGTTCGGGAGGAATTGGTTGGCAAAAATCAGCCTAAACTGGCAAGTGATAAAGAAATTACCAGTCATTCAGAGTGTGGAAAACCTGATGGTGAAGTACGCCGATTTTTGATACTTTGAAGATACATTGGGAACTATGAAGGGAGTAACTGCCAAACTGGAGGTAAAAGCTGAGGCCAAACCAAAGTTTTTAAAGCTGCGTGCTGTGCCGTATGCATTGAAAGGTAAGATTAATGATGAATTACAACGATTGGTAACACTGGGTGTTCTAGAGAAAATGAGTTATTCCACTTGGGCAGCCCCCATTGTTCCTGTGTTAAAGCCTGATGGGACGGTGCGGATCTGTGGGGACTACAAAGTTACTGTGAATAATGACCTTGAGGTACACCAGTACCCGCTGCCAAAGGCAGAGGATTTATTCGCTAATTTAAATGGGGGTAAGAAATTTTCCAAGTTGGATCTCTCCCATGCATATCAGCAAGTCCTATTAGATAACGAGTCAAGAGCCTATGTGACCATTAATACCCACCAAGGTCTGTATAGATACACTCGATTACCTTTTGGAGTTGCTTCCGCCCCAGCTGTGTTCCAAGAAACTATGGATAAAGTTTTGACGGGTTTACAGGGAGTAGGTTGTATTTTGGATGACCTACTGATTACAGGGAAAGATGATGCTGAGCATCTCCAAAATCTCGAAGCAACCTTGCAACGATTACAGCAGTTCGGGATCAGGCTAAGGTGGGAGAAATGTGCTTTGATGCAGCCATCTGTTGAGTATTTTGCGTTTAAAGTTGATGCTTCTGGCATCCAGCCTTCCGCGACCAAGTTAGAAGCAATTTCCAAGGTACCAGTTCCCCAGAATGTGAAAGAGCTACAGTCTTTCCTTGGGTTGGTTAACTATTACCGGAAGTTTATTCCAGAGATGTCTAGTATTGCTCAGCCCCTAAACCGGTCGCTGGGAAAGGGGGTGAAGTGGTCCTGGGATGCAAATTGCCAAGCTGTTTTTGAAAGGTTAAAAACCAAGTTAACCACAGCCGAGGTGTTGGTTCACTATAATCCAGAGAAACCCCTAGTACTGGCTGCGGATGCATCTCCCTGGGGACTTGGAGCAGTATTATCGCATGTGTACCCTGGTGGGGAAGAGCACCCCATAACCTTTGCCTCTAGATCATTATCATCAGCTGAGAAGAATTACTCGCAGATCGAGAAGGAAGCCTTGTCAATTATTTTCGGAATTCAGAAATTCCATGAATATTTGTACGGACGGCGGTTTACATTAATCACTGATCATCAACCTTTAACAACCATCCTGGGTCCCAAGACAGGAATTCCTGTTTTAGCGGCATCAAGATTACAGAGATGGGCCATTAAATTATCTGCTTATCAGTATGATATTAAATATCGGTCTACTACACGAAATGGGAATGCTGATGGGTTGTCCCGGTTACCCGTTGAAGGAAGCAACGTCTCTAAAGAGCTGTTGATTGGGGAAGAGGAAGTCTCCGTGTTTAATATCATGCAAATAAATAAGTTACCTGTTTCTGCCCGGAATATTAGACATGCAACCCAGCATGACCCGACCTTATCACGAGTGAGGAACTTTCTATTAAACGGTTGGCCTGACCAGAAAGATCTTCCTCCAGAAGTATTACCATATTATCGTCATCAAACGGAGTTGACCGTGGAAGAAGGATGTCTTTTACGTGGGATACGTGTAATTATTCCTGAGAAATACCAGCGCCAAGTGTTGGAAACGTTGCACGAGAACCATCCGGGAATCGTTAAGATGAAGTCCTTAGCCCGAATGCATGTATGGTGGCCTAATTTGGATGTCAGTATTGAGCAGTGTGTTAAAGATGCCATGTCTGTCAAATCACCAGAGCTGCACCGCCCTCTGCACCGCTGAATTCGTGGTTGTGGCCGGGTAAGCCTTGGCAGAGGATTCACGTGGATTTCCTTGGTCCATTTATGAATGAAATGTTCATGGTTGTCGTAGATGCGCGATCTAAGTGGCCAGAAGTCTTAAGAATGTGTTCTACAGCAGTGGCTCCAACTATTAATGCATTAAGATTTCTTTTTGCTGCGTATGGATTACCTGAGCAATTGGTATCCGACAACGGCCCACAATTTACGTCTCATGAATTTAAAGAATTCTTGAGGAAAAATGGTATTGGCCATATTCTATCTGCACCATATCACCCCAGCTCAAATGGTGAGGCTGAGAGAATGGTAAGAACGTTCAAAGAAGCTATGAAGTTGAAGAAAGATGATCCTGGTACTCTTAGTCAGAAGATTGCTGCGTTTCTGTTGTCTTATCGGTCAACGCCACATCGTACCACCAACTGTCCCCCTGCAGAATTATTCCTGGGTCGACAGTTATGAACAGGGTTGACCTTATTACGACCAGATCTGCGTAACACTGTGCAGAAGAAGCAGGTGGTTTTTCCTTCCTCCAGGAAGCTACGCGTTCTTGCTGTTGGAGAACCTGTGCTGGTACGAGATTATCGAGCTCGGTCCGAAACCTGGATTAGAGGCGTTGTGGTGGAGAAACGTGGACCTCTAACTTATGGAATTCAAGTTGGTGAACACATCTGGAAAAGACACATTGATCAACTGTACAGTCTAGACCAAAGCAAGACAATGGAAGGGAGTCTTGGAGAGAATTCAGCTATACCTGTAGTACCTTGGGTAATTCCAGCAGACCACTCTTTATCTAGTCAGAGGAAACCAGTTAAGTCGCCTACCTCAAGAGTAGAAACTGATATACCGGAGTTGTCTGTGAGTCAAAGAAATACAAGTTAAACTTGTTGGGGTTTTTATGTGATGCTCCAGCTCGTAGTTTTTTGAAAGGCACAATTGGTCATATTGGGTATTATTCCTGTGAGCGCTGTATTGTTAAGGGGTCTTGGGAAGGAAGGGTTGTTTTCAACTCGGAAGAGGCCTCTGTCCTGCGAACTGATGAACAGTTTGCCATCTGCCACTATTGCAAGCATCAAAAAAGAGCTACACCACTAATTAATTACGGTATTTCATGCATTCAGCGTTTCCCCTTAGACTATATGCACATGGTCTGCTTGGGTGTCACCAAACATATACTCGTGTATCTCAAAAAAGGTCCAAGAGAATGTAAGCTTTCTTCACAGCAACTAACCCACATATCAGCCAATCTAACTTTGTTGAAAGGAATGATGCCGAGAGAGTTTGCTAGGCAACCTAGATCCTTGGATGAGGTAGAGAGATGGAAGGCAACCGAGTTTCGACAATTCCTACTATACACTGGAGCTATTGCCTTGAAACATGTGGTTTCTGATGAACTCTATCAGCATTTCCTGGCATTATCAATTGCAATATCAATAATGCTTGATACTAATGCAGCGAAACGGAATTCTTATTTGACTTATGCTCGCCAACTATTGGAGTTCTTTGTGAAGAACTGTAAGCGTATCTATGGAGAAACTTTCTCAGTTTACAATGTACATAGCCTGTTGCATATGCCTGATGATGTTGAATTTTTTGAATGCTCATTGAATGAGATATCATGTTTTCCCTTTGAAAACCATATGCAGCAGCTGAAAAGGCTTGTAAGAAATGGTCAGAATCCAATTGCACAAGTTTTCAAGCGTTTGGGAGAGATAAGCAATTCAGTGAAACCATCTCTCAAATGTAGTTTTAATGTAGTAAATACCATTTCAAGTAGATTTAAGGACAGTTGTTTCCTACTTGGAGGCAACAAATTTGCATTTATCCAAGAAATGAGATGATGGAAATTTGGTATGCGATGTTCTGTCTGAGCGTCATACTCAGGATTTCTTCTTTAGCCTGGCAAATTCAAAGCTCTTCAACATTGTGCGAGTGAGGGACATTGAACGGAGGGCAAACCGACGATTAGTAGAAAGAACTGAGCTACTTTACAAAGCTGTTTGTCTCCCATTGGGCGCAGGATATGTGATATTTCCTATGCTTCACGAAGTTGAACGAAATTAACTAGTTTGTCTCAACTAATTTGGTAATAAGTTTTCATTTTATATATGCTGTAGAGTAGTTAGTGGGTTAATAACTTCTTATTAACCGAGAGTGCGGTCTTTCCGGAAAATATATCAGACCGAGGTCTTGACAGTACGGACCGAGCCCGTAGGGCGAGGTTTGTACGTAAAGACCGAGGTCTGATATTTTTTCGTAAAAGTCCGAGGAAGAAGGAGAGTAAAACAAGAACGCTTTTGGCGGAGTCAACAACCAGGGGCGGATCTAGGGGTCGTCAAACCAGTCACGCGACTAACGTAAAAATTGTGGAGTTAAATAGTTAATTAATTAAAATTCGAATGATAGTCCAGTTATGATGAGTTCTCTATTTTCAAATTTCAAGCAGCGGCACCATTGTAGTCAAGTTATCAAGTTTCATGCTGCGGCTGAGTTTCTGTAAAGTAATATTATCAAGTCAACGAACAGCGGACTTACGCGTGAGTTTTGACCGATCTGAGTCAGATTCTAGCCATCTGATTGGTCAATATGCTCCTCTCCATGGAGATCAGCAATTTTGACCGATCTGTGGGGAGTTCTGACCGATTTAGGAATCAGGGGCTCGTATACAAGCTATCTGATTGGCTAATTCCAAAAATATTCGTATTCTTATTGGTCACATTTTTTTATCGATCTTGACCGATTCGCAGCGTGGGATATGATCTTGCTGTATACACTCAAGGGCTGACGAATCCAGCCTTCCTGATCGCTGCTTGGCCACTGAGGTTCAATTCGAAGTCCCACGTTAGAGTAGAAAGAATTTAAACAGCAATGTCTTGTAGTATTTACGATACTGTTCAGTCTGCGTTTGCGGGGAACGATCAAAAATGTCTACAAGAAATTTATGCTGATCTGATGAAGCGAATCGACGCTTCGCCGAAAAGTTCTGTTGAAGAGCTTTTGAGTGCGATAAACAGCACGAACTTCTGCCTCAGTAGAAATTTTGGTGCCGAGAGTTTAATCCCGAAGTGTGTTCGAGATCAAAAGAACAAGTCCTATACTGCTATAAGGTAAATTAAACATATTTTGTCTTGTTTTAGAATGTCTATTAACAGAACAAGCTGTGCGCCGATTTTAATGTTTAGGCTTGTATATGATAATCTCGATGGAATTTACCCAAATTAGCATATTTTTGCGGTCAAAAGGTTATTAATATCTAAATCATATAAATGCATTATAAAAGCAGCATTATATCAATTAATATATCAGCTAAAGATTTCGACTTAGGTATCGATTATTCTATATATTTATTCACCGAAGTGACCGAACAAAATAAGTGGCATTTATATTTGTATTTAGTCTATTTTGTTAGGCTATCGATAGACCGACAGCATGGTCTAGTGTAATACGATCATAACCTGCCAGGCTGCCAAAATTGCCTTTGGCTTTGCAGGAGAAAATGCTTTAACTGATGGGCATATTGAGTCATTGACTAGTGTCATAAATATATATTATCTATTATTCTATATATTTATTCACCGAACTAAATATGTGGCATTGTATTTTATAGTCTATTTTGTTGCTAATGTTAGGCTATCAATTATTGAGCGGACAGCATGGTGTGGTGTAATACGATCATGTGAAATAAACTGTAAACTCCTGCTTTAAGCCAGTTAATTTTTAATTTATACTGAATACCTGGTCTGTTCTTATAGATCAGAATCACGAGTTTGTCATATATTATGGTATTAGCTATGTGTTCCTAGACATGCTGATGAGCCCTGACATGGGGCGAAACAGCCGGGGGGGTTGGGTTTTTTTTGGGGGGGCGTTATTATGATGAATCATACAACCCCCCAAAAAATTTCCCCCCTGAGTGTTGACAACTAAAATTTTGACTAACGTATGAAAATTCCTGGATCCGCCCCTGTCAACAACTTCAAAGTGAATAAATTATTGAGTTGTGATTAATACTATTGGGAATTCGATAAGTGTTCACTTCATGTATGTAAGAGTTATATACCAAGGATGGAGGCTTTATGCCAGATACATACCCCGAGGGACCGTACTTATTTATTTAATAGTTGAAATGTGTTCGGTTTATGGATATTGCATTTAATCCTTCCTTGTTCTGATACCTTATTTTTAGGATATACTGTACTATGATGTGGGTAAGGGCAGTTTGGAGGGAAGGCAGTGTGGAAGAGGAGGGTGTTATCCCTGAAATTTGGATACAGGGCAAAACAGTCCGGTGGCCTACTGGTTTGAATGCAATCAGAGCCTTCAATGAGCAGAGAGAGCCATTGGATAGATGGCATAAATTTCCTCTTATCAAGATCAAATTTAGATCAGGTTTGTATAAAGTTAGAGTTTTACACAATAAAGAGTGGTCAGCTTTTGAGGTTTTGAGCACTTGCCTGTGCAAAGTTTCCATTAACTTTGATTTTTTCTTTCATTCTTTATAGAGGACAAACAACTCTGTGACGAATATGGATTCACAACTGCTGCTGAAACGAGTGACGGGGATGACACTGATATTTTGCAGCTGAACCATGATAAAGAAAATAATGATCCACTATGTAAGTTAAACAGCTACATGTATACGTCTATCTGTTTTTGTTGGGCATCTGGTTGTAACACACCATCAATACATATAAAAAAACTAAATAATTTCCTTGTGTCAGGCAAATTCAGATTGCATCAGTTAAAAAAGAAATTTGTACCGGTAATTTCAAATTGACCACCAACCCTAACACTAATTGATAGTATATAATTAAAATTAATGTATTTGAAATCTATATATCCAAAAGCAGACAAGTTGTACCAATTTGAGCTGATATCAAATGTGTTCTTGTGTCTTGCTCTGGTTTGGTATAAACATTTCTGTAATTGGTTTTGGGGATTCCTGTTGTCATTTGGTGCGATACAGTAAGTCCCCGCATATAAGAAACCGACTTTTTGAAATCAGGCTGTTCAGTTTCTTATATGGAAATAAAGGAAAGATAAAGAAAGGAGGAAATATTCCTTCTACTTGCAGGCTGTAGTTTCTTATATGTCGATTTCTTATATGCGGGGACGCACTGTATATGTTTATGAACAAGATTGATAAAGATTGTTTCACTTTTACTGTGAGATTTGTTGCTATGCTGTGCTTGACTTCATGCTGAAAAGTAAAACCATATTTTGTATATGTATAATACAGGTTTACCAACACCCCCAACCAAATTTACAACAAGGGAGGATAAACAACCTTCTTATTCCACACCAAAAGCGTCGAAAACAAAATATTCGGGTTCTAAACCGCCACATAACAGGTCAAGGTTAACTAACAGGTCAACATTTAAAAGTAACAAATCGGCAAGAAGTCCAAGATGGTCAAGGTCAAGAAGCTTGAGGCGATCTCGATCTCGAAGCTTTAGACTCAGTACATCACGATCACCATCACCATCATTCCCCAGATGCTCCAACTCCAGAAATGAAGAGATAGAAAGTAGAAGAGATAGGGGCCAAGGCAATAATCAAGAGCCAGTTGGTCAGTCACAAGGCAATTCAAAGTCCTCCAGCGTATTTCCAATGTCAGATGGAAGTAAGTGATTGAATTAATTTTTATTCTAAATAATTCCATGACATGAGGGAAGTAAGTGATTAAATTCCCCGAAAGCCGAGGGAGGATTTTTCAACTTCCACGGGACTTTTACAACTTCCAAGGGACTTTTACAAATCTCCTGGGTCTTGAGGGGATCGACATTTAAAGTGCCTATGAAACGAAAATTAACTTTGGCCTGCTCTAAACATCGCAAAATCGACGAATTTAATTCAGACGAATTTAATTGTTTGAATTTTATATTTGGTAAAGTCATAAGTCGCTGGTCATCTCTCTTCTTCAGGGCTTCTTCCCTAGATTGTTTTTCCAGCATTGTGTTCATATGTGAAGGCGTCATGTTTTTCAATTCTTGGAAGGCACTTTCAAGTTGCGTTTCTTTAATAGCTGTAACTATTGTTTGAAAAACCTCATCCGCAATAGCTTACCCCAGTTTCCACTGCAACTTGCTCCCATCTACGGTGAATCCCATACAAGTTACGAAGGGTTTCTTCGGGAAGAGAATATCGACGCCTACCCCTGCTATCTCTCTGCTCTATTGGGCAACTAAAACGAAGTGGGTTTGATGAATTCTCGTGTCTAATCCAAACTTCGTCGTAACTTTGGTGTAAGGAATGCAAATGCGATACTAAAGAACCAAGATCGTCCTGGAGTTGTGGATCGCAATGCTCCACGGAACGCTGCCAAAGTATATTGACTACAAATAAACTGTCCTCTAGCCATCGCTGAATAAATTCGATGACATTGATGTTGTTACAAAACAACTGACGGCGAGCCTCTGATATTTGCCCAGGTATATCCCGCAAGAAAGACTCAATGTTGATTTCTGGATTATCCGCCATTTTGAAAACTGGAATTTGAATTAGTACCCATTCTCCTGTTGTAACGTATATCACGGGCATGTTTTTTTAAAATACACGATCGGTGATAAGTATCATGTTTTTTATGATATATATCACGAAGTTACAATCTATATAACAAGTTCTAATATATATCACGAGATATAACGTATATATTTAAAGAAGTAATGTATCTATCACGAGCTATGATATGTATATTAACATAAATATTTATCACAAGAACAGTAATATATTTTGTCACATTTGGCGCCCCATATGGTGCTAGTACCAATGTAATAATTTTTTATTTATCTGCTTTGTGTAAAAAATAGTTGCCAGAGTTTGTAAACAGTTATTACATTTTTAATGAAAATACTTGAACCAGTTGTACTCTTAATGTTGAATGCTTTGATACCTTATCTTCACTATTAGTGTCATCCAACTCAAACTTGAAATATTTTTAAAATCCACTTTGCTAACCATATTTATGGTTTTGTTTTAATTTTATTTTAATGTTACCGCTTTATCAACAATTTTTTGCTTATGAATCGATATAAGGAAAAGAGTCATGTTATCAACCATTGTAACAACCGCTGACCAGTGAATATCAATTACCCGTTGCCAGGCCCCGCATCGCACGTCGATCAGCTCTCCCATTCCCGTTGCACCGCCCGGTATATAAGCGCCCTGATCTTTACCCATATTGATCCCGTGATTTTTAAGTTCTTTGACAACGATTTCCATCATATACAATTTTTTTGTAAAAAACAAAATTTATTCTTAAGAAGATCATCGTGTAAATAAAACATATTCTTTCTTCGATTGCGTTTTCTAGAAAGTTCTTCACACACAATTTTTTGTGTTTTTAAAAAAAAAAATTATTTCACTTTTTACATTTTGTTTTCTTATTCTCCAATCTTTTAATTTCATTTCTATATCTACATTCTATTAATTCTAAATCCCTATTTTTTTTCTTTTACATCTATTAATTTATTTAATGCTTTTTTTTATTCTAAATATTCTTTTAAGTTCTCTAAATTTATTCTCGGCTATAACTAAAATATGTTAATTTTTCTGTGCTAAAATAGTGTAACTATCGATTATTTGTTCTCTTTTTTTTAAATATAAAGTACGTTTATAATATTTTTTGTTTTTTTGTTTTCTGTTTCTTCTTCAAAATCTTTCTCTAGCAATTCTTCTTCTTCTACATATTGTTTGCGTAATAAATTAATGTCCTTTCCTTTCGATGATTGTTTTAGTTTGGGTATTTTGTATTCTGTAAATATGGCATCTGAGTTAGGTGGATGGTATTCGTTAAGGGTTATTATGGTCGGTGGGTGGATCGTCGTTAGTTGTTGTTGATATTTGCTTCTTGGGTATAACTTGATGATGGTGAATGACTTGTGATGGTGGATGTGGCGGGTGAGGGTAACGAAGTGGGGAAAGCGGTACGTTTAGGCAATGAATCAATGATAGAACTGGGTATTGGGGAATGTATCGGTGAGATCTGTTGTGCTGGTTGTGGTGGTGGTGGACACATCTCCATGAGAATATTGTGCAAATTATTTTCGGTTGTTTTGTCGATGTCCTCTTCATCATCAACGTCGTTGCCACAAATTTAACTGGCTAACGAATTATCTTGTTATTGTCGCTTTCACTCTTCTTGGTTTTTTTTGTGTTTATTACTAAAAGTTAAATAGAAAGAAAGACAGACCATCGTAAGTAAAACGGTAAAAAACCCCAACATAACCAGAAATACGTAACATGTATAACATACATACATACATACATACATACATACATACATACATATATACCATATATAATATATATTTATTATATAGCATGCTATCGGATATGAGCTTTTGCGTAATCCGATTGGTTCCCTACTACCAGGCTATCAGCTCATATCCTACTAGTAGAGAAAAAAACAAGATGGCGGCATGTTTTTTTAAACTGCCGAAAAGAGTTGAAATTGACGGGTTTTTATACAGTAAAACATCAACACCCTCAAACCAATGTATAAAAAAACAACATTGTGTAAAAATACATTAACAGATACACAATTTAGCATGTTAAATGGTAAAATTCACCTAAAAATTACGTCTTTTTACTTCAAAAACCAGACTAAATTAACGGGTTGATATTAATTTGTTGCCAAACAAAGAAACTCACGGTTAACTGAATGAAGCTTACAACACACATTTCGTAGGAGATTACCAGTAAAGAGACTTTTTTTTATTTAGTTAAGCATTTGGAGTAGTAAAAAGCATGTTCTTTTTCAAAAACAACCAACTAAGTAATTTAATTTCACTGCCGAAGGTGTTTCAGTTTCATTTTTGCATGAATCAAAACCTTTTTCACGACAGCAACGCTAATATAAACAACTGACCCACCTTTTGACTTCATAAAGGTACCTTTTAATCTTTTTTGTTGATCTGCTTAACACATTTTTTGCCTCTCGAGCAACATTTATACAACATTTCGAAGCTGTTCACCGAACAGCTCAGCGAGAAACTCTATGAGCTCATATACAACTCGAGCTCATGGTATAACTGTTAAATATGTATACTATATATATGTACGTATGTATACTGTATACTATATATATATATATATATGCTATATGCTATATGCTATATACTATATGTATACTTTTTCTCGAGGGGTAAATTACTCTGAAAACCTTCGTACACTTCGTCAAAAATAAAAAAAAATCTTCAATAAAAATCCCCAAAACCCAAGAAATCTCTAAAAATTTCATAAAATACTCGGAAAAACCAATAAAAACCTCAAAATCGTCGCAAAATCGAGAAATCCCATCAAATTTTGAAAAATCTCCCATGGAATATCCTATTTAAACCCTTAAAATGCCCTTATATCCATTCCATACCCTCGAAATCTCCATGTTCAGTCCAATACTTCATGTAACAATTTTTTTATCACAATGAGGATCGGGAGAAAAATGGCGACAAACACGTGTTTGGGTAAGTTTTGCATATTTATTCGCTTATTTTTACTTATGATTGTTTATATAAAGTTCTGTTTTTGTGAAAGCGTTAGCTAAAGCTATTTAAAAACAACATGTATTTTGTTGTATGTAGTTTTCGTTGCTCATTTGCATATTTATATAGAAATTTTAATATTCATATTGACTATCCAGACTATTGTGCCTTGTTCTCGACCTGACCTTGATCATGAAATTTTAATCATTGCACTGGTCCTGCTATAGTATAGTGACGTATACATGCACTTAAGTATTAAAGTAACAATATTTTTTTATATTTTTACTATACTAACACAAACATATAAATCTTAGTTGATATAGTTGAAGGGCCTTCTCCAGAAATATCTGATGAGACATCTGGCACTCAGACAGACACATCCGAGGACACATCACTGAATAAAAAGGTAGGGTACTGTATTTTGGTTTGGATCATTCCAAACTTTAACATTACAGCGTGAACTGGGAAAACCGAGGCCTGGCATAAAGTTTGGCATATTTTTAATTACGTTAGACCAATCACATACAATTCATAACTCGATCAATACTGACAGTTCATTGGTCCAACATAATTAAGAAATATGCAGGATTTTATTAAAGCGGCATCGGTTCCCCCGTTCAGGCTGTAACTTTTCCACCCTGGTCTCAAAAGTAGGCTTGTGCTGTTGTTTTTTTCCTTGGTTTCCTTAAATATTCCAATAAATGCTACTACAAAAGCAATTTAGTTTTTTACATTGATCCACAACAAAATATTGCCACATCACCAAACTTGTAATCTCTCTGCTCCAAAATTTTGGGCCTACTGTACCGTTAAGTTCCAAAGTTCAAGTTTAAAGTAAACTGACTGTACTTGTACAGTACACTGTACTATCCCCCCAACTCTTACAAATGACTGGACATTTAAAATGGTGGCATGCTCTCCGACCCTCATAGGATGATGGTGCCAAATTCTGGAACCACCTTTCCACATAGCCGCCTACTTTTTTCATAAAGCCTACTCTACTCTAAATCTTGAATGATAGTCTAGCTAACATCTGAGACGACGTGGAGGCTGTAGCTGTAGGGTAGTAATGTAGTTAACAATGAGGCGATTTTTGCTGCTTTTTTTACTGTAGTATTATAAACATTGCAATGTTCTTAGTACAGTTGTTGTTTTTTCCCATTTAAGGACACAAAAAGTGTGTATAAAGGCTTTATACCACCGGAATTGTGGAACATCTTTCCTCCACAAGGCACCTACTTGAAAAACATCCTGAAGAATAGTGGGTATGAAACTTACGAGTCGATAATCACATTAAGGGAAGAGGGTGAGCTTGAAAAGGCATTTGACTTTGTTAAATCCATATGTGATAATTCCTAACAAAGAAGAAATGTTTGGTATTTTCTCGTCCCATCCACAAAAGACTTTGCTCATACCAGGGCTAAAGGTAATGATTATATAATCATGATTAGGAAATATGGGAATATAAAATATATTACAAAATATTTAAATGGAGGGATTTAAATATCTGTGTGTTGGGAGGTTAATTGGTTGCACCGGAACCAACTTTTTAGGTTCTGCTTATAACCGGAAAAAGTTATCCAAACTGGAACTGAGTTTTACTACCAGGATTATGCCTAATGGGTCAATTAGGATTGTCATTCTGGCATATGAGAATGACTGCCAACACCATCATTAATAACCAGTGACCAGTTTGAGATGACAAATTTCTTACATATTTATTCAACCACATACCTCAAGATGAGAATGATATACAACTAGTCCTATCATGTAATTGGCTGGCTTTAAAGTTAAGTGCTTTGCCCAGGTTTGGGGCAAGGGGAAAAGATTCTTGGTAAAGGGCACTTTCATTATTATCAACTCAGAGAACAGGAACTTAGTTCTTTTTACTAAGGCCTCCTACTTAGCGAAAGGTCTCTCAAAAATAGATGGGGTGACACCCAAAGAGCATGTAGGGACAGCTGTTCCTTTTGCGCCCAGTTCCAGAATGGCGGAATCCCTGACTTTACCTAATAACTACGGGTATTTGGAACCATTGACCATCTTTTAAGATATGATTAAAATGCAAAATCTAATCTAACTATAGTAGTGAATATAGTTAAATCTATTTGTTTGACGCTGTAAACATTGAGATTTTCCAGCATCCCAAATTGACTTACAACGTGAGTTTGGACATTCTATTTAGCCTGTCATGGAGAAATTTATTGATGAAGTAGACAAGTGGGAAAATGTTGACACCCTCTTAACACCTTGCAAGAGACCAATAAAAGAAGCACATGGGAAAACAAAAAAAGTTAAGACATCAAGACAATCAACAGCAAGACCTTTAACAAAAACACCCATTGATAGTGGAAATATGCAAGACAGAATAAAGACATGGATCTTAGCTAGACGCGATGCTAAACAGAAACTGGCAGAAACCCGTTTTACAATTATAGACGATGCCCTTATCAAAGTAAAACTATGGAAATTCTATGGTACTTAATGGGCCATATGTGACCCATAGATGTGAATCCTATGGGAAGGTACGATGGTATATGGGACTACTATGGTGCACTTTTTCGCTAAATTTCAAGGTATGGAAAATACATGGGATGGCGAGTCTATGTTACACACAATACGGAAAAGCTATGGGGATGATAAGCCCATTAAGTACCATAGAATTTCCATAGTTTTACTTTTATAAGGGATATGGCATTGATATGGGTTGAGCCCATAGGTTTTCCATACCAACCTGGTAACAGCAACTTTATAATTTTTGAGAACTTTGAGAACTTTCAAATTGTGGGAGACTGACAGTTACAACTATGTGTGATAGTTTTTAACCTAAATTGGGATCTAAAACAGCTCCCCCGCCCCCCTAGGTGAAGAAACTACAATATGTAAAAGTGCAGCAGTCATGAAAAAATTGAAAATTATAACAAATATATAAAGCAATATTAAAACATGTAAACAGTCTGTTATGCCAATGAAATCAAAAATGCAAACAACGTGTAGCACAGTCCACATCCGTTACGAAAATTTCACATAAAATACCAATTTCTTAATATATCATAAACATAAGCTTATGTATTGGCCGAGTGGCGAATTGGTGTGAAAATTCATGGGAACGACAAATGTGTTGGCGCCATAGACTGGGAACGAGCACCACACGCAAAGCATCATGGGATATCTGTCACCTCCATCTTGGCGAGTTTCTTTCTCGTGTTCACGTGTTGTTGTTTTGATCCAAGAACATGAAGATATCTGCTTCATTGTAGTCCGGGCTATCGAAGTTTCCTGCCTACTCTGTTTCTAAAAATGACTTCACTGCTTGTGGGAATATTTGTCGTATCGTTTGTCAACGAGCAGCCAAACTATTGAAGGTAAGTAATTCTGTTAATATTGATATATCTTTGGCCTTTAGTTAGATCAAAGAGGTTGTGGCAGTTGATCTTTCTTAACGTCTTGTCGACTGACAGAAGCTTGGATTTTGTAATTTTCCTTACAGATACCGGATTTTTCAATAGCAGGGGAATCGCATAACTACATGCTACAAAAGCCTGAAACTTTATGAAAGTTTGGAGAGTGAAAAATCATCTGTGCATGGCTGGGGTAAGTCATCTTTTGCTGTTTCACTTTACTTTGTCCTCTCCTGATTAATGTTTGATGGTTAATGATTATTATTTGTCTATTGCTACAATGCTACTTTTGAACATTGAAAGATAGTTCTTTTATTTAAAATATTGAGTGGTTTGTATGGCATAAACATACTTCATACTATGTAGATTTCACCTATAATCATACATTGACAAAATTGTTGGAAGCTAACAGCTTAACATGTGATGGTTTAATGCTCCCTCCCCCTGCTTCAATGTTGTGAAACTCAAAACATGCAATTTGCACTCAGACATCTGCCATTATTAATACATATAACATGTTTTGAGTAACAACATTGAAAGGGGTGTGTGACAATTTACTTGACCTAAATTGTAAAATGGATTACTGAAAGGGACCCATCCAGTCCTTGCGAGGCTTTTCCAAAATACAATGTTTGTTGTCGATAACCTAACAACAATCTTCTCGATAACCTAACAACAACAAAAACTCTAGCCCTAATCAGAAATCTGGTTTACTGTTTACAGTACAGTATTTTGGAAAAGGTGCAAAAGGACTGGACAGGTTCCTTTGAGTCATCGTGCTTATCAATTAGCATGGCATTACTTGCTCAAGTTGTTTCAACTAATCTTAGCAATGATTGTAGGCTCATCATGAAAAAAAAAATTGCATTGTGTTACAGAGAAAGTAGAAGCAGGCAGCAAGCAGCTTCTACTCTTTGGAATGCTACACGACAAGTTGCAGTGTGTAAAACTAGTTCACTGCAACTTGCTACACATGTTACAGTATGACCCAGGCTGTAATATGGTTCAGTTGTTTGGAAAATGTTTTTTTGATTATAAAAACAATTTTTTTCAAATCTTACAAAAAAGATCTTACAGTGAAAAGTACATTCTGCTATTATAAAGTCTTTATACTCTTTATTGCTTGTTGGCCACCTTTTATTCTACTGTAGCTGTTAAATAAAACATCAGGCAATTTTATTTGATGTGGAAGAGCACCTGGATTAAAAGGGGTTAAGATATTATAAGTCATCTTCACTAACTAGACTAAGATTTTTAGTGTGTTAATGATTTATACTGTATTTTCAAGGATTTTGTTATAAGCTAGTGAACTCCGGTAGCTACTTTCCAAATCATCCCTGCCTATTTAAAGTTAAATTTTGTTAAGTATTCAGATATGGTATCAGCTTTTAGTTTAGCAGCTTAGTCACCTTTCAAAATTAATGAAACTCTTGGTTGTATACAGTAGAACACAAAAAATAATTTAAATAATGCCATCTTGGAAACTCAAGATAAGAGTTAAAACAAGTGAAATAATTTTACAGTAGTTGCAATTGTTTTAACTCAACTACCGTACCTTGGGTTTTCAGAATGGCATTAACACACATGCAAATTCTAACAAGGGGGACATACCCCCCGTAGGACTCTGGCACTCAATACGAGCCAACGGCGAACTCTAGTAACTAACTAATACCTTGGAGGGTGTAGGTCTGTCGGAGAGGGGTTCGCGCTGGATCTTGCTGGTAAAGCAGCCCCAGACAAGCCTAAACTCGCGAACTAACTAGTTGACCAGTTGCCGAGAATTACCCTCTCCTACAAGAACTACAGTCACACATAAAGTGGAAGTAACTTACCATTCCGGAAGACCAACCCCCAGTTAACATACTGACCTGGCACCACGCCAACGCGAGACAAGGAGCGAGGAAGACGAGGAGGATGACCGCAGGGCCACGGTTGCCAAAAGACGACCAACGTCAGCGGATACTCGCAGAGGACATGTACAACAACTGCAAAGACAGGGACAGCAAGGCAGGAGCCCGCACTCACGCAGGCCGCCAGCACACGCAATATAGACAAGCAGACCAGACTAGCCACAGCGACGCAGAGGAGCACAACCCACTGACCAGTCCCAGAGAAACCGGGAACCAGCCAGACGAGCTGGCGAAACGCGCCACAACACAAGACCGCACAAGACAACACAACACAAGACAAGCAGCCCCGGAGTAGCCAGGGACACATACACACCTTACGTACATTATCACCCAGAGTAGCCGGGGAACAGACCAGATGTACTGGCGCGACACACAGAAGCGCACCGCGAGGACCCGAGGACCCCCAACACGACTGTGCCACCGCGGGGGGCACAAATACAGACCCCCAACGTCTTGTATGGCAAAGTTGCACAGTACAGACCCACACACACTAGCAGCAGGCCAGAAGGCCACAGCTGAACTAGGAGACCCCCCACACGACTGTGCCAACAGCAGGGGGCACAAATACAGACCCCCAACGTCATGTATGGCAAAAGTTGCACAGTACGGACCCACACACACTAGCACCAGCCAGAAGGCCACAGCTGAACTAGTAGACCCCCCACACGACTGCGCAACAGCAGGGGGCACAAATACAGACCCCCAACGTCTTGTATGGCAAAGTTGCACAGTACGGACCCACACACACTAGCAGCAGGCCAGAAGGGCCACAGCTGAACTAGTAGACCCCCCACACGACTGCGCAACAGCAGGGGGCACAAATACAGACCCCCAACGTCTTGTATGGCAAAGTTGCACAGTACAGACCCACACAAGCATTAGCAGCAAGCAAGCAGGCAACAGTGCAAGGACCCGCACGAGCAGCACCCGCGGACCCGCGAAGAGTCATGATAAGACGCACTGCATGGCGCGCCTACCGCCAGAATTCCGAGCAGCGAGGAGGCCGACAGGGAAGGGGAGGGAGGGAAGCGACCCTTACGAGAGCATAAACTCAACTAAACCCAAGGCTAAGTCGGAGAGGCCACAGGCTAGGGGTAACCGGAAATGCCCGAACCCCGGAAGTAAGGTACCGAAATCGACACAAACACTTTGCCTGGTGTTAATTATTTTTATTACATAAATCCATTTAACACACATGCAAATTCTAACAAGGGGGACATACCCCCCGTAGGACTCTGGCACTCAATACGAGCCAACGGCGAACTCTAGTAACTAACTAATACCTTGGAGGGTGTAGGTCTGTCGGAGAGGGGTTCGCGCTGGATCTTGCTGGTAAAGCAGCCCCAGACAAGCCTAAACTCGCGAACTAACTAGTTGACCAGTTGCCGAGAATTACCCTCTCCAACGCCACCCTCCAGCGAAGCTGGAGAAGGGATTCGAGGCACGAACCCTGCCCAAAGGCGTTACCAGCCCGACCCAAAATCAGACTAAGCACCGGGCCGACGACAGCAGCACCTGAGGAGGAGTGCGAATGTAGCGTAGGTAAGCGTCGCTGGACCAACGGCCGAGAGTTTTGATCAGGTGATCGGGTACACCCGCTAATGCCGCAGAGGTGGCCGCGCCAATGCGGAAACTGTGGCTAGAGTAGTTCCCAGGAACCCCGGCGGAAGACAGGATGGAACGGAGCCAGCGGTTGACCAAGGAGGGAGTCAGCGGCGTCCCGTCCTGACAGATGAACAACGGGCCAGGAGACGACCCCCGGAGGGAAACGTATCGCCTGAGAGCGGCGACCGGACAAATAGCCCGCCCCGACTGACCCAAAAAAACGAAACAACCCCGGCGAAACGGGTCCGTCTTGGAGGTCTTGAGGAAGAGTCGAAAGTGGCCCGCAGGGTCGAAAACGACATCGGAGAGTGACAAATGCCGAGATACCACGAAGGGACCGGGACAGGTAAATTCACTGACCCGCAGAAAACCGAAGAACGCCGTGCAACAGGCTGCCCAAAACATCACGTGATCGAAGGACGGCGATGATAACGAGCAGTGCAGGATCTGAAGCACACGGTTAGTGACAGGCAAACGACGAGCCCTCGGCGATACGTGTGAGCGACGAATGCCCCGAAGAAGGCGAGCTAAGCGGTCAGCGCCCCGAAGTGGGTCCGGAAAACCAAGGTCCAAGTGGAGAGACCTGACGGAGGCGAGATACGTGGTAATGGACGACGGTGCAAGACCTCGGGTATCAAACAGGAAGGTAGCAAACAACATGAGGATCCACTCCGAAGCGGGAAATGATGGGATGCGGTACGATGAACAAAATCGAAAAAAACGAACGTTGACCCGAGGAATAAACCCGCTGAGTGGACGGGGCCAGACCCTGAGCGAGTAGGCCATAGCATCGCGAAATCAAGACGGCGGGACTAGGAGGGCCAAAAGAGCGGACGGAATTGGCTGAGGACTGGGATCGGCCGACGGGACCAAACGCCGGAACTCCTGAAAATGAAAGCGAGACAAAGCGTCAGCGGCACGGTTGTCGCGACCAGGAGAGTGACACGCCGAAAAGGTAAAATGGTGGAGACACGCGACGCGGGTGAGACTACGAAGGAGATGCATGAGGTCACCCGCCCGAGACGTGGCAGAGCGGAGAATGTTGACCACTGCCATATTATCGGAGACAAACTGCACACGCAAGCGAGACCAGGCCGGCCCCCAAATATGGGCCGCGACAACAATGGGCACCAATTCCAAGAGGGCAATAGACGCTGGGCGAGGAAGGAAGGACCAGGACTGGCAAAACCATTGCTGCTGCCATACGGCCCCGAAACCGAGGGCACCAGACGCGTCGGCGGCGAATTTGCAGGGCCAAGGGTGAGGAAGTCATCAAGGTAATGAAATAATTTAATTTTTAATTTTAATCAGTTTCTAAATTAGCATATTACAGAAATAATTATAATAATTAATTACAATAATAATGCAACTTATGGTCAGTTTAAAACAGAAATCATGTTTCCATAACAAAAACCGCCAATAGGGGAGAAACCGCAAAATTATGGACGAGGATCCAGTCAACAGCCGAGGCCACCGAATCAAAAATGAAGGGAGCCGACCGCAAACCAAAGGGGAGAACGAGGACGACGAAGAAACCATCACGCCACATCATGCCCCGCAAAAAACGATCATCTGGGTGAATAGGCACGTTGCGATAAGCCGCCCGGACGTCAAATTTGGCCATCAACGCGCCAGGCCCCCCACATGGAAGCCGTGCTGGACACCCGCCAGGACGTAGTCCCTATTGGCCACCGGGAAACCAACCGCCAACTCCCTGGTAAATTCCGCCAAGACCAGAGGCGAAAACGCGGAAATGGGCCGAGCAAGCGAGGCCGGAACCCGCGGAGCTGCAAAAGAAAGAGGGCGAGGTCCCAAGCTAAGTAATCGGCAAACAACCTCTCGCCGCCGCGCCGCCCCCCCCGGACAAGAATCCCCAAGCCGCAACCACCCCACCCCGAAGCACAACACATGACTACAAGCAGAGCAAGCAATAACTATAAATAGCAATCAAATACACGCAATACACGTAATAGCAAGAGTCTGGCAAGACCGCAAGCCACAGAGACTGTCACAGTAACTAGTAGGCCGGCGGAGCACCACCACGAGAGGGGCAGTTAGCACGACGATGGGCCCCGCGGCAGCGAGGAGTGTCACACACGTGAAGGAACCGGCAAAAAGGACGCGAACAAATGCAACGGCCAACGTTCCAGGAGCGACAAATGGTAGCAGCGGAGACCGCGCCAGAGCTCTCGGCGCGCGCGACCACATCGGAAGGAACCTGGACCCGCGAAGACGCCGCCGTGTGATAATTGTACAGCTCCAAGTGCATGCTGGACCAGTCGGTGACGCGACGAGCCGCGGCGTCGCGACGAAAAGCCTCATCGTAAAAAAGCCAGGCTAAGCCCCGGAATTGCGAACAAGTGCGCAAAATAAGTAATTGATAAGCGAACAAATCCCTCGCACGCCAGGAAGACGAAGCCACTAGGACGGAGGCGTAAATGGAGAAGGCCTGCATCCAGAGAACTATGTCTGTGATGCGCCGCGGCGGACGATGGGCCGGGGACACCACGACACGACCATCGATGGAAATAGTGGGGCCGGTAGAGAAAATCTTCCGGCTTAGCCAGCAGAGAGGCAAATTCAACAAATTGCCCCGAAGTGATAGCAACCACCGTCTTATACGGGACGGGGTGGAACCCCGGCCCAACAACAAACGCTTGATCAAGCGGCGGAACACCTAGCAAAGGCGACTGGCTCATACCTGCAAGGACCTGTGCGGGCGAGGGGAACAGCAAGCCAGACGAGGCCAACGACGATAACGGCGAGACCACGGAGGGAGACGCGACCACCGACGGGCCAGACGTAGACCACGGACCCAGCGAGGAAGCAATAGGCAGCGACGGAACGGGGATAGGCAACGCAGGAACAGGAGCCCCAACAAGCGGCGGAGTCGGGAGCCAAGACGGAACCACCACTGGCGGCGGGGCTTGAATCTGAGCTAGGGCCTGAGCCTGAGCCTGAGCCTGAGCCTGAGCCTGAGCCCAGGCCTGAGCCTGAGCCTGAGCCTGAGCCTGAGCCTGAGCCTGAGCCTGAGCCTGAGCCTGAGCCTGAACCTGAATCTGAGCTTGAGCCTGAATCTGTGCCTGAGCCTGAGCTTGAGCCTGAATCTGAGCCTGAGCTTGAGCCCGAATCTGAGCCAAAGCCAAAACCGGCGCGACGGAGGGGACTGGGCCAGGCAAACAAGATGGCGGCGAAGTAATCGAAGACGAAGCCCCCGAGACGACGACTTGAGGAGATGTGTATGGCACCCAGCTTGACACAGGAAGCGCCGAGGAAACAGCCAGGGATGGAGGCCAAGAGACAGCAGGGACCGAAGGCAGGAAGGCCGCTGAAGAAGGCTCTAACGAACTCCGCGAAGACGACGCCAACCCCGACCACGAAGACACCAAAGGCGGTCGAGACGAAGCGTACACTAGCGAGACGGGCGACGAAGGATCAATAGCAGAGGAAGCGGCCGACGAAACTACTGGCGAGCCAGAGAACGAAGGAACGACAGGAAAGGTCGAACCAACAAATGACGCCGAACTGTGAGGCAACGCTGGATCGTCAGCCGACAACGTCGAGGAAGAAGACTCCATAACCAGCTCTTGCACTTCGCCAATGGACAACGAAGATAAACTATTACGAGTAAGGCGAGGCATCCAAGAACGAAGCGACCCTTACGAGAGCATAAACTCAACTAAACCCAAGGCTAAGTCGGAGAGGCCACAGGCTAGGGGTAACCGGAAATGCCCGAACCCCGGAAGTAAGGTACTGAAATCGACACAAACACTTTGCCTGGTGTTAATTATTTTTATTACATAAATCCATTTATTTTTTGAAATATGTTTTATTTTATACTTTTTCAACTGTCAAGTTGTCAGCTGGTCTTGGTCCCTGATTGTATGTCATTTCCATTTTCTAGTCTACTGTACAATGTACATTGACACCAAATGCATTATTGGAGTTGGATAGTAAAAATATTGGTAAGTAATTTCTTGATGTAATTGCCATGATCTTGTAAGAGTGTCTGGAGAAACTTGAAAAACTAGTGTATATGTTGTAACTGTAAGAATTAGCCATATCTTTTTTACAAACCCATTCTAGAGAAGGGACAAAACATGGAACTCCTCGACCCGGTTACCTCAACACGGTTTAACAGAGGTCCATGTTTTCTCCTCTCCTCATTTAAAGTAGTGTCAAATTAGTTGGTTGGTACATGTGAATATTTTTAGATTTCTGTTTTATACTAGTACTGCAGTATTAGGGAATGTTTACACGAGGCTGGCCCGAACTCAGGCCAGACTGACTTTAGGTTGGTTGTAGTGTTTTTACTGTAGATCATTTTCATGAGTCCGGTCTGAGATTCAGTTCACACCAGCCTAATCTCAGGTTGCCCACTATGGTGTCATATCCACATAAAATAATGATTCTCTGGTGGTAACGAGCTAAGGCAATTGAGACAAATCTTGAAGCAATAGCGAAACCACGCCTATAATAGTTTCAAGGCCGGCCTCATGTAAACAAAAACTGAAATGCAAAATTCAGGCCGGTCCGAGTTCAAGCTGGCCTCATGTAAACACCCCCTTACTTGAATCGATTACTGCATTCATTTTGTATCACCAGTTTGTAAAATTAGATGCAAGATGTACATAATGGTTTTAGAACAATTAGCCTATTGTGTTTATATTATCAGCTATAATCAAATGCTAGATAATTTTTTATGTTATGAGAGGCTGTCATAAGCAATATTAAGTTAAGACCTTACAGTACATGTATGTTAATCCATTTCTACTTGGACAGCCCCTTAATGTTTTATTGTAGTTAACACAGAAATGTAGGAATGGTTCAACAAATAATTTATACATTCCTTCCTTTCACTTCACAGTAGCCATGTTACTGCTTATAGCAAAATTTAGCAATACATGTAGTTTGATTTAGGAAAAAGGTAGCAATGGGTTAAGTTGTTAGCAGGTCATGTCTTTAATTTCACATTGATGTGTACAGTAAATTGCACATATCATATACATGTATTCATTGATTTTCTCCTTTTATTTCCAGGATATGTTAGTCAAAGTTTTCAATTTGTGACAAGAGCTACCTGCAATTTTTTTCCAAAACTAAAGACAGAAAGGAAACATTCAAGAAAACAAAAGAAGGAAAGAAGTGAAAGCTGAGTAGACAGTCTTTGAATGAATGAACAAACATTATATTAAATTAATAAATTATTATACTTGTAGATAACTGTATTTATTTGAAATTGTATTATCTTAAGCATTGACTGGATAAGTGACAACTTTTAATCGTTGTTTGAGTTGCATTTCAATTTTAGCCATAATAATATGCATGACAAAATGACTGTATGACAAAATTTATATTAAGCTATTTATTATTTAGAGTTGAAAGGGACCTTTTCCTTAAGTACATAATAATAAATTAATAATTTATACTTAATTATAAATTATATGTAGTTTAAGAAATCATAACATTTTAATGTGTTTGCTATATTATAATGAAAATAGCTTTGTATTATAGCGTTCACATTAAGCAATAGTTTTGTAGTGAAATTAACAACAATGGTTAGATTTGTTACCCATAGAAAAAACCATTTGTTGGATCCTGTGTCACTTGACCCCTTGCGGTTGAACAGTTGCATTCAATCATTATGGTTTTATTAAATTGAATCTATCAAATACCTTTCTATGACATGTGTGGCTCTCATACGATCACAAGAAATCAACAAATTAAGCCAATCCCAATTGTTTAATGTAAGGTAAAGAACGTTATACTAACTCGTACAGAATTCCCATAGTTTGCAGAAAAAGTACTGAATATATGGCAATACTATGAAACTCCATATAATTCCCATAAGGAATGTGGGAATCCTATGGATTTTTGCCAATTTCCTACATTTTCCATATCTATGGCTCTGATATGGGGGGCAGAAGCCCATAGCAAAACCATACCCTCTTCCATAGTTTTCCCATAGTTTGCAGAAAAAGTAATGAATATATGGGAATACTATGAAACTCCATATAATTCCCATAAGGAATGTGGGAATCCTATGGATTTTTGCCAATTTCCTACATTTTCCATATATATGGTTCTGATATGGAGAGTAGAAGCCCATAGCAAAACCATATCTACCCCATGCATAGGGCATAGTTCAACCCATATTTTTCCATACTTGGGCCATATATGTCCCATATCCCCATGTTTGGTAAGGGTGTCTTTGATGTAACAGTAAGTTGTCAATGCATGTATGTACTTACATATTTTACATGTAACTAATTTATACATTCCATTTTGCATTATAAAATACAGTAATTACAGCATACATTTTGCATTTCGTTATCACTACAGATAAACAAAGAATCTTCATGTCTGAAATTTCATTGCCATGTTTGCGACACAGTTGTTGGAATTCCGGAGAAAGAGGATGGGAATCCAACGTTATCGAATGTACAGAGGCACTTGACAAAAATTTCTTGGTTAAACTACAAAAAGAATGCCCAGAAACAGGGAAATTTGATGAATATGTTTTCCAAAAGGTATCAAACTGTTAAGTTTAAGGGTTGAACCACACATACAGTAGGTGATGACCAGGCAACAAGTTTTGGAATAGGGTGAGCAATCAATGACTAAATCATGCTCACCCTCAAACTGAAATTTGTACGTGTTATCAGTTATCAATCACCAAATATGGGTAATAGATTCTCTCAGTATTTACAGTATAAGTTTCTTCAAAAAGTATATATACAGATTACAGGTACAGTAAATAGCCACAATGGCAAATTCAATATGGACATTTAATTTCATTTTAGTGCTGAAACTAGTTCAAAGAATGATAAAGTTATTGTTCTTGATGATGATAATATTTCTGAGATTTCTGATGGTGACAATGCTGAACATTCTGAAGAAAGTGGTGAATCAGAGCTCGAATCAAATGCTAAGGAATCAGATGTTCGTGTGAGTAATAAATAATGCATATTACTAATACGTATAGGGTAAAATACTGTAAACTTCCTAATGTATTCCAACTGTACTTTTAATTAATTTTAGGCGGATGGTTCAAAAAACGTCACAAAGCCCACTGGTCGAGCCGTTTATACCGAACCAAGCGGGCGTTAAAAAAAGTGGCTAACGCTCCTGGTCAAACCAAAATAACAGATCATTTTGACAGCGAAAGATTTTTAGAAAATATCGATGCACATGAAGTTACAAGAATACCAATCGACACTGCATTTGGCATAGACAGAAACGAAAGTGTTAAACCTATACTAAGAAAGTTGTTTGAAAATGCTGAGAAAAATTCCCAGAAAAAATCGTCACATGGTTTTCGTCACGAAGAGACAATAAAGAAATTTGCTTCATCATTGTATTGCTTAATAGGAAAGGAGTAGTGTACTAATTAACTGAATTTTTTTTTGTGTGTTGGAGGCTGGTAACTAGTGATTAACCAATCATATTGCTTTTTTTTCTTCTCAACCAATCAGGTGAAAGTAGGAATAAATTAAAGTCGATTTTGGACGGAGGGTGCTAGAAAGTGGGTGTTGGCTACTTTATTTTTTAATTAATTCATGGGTGTGGTTTGTGTTCGGGGGTGGGTTGGGGATTTTTTTTTGTGTGTGTGTATTTTCCCACAGCCGGGAGTCGAACCCGGATCATCTGGTACACTTGAAACCAGCACCTTTCCACTTTGGTTCCTGTGGGTGTTTATTTTTGTTGTATGTGTGTAAAAAAAATTAATAAAATAAAAAAAATGATTTTTTTTCGAATTTTTCTAGAGAAAAAAACCATATTTTTTTTGTTAAAATTTTTTTTATGTATAAAAGTAGTAAGTGTATGTATACAGATAGGAGTACAAAATAAAAATGAAAAAAACTGTATAATTATTGTGTAGATATAGTTTTTTTACCCAAAAAAAAGAGAGAAAATAATTTTAATTTTTTGAAGAGATTACCATATATGGAAATTTTAAAATAAAATTTTGTTAACTTATAGTTTTTTACCATTTCATTTTTTAACAGTTTTTAAAAAATTTTATTTTTTCATTTTAAAAATATTTTCATCCATCGCTTTCGTCTATTTATACATTTTTGGTTGAGAATATTATTACATTTATTAAACACTATGTTTTGTATTTTGTATTTACAGCATTTTCTACAGTCGTCGCAATAGATAATGTGAATTTTACATTCATGACATGAATAGAACCGTTGCAGAGATTCGTGAGGAATTTGTTGATAGCAGCAGCAACAGGGAACGTAGCCGTCTATGGTCATTTTTTCTATAAAAAATTTAGGAAAACAAATTAAACAGGAAAAAGATATTGAATGGGAAAAACATGAAAACGCTAAAAGAAACTTGAATAGAGATGTTAGTTCATGATATAGAAATTGATCTTAATTTTATTCCTGCAAAATATGAAGCGTTTGTAACAATACCTGAAATGTTGAAAAATATTACAGATATTAAACTTAAAGTAATTGGTGTAATAAAAAATTATTTTAAAGAAAATGAAGATAAAGTTTTTTTTGAGGTAATCGACTTGTCAGGTGCTTCAGCTTACCCGCGCCGATATATATGGACGTTAAGTGACACAGGTTATAATTTTACTGAAGAGATTGGTTCTTTTGAGAAATATTTTAAAAAGGAATAATGACTGGTATATCAAGAATTGATTCGTTAATTTTGGAAAAGATAAAGGATCAACATGTAATTTGTTTTTATTCAGTGACACAATTTGTTCAACATGCTTTAAGTAAGCGAGTAAAAGAAATAGCTGGCTATACACAATGGTTTTTGGATGAACATTTGCGAGACATTGAAATTTTTGGAGACGTTAAATTGGAAATAATTTGGTATTTGAATGAGAAGATAAGGCTTGTTGTGGAGCATAAAATAAAAAAATTATTGGAAAAAAGGGAAAAAGAAATGATATAAAAGGAATAGGTATTTTTTACAATTCATTCATTCACAACTATGAATGTAGAGCAATCAACGAAGCTTCAAACATTTGTGAAAGATGCTATCGATTCATCGATAGTTTGTGTTCCTACAATATGGTCTAGAGTTTATGAAAATATTGAAAAAGATATTGAGAAAATAGCTGATTGTGTGCAAGAAATTTTGAATGAAAAGTTAAGTGAAATTCAACTTGCTGATGTAATTACAGTAAACGTATTGGATATTTTGAAGGCTGAAATAAATGTTGCAGTGATACGAAGTTTGGACGATTTTGGATACAAGAAGATTGAAATCGCAAAAGATCCAATACATGGAATGATGGGTCATTTGGAAAAGAAGAAAAAAGCAAAAGAAGAAAAAATGGTCGAAAGTCAAAATGAAGGAAAAAAAACCTTTTGAACTGAAAATAAAACTGAATGAATTTAACTTTGAAAATAAACCTACTTATATTGATATATTAATGATGGATAAGATAAGAGACGGTGAACCTATTAATATGAATTTAGTAGTTGATCATGTGACAAGTGAATTATGTGTACAAATAGAAGAACTTTCGGGTCACGCGCAGTGTTTTTTGAATGAGTATTTGACTGAAATTGAACTTATCGAAGACATTCAATTAGATATAAAAAAGCTTGTGATTGGAAAGATCGAAAAAGTGGTAAAAAAGAAAGTGCTTTTGTTGTTAAAGAAAAGAGAGGAGAAAAGAAATAAAGAAGAAGAAGTGAACATTTTTGAGATTTGGACCTGAAAAAAATAAAAATGGAAGAAAAACAAGAAAAAACTGATTAATTTAAATGAACTATTAAAAAAAGATAACAATTTAGATTTAAATAAATGGTATAAAGAAGAAGAAGAATTATTAGAAAAACAGAAATACGTAGTTGATCAAATTATTGAATTAAATGGTGTAAAACCTTATAAAGATGTAAAAATATGTGTGCATTTATCCTTAAGAGCTAAGAATGTTCGTGAAGATTTTAATTGGTCACGATATATTGGATTTTTAAAAGAAAAAATTTGAAAAAAAAAATGGGATCGTTTAAAAGAATTGAACTATTATGCAAAGTTGTTTATAAAGAATATCATGAATTATTAAACAAAGATAGTGAAGAAAATGTATCTGAATTTGTTCAAGATATGTTGGAAATAAATAAAATAGTTGATGAAGCACAGCGAGTTTTGGATGAAAAGTTGAAGGAAGCTAGTATTCAGCATGAAATTGGTTTGGATTTATCTGCAATTTTGAAAGAAGAAGTACGAAAAGTCATATTTATAAACATACAACGTTTCAAACAATCAGAACTAGATTATATGCAGAAGCATATCGAACGTGCTTTGGGTAGTCTTCATTTTCAAGAAAAATTTAAATAATGGAAAAGTGGATAAAGAATGGAAAAATGAATTTTAATTTTAACTATAGTGATAAAAATGTTAATGAAAGAACATTCATTGATTTTAATGAAATATCGAGTTTATTGGAACAAAGTCCAGATTCACGTATTAAAGTTACGGATGTAAAAAAAAATTATTTCAATAATTGTGAGGATATGGTTTTTTTTGAGATGTACGGAATTTGGAATTTGGTAAACCAGTATAGATACTATCGAACATTAGTTAGAAATATTCAAAAAAAAAAAGATCATGATTTTACTCAGGATATTGGAATGTATACCTATACAGAAGATTGGAGAAAAAAAAAATAGAAAATGTATAATATTGTAATTTAATAAAAAAACACCATATATGTACTTTTTTTTTAAAAAAATGTATAAGTATAAAAAAAATTTCTCTATATAATAAAGTGTTTTAAAAAATAAAATCATTTCTTTTTTGTTTAAAAAAAAAATGGCTGAGAAAAATAATGAAAAAGAGTTTTTAACTATGCTTGAAGAAAGAAATAGAGATCCACATAGTGAAGAAAGAAAATTTGTTGAGTTTAATGAGGTATCAGATATATTGTGGGGAAGTTCGGGAGTGGCTAAAATTACTCATGTGAAAAAAGATTATTTTCATTTTCATGAAGATGTGGTTTATTTCGAGATAAAAGGAGTTTTTCAAGAGGGATCAGCGATAACGAGATATTATTGGACATTAGTTAAACGTTTTAGATTTCTAAAAAAAAAACGAAAAAAAAGACGTGATTTTTCTATGTGTATTGGAATGTATACAAGAAGAGAAGATTGGGCAAAAGATAATTATGATGGAATACAGAGAAAATAAACTAAAAATATTGTTTTTTTGTCCAGAACATTGATCATTGGGAAAGTTGGGTGAGTCATGGTCGAAGAATGTGGGAAAAACAACAGCGGAAAGCTGACGAAGCAGGCTGTATGAAGTGTGGGTTATGCGGGCAGAGACATCTGTATCCAGTTGATGGAAAACCCTGGCGTAAAGACAAGTCAAAGCAAATGGTAGAAAGTTGGAGAAACCATTCCGAATTAAAGCGTGAATTTAAATCAGACGATAGTGAATTTATTCCTAATAATTATTCTATTGAAGAATTGAATGCAGATATTACATCTATGGAAGAAAGTGAAGAATTTAAAACTGATTTGTTTAAAATTAATGAGAAGAGAAAAATGAATAAAGACAAAGAAGATTGAACTAACAGTTTTTCTTTAATTAATTAATTTACAGTTCATAATGTGATACAGTGTAAGATTTTTTTACATATATTAATAATAAAATGATAAGGAAATGGAAAATTGTTGAATGGAAAGTTCTAAATAAAAATAAATTTTTTTTTTTACAAGATTGTATCCAGTTTCTAAAAAAAAAAAAATTATTTGTTTAAAAATTTCACAAGATCTGCTGCATTTCCATTCCATACTAATATGTTGGGTTTGTCAGTCGTTACTACGCATTCAAGACCTTTAGATTCTATTGTTGTCCACCAGAGGGAACTTTTCTTTTTAAAAAAAAATAAATTAAAGACGTGTAAATCCCCTTTTGTTTATTGCATTAATGTCAACGTAAAAACGAACAAATTCGCTACGTACTTCGGGGTGAACTTGATAAACAGTAGATAGAAACGCGTCAAGCGTAACCGATGTATCCCATACATCACACCACATCAATTTACTCTCGAAGTTATCACTTGTAATTTTTCTTTTTCTATCCACCTTTTTTGCAGTTTCGTATTTTTCCGTTCGGTTTTTCTTCGATGTTTCATCCTTATCGGACGGAAAGAATCTGCGTAATCAATAGTGAAACTGAATTCGCCTGCTTTATCTTTTGGCCAAGTACGCATATATTTCACTAACGCATTGATAAATCCCAGTTTTCCATTATTTAGAGAGAACGGTTCATTTTTTAGTAGTTCCTTATTTTTTCCAAATAACCTTTCCATGCCCTTTCGCTGATCTCACGCATCATTACGTTATGTTCTTTATCAGTCATATCAAATCTTACCTCATTTTCGTTAGTTGTTTTAGCCATTTTTATTTTTTGGGTACTGGTTTTTTATTAAACCCTCTCTATATATAGTATATTTTGTTTCCAAATGTGGGTATTTTTTATTTAAAAAAAAAAAAAAGGTATTAAAAGAGAGAATCTTTTTAAAATATTTTTTAATACACGTTTAATACGCGTGTAAAGGAAAGTATGTTGAAGGAGGAAAAAATAAAAATAAGAAATGCTTTAATTTTAAAAAGTATTTTGATGAATGTGTACGCATTACAGAATTTAAATCATGGAGCAATTGGCCTTTTGTATTGGATGTTTGGTTTATTAAATCATTATAAAGGACATTGTATTTACTCTATCGAAAGGGGAAATAAACAAGGAGATGATGATGATGATGATTGGGTACCTGAATTATTTTTATACAATGGAGTTGTTTTTGAAAAAGAAGAAGAAGAAGAATGGTTACACCCTTATATAGTCATACGTGCAGGAACTATGGATTTTCTGTTACCCTATATAATCGGTAAGGGACAATGCGGAATAGTTTATTCTGAACAATCGGATGAAAGAAAAATTATGTTACAATTTAACTCAGATTATTGTTGTTCTGTATTACCTGTAAATGATAAAATTAAATATTATTTTAGGATTAAACCTTCAAATAATACGAAGAATGATGATTTTCATTTAATTGGAAGTATAAATGACGTAACAGATGAAATGTATGCGCCTGTAGCGGGAAAAAAACACTCGCTTTTTTCCTACATAAATGCAACGTATGGCAATGCATTTTTATCGATATGTTTTTTTTATATATTCAATTTCCCCATATCTTTTTTATCATTGTTGGGATTATGATGCGAATGATATAATGCTATTTGATGATTTAAACGATACTTTTTGGATTAATACTGATTTAATTTATAATTTAGCAGTGATTTTTTCAATGTTTTGCGATAAGCATAATCCAAACGGTGTATTAGCAAGCGATATTAGCGCTAAATATAATATGAATTTATTTGATATATATATCCGCGATCATTTACAATTCGATCTTAATTTTGATTTTTATAGTATAGAAAATGCTTTTGTGTATAGAACAAATGATATATGTAGATTCAAAAATTGTAGACAAGAAGTAAATCATCTAAGAAAATTTAATTATACGTTGTCTAAACTAAATAATAAAAAAAAAATGGAAAAAAATTAAACAAATAATCCCAATAGCAACATTATGTAATAGTCTGATTATTCATCAAAAAACTATTTTAAGTACGAAAAAAAAAAATTGTTTTGTAGAAATAATTAATGAAGAACTAACAGAAATTAGAATTAGATATGTATAGTACGTATATTCGAATATAAATGTATTAGCTGAATTAAATTTGAACAGTAACAATCTGTGAATTTGAAAAAAAAAAAAAAATGAGAATTTTTTTATTATTATATTTTTATGCAATTTCCTATTTGTCAACGATTTTTTAAAGAATGTATAAATTTTTTATGTAAAAATAATAATTTTTTGGTTATTCGGTGAAAGATGGAACTGTATTTGAGAGAATACACGCAATACGAACATTCGTTAGTAAAGTATCCTGATTTATCACAAAAAATCGTAGCATTGAAAAAAAAAATGATAAAGCGGTACTAGCTAAAGCCTACCCAACCAGTAAGCAATGTTTGAAATTTTTGGTCAACAGCGAGATGGAATTGGATATGGATATCATTCCAGAATTGATTAATGCCCTCAACAACACAAACGCAACAAGTGATTGGTCATCTCAAACATTTGTGGTTGTTTCTGAATGTATGAATTACAAGAAAGATATTATGCGGCTCGTGTTGCGTAATAATGATTTTGGTTCAGGTGAATTTGTTGTTCAAAAGAAAGCAATTATTCTTCCCGAGGAAGATTTAAAGTTCAATGAAGAAGAAGACGATAATGCTGATATAACCTACAACGAATTCACTACGCCGGGACTAGCCAAATGGGAAGATCAATGGGGAAATTTTTCGTTTAAGAAAAACGATAATTTGGGTGAAATTGCAAAACAGTTGGGGAATTTTTATCATGCTGTGAAAGGAACAACTAAAAAAATAAAAAATAAAACTGAAACAAGTGTGGAAAAGAAGAAGAAGAAGCAGCTAGAAATTGAAACATTGAATTCCGCACCCGTTGAGTGTGAGTTAGATTTTAATAAAAATGAAAAAGGGGGAAAAAATAAATTAATGACGCAGCTTTAGTTGAGTTATTATATTATTTTAGTTCGGGTAAATTAAGTTTAGAAGATTGTATTTGTCGTTACAATGATAATATAAATGCAGGTTTAAAAGATGAAAATAAATTTGATTTTGTTAGTATGTTAATTTCTGGTGAAGTGGAGGAAATTAGAGAGTTAATTGAGAAAATATAATATGTTTTTTTTTGTTGTAGAAAAAAACAAAAAAAATGAGAAAAAAAAAGAGACAGTTTTCAGAAGAATTCATAAGAAAAGCTGCAAGATTATTGAAAGGAGAAACATTAGAAAAAGAACATTTAGAGAAATATAAACAACATAGAAGTATTAAAAAAATATATAAACGCTTAAATATTAATAATGTAAGTGAAAAAAATGAACAATGGTGTATTGATTTAGCAGAAAATAAAGATTTATCAAGACATAATAAACAATTTCGTTATTGGTTGGTTTGTATTGATGTTTATTCAAGATATGTATGGGTTGAACTTTTAAAGAAAAAAACTGCAAAAAATACAGCAAATAAATTTGAAAATATTTTGAAAAAAGAAGATCCGCCTACAAAAATACAATGTGATGAGGGTACAGAATTTCAATTAATTCGTAAAGAATTGAGTAAAAAATATGGATTTTCTGTTTTTCACACTTACAATCGTGAAATTAAAGCATCACATGTTGAGAGAGTAATTCAAACTTTAAAAAAAATGGTAAGACGTGTTTTAACATTAACTGGAGAATTTGATTATCATAGTTATTTACACATAATCGTTGAAAGATACAATAAATCACCGCATTCAAGTTTGAACGGCTCTACACCGCATGATGTATATCGTGGAAACAAAAAAATAAATAAAATAAAAAATATAATGCTACGTAAAATGATATCACCTATCACTTTCACAAAGAATGTCCTAAAAGAAGGAACTGTTGTACGAATTGTTGCCGCAAAAAACAATATTTTTGAAAAAAGTAGTTTACGCGGTTGGACTGTTGAAAAATTTAAAATAAATAAAGTATTTGTTACCGATCCAATTACGTACGAATTAAAAGATTTTAATAACGAAAAAAGAACTGGAATATTTTATTTGGAAGAATTACAGAAAATATGAATTTACAAATATTAAGCAATACTGTCAAAGAAGGAAGAACTAATTACACAAATGACTTTGAGATGAAATTATTTAAGCCTATCGATGGATTAAATCAAGAAGTATTTTTTGAAGTTACATCCATTTCTTACCCTTCGACAACAAAAAACATAGCCAATGATGAATGTTGGTTTGCGTTAGATATACAATACGATAATTTTAGACGGTTTGAGCCAATGGGTTTTTATAAAGATTGTTATTTACAATTATTATTGGATAAAAATATCATTGAACAAGGATTTTATAGTTTAGAAAAATTAATAAATTATATAAATAATTGTGTAAATGAATAGGATATATTTTTTTTACTCGATAATAATGGTAAAATAAAAATAACAGCAAATATATACATTGAATATTGGTTAAAACAGATATATGATAATGCAATAGAAAGTGATGATGGTACACCAATTGAAATTTTTCATTTATCAAAAGCGTCAATAAATAAAGAAAATCAAAAAAAATAAATTTTTATAGATATTAATTTGAAATTTTCTAAAAATTTAGCATTTATATTAGGCTTTTCGGATACAACGATTAATTTTAATCAAAATACAGATCAAAAGAAACTTGATAGTATGCAACATACAGTTATTGCAAATTATTTACCCGATATTTCTGATGGATTGGATAAAATATTTGTTTATTGTGAAGAATTAGAAAGAAGTTTTATTGGTGATACGTCATCAGAATTATTAACTACAATTCCAATTCATTGGAGTGAGCAAGGAAAGGGAAATGGTGAATTAATCGTTTATTCACCACACTCAGTTAAAAGAAAATTTAAAAAAATTAAAATAAATTCATTGCATATAATATTAAAAGACAGCGTGGGAAAAAAAATTCCATTTGATTCAGGAACTGTTAGTATTGAAGGATTAATTCATAATGCTTAAGGTAAAATTAAAATTAAAAGAGAGAGGTGGAATTTTATGTATTGAAAAATATGAATTTACGCATTCTTTTTTAAAACCAGAAACGTATAACAATAATAACGTGTTATGGAATTTAAATTTTATTGAATGTAAAGGAATAAAAGGAAATTTTCGTTTATTATTTTCAAGAAAAATTGATTTTTCAGGATTTAAAAAAAATTAAGAAGAAAAAAACCAAAAAAATTTTAAAATTGTAAATACAAAGGATTCTCATTTAACACGTACAAACAACCCTGACGCTTCTAGCCAATTTTTTTTATTTGCAAAACGTTTATTATTATTTGTTAATGAAAAAGATTTTTATGGAATGAATAATAATAATAAAAGAAAATTACCTTTTTTTTTATTAACGAATTTAAAAGATGCTAAAGAAAAAAATTTTTTATTTTTTTATTGCATACGAAAATGATTACAATTTAAAAAATGAAGAAATTACATTTTATTTAAGTTTATATGAAGATGAAAACTGAACATTACGTTTTTTGAATTGGTAAAAGAACGATCTGAATTGTCTGAAAAAAATGGATAAATTAATGGGCGAAAAAACTGGAAAATTAACTGGAAAATTAACTGAAAGGGATTATGTTGAATTAATGAATGGTACAAGGAATGGTGGAGAATATCAAGCAGGACATTTTATAATTTCAAAAAGTCGTTTAACTAAAGAAGAAATTTTATTGAATGGTCATGTGGGTTTACCAAAAAATATGTCTGAAGATCACGATAAAAAATTAATAAAAACCAAAAAAAGAACAAAAACACCGATTGATCCTGCGCTCTTACATTTAACACGCTAAAAAAAGTGTTTATTTAAAAAAAATTATGTTTTGTAATCATTTAAAATAAATGTTTTTTATAAAAAAAATCATTACTTTGTTTCTCGTTGTTGTTTTAACTAAAGAAAAAAAAATGGGGAAAAAAGGAAGAACAAGAAGAAGAAGAAGAAGAATAATAAGAAAAGTACAAAAAGGAGGTGCTTTTGGAGCAGCTTTAGCACTTGGAATGTTTCTTCCTCAGCTATTAAACACTACAGGAAAAATTTTTAAAATTAACGTTTAAAAAAAATTTAAAAAAAAATAAAAAATGGAAATAGATCCTTCAGAACAAGAGGTTGAACAACACGATACATTATTTAGTAAACCGCTAGAATTTTTTAAATCAAGTCCATATAATGATCTTTTTTTGGAAAAACGTTTAATTGAAATTTTTTCGAATCCAAAAGATAAATTTTCTGGGGTATATAGTTTCACTCACAATGGTAATAGTATTGGGTTAATGAGAACAAGTGATGCTGAATTATCAGCGGATGTTAGTATTACTAACGATGCAGGTGTATTATCAACTGCAAACGCAAGACTTGTTCCTCCGCCTCTTATTTTACGAACATTATGGAAAACAAAAGAATTAATGGTGAATGATTGTTTAGTTACATCTGCTGATAATTTTTCTTATTATGCTTCATATCTTAAATTTATAATACGCGAATCACCAACGCAATATAAAGATTCCCCAGAGGTAAATTGTTGTTATCTCGATACAGCAGGTCAAATGGAAACCATGTTGGGAAACATTGTAGGAATGTTAAACAGACATACACTTTTAAATGCTACTACAGCTCATTTAATTGATATTGTTGACTTACCCTGTTTCAGTGGCGATGGCGGTGAACAATTTCTTCCAAGTGCTTTTAAAGTTGAAATAAGATTATCAAGAGCTGATAATCGAGTCGTATGCCAACATGAAGATCATCAGGCTGATTTACCCATAAATACCGGTAAAATTGGTTTGGAAAATTTTAAGTTGACAATTCCGTTTTTAAAACCAAAAGATCAATTAACAGACGCGTTAAATACATCGTTTGTGACAAATCAAAAAGAAGCTAAATATTATTCTACTACATTACGTACAGTAACAGAGACTATTCCGGTTGGTAGAAGAAGCTTAATTGTAAACGATATATTTAATGGTAGTTGTCCAGTACGTTTATTTATGATGTTTGTTCGTCAAAATAATTTCAACGGTACAGCTCTATCTAATGCGTTTAGATTTCGATTGGAAAATATTTCAAATATTAATATTTCAGTAAATAATGTTAGTGTGGAAACTATAAAAAATTCAATAGAAGCCTACCGATTATTACGTAAAGTGCTTAATAAAAGATTTTTAGAAATGCCTATAACTTACAACCAATTTATTAACGGTTATGCAATTTTTGGATTCGATCTAACATCAAATAATGATACTCATCTAAAGGTATTACCCAATCGACCCAGCGGTGTAGTTAACGCGCATATTGAATTTTCACAAAATACAGCTGTTGGAGTAATGCTGTTTATTGGTGAATTTCGTAACGAAATAAAAGTCGGAGTTTCGTCACCAGCTCGTTTATTGTACAATATTTGATGGAGAACTCGTCGTCGATTTGATGGAAAAAGAAGAAAATAAAAACAATAAAAAAAAAAAAAGAAATTAACAAAAAAACAAAAACATTTACCCTTTATATTATTACGCAACATGTAACCTCTACTTTGGATCGCACGTAGAAGAGGAAGACGCAACTGTGGCAAACAAAAAATGGAAAAAGAAAAAAAAAGTAAAAAAAAACAATCGATAAAAACAAAAATTGTTGATCCAAATAAACATTTAAACAAAGAACATATCGTTATTTATCCACTTATTTCAAAATTTAGTTAAAAAAACATGGAGAAGGAAAAAGAAGAAATTTCTGAGTTTGAAACTGATAATGAAGAAGAGGAAAAAAAAAAAGAAAAATCTGAAGAAATTTCTGAATTTGAATCTTCTGATGACGAAGAAGAAGAAGAAGAAGAAGAAAAAAAAGAAAAAGAAGAAGAAGAAAGTATGATTGAAGAATATAGTAGCAATACTGATGATGAGGGTGATAATGAGGATGAAGAAGACGAAGCAAAAATATTAAAAACTATTATGTTATATAATCAAATTAAAAAAAAAAATGAAAACCAAAAATTTTTACCCCAAATTAATAAATTTCTTAAATCAAATATGCGAAAAAAACATACTTTATATAACAAATCTTTACAAAAAAAAATTATTACGTTATTAAAAAATATTGTAAATAAAAAAATTCCAATACAATGTTCACGTGAATATAAATATATTATAAAAAAATACCATGTAATAAAATCGATTCATTTGATCTTAAGTTAATGATATGTGAAGATCACTGTTTAGCTGGTATTCTAGAAAAAGCTTGTAATTATATTTCTGCAATTAAAAAAAATGGTGAATAGACTACAATTAGTTGATTCAGTTAAATTAAATTAAATGTTTGAACATATAAAAGCTGCTGGTAATGAAAAAAAGATTTTTGCAAGGAATAAAAAATCAAGATGAATATGAACTTAATGGAAAAAAAAGGATTTAGAAAATCTCAGAAATGGTCAGAAAGAACGTGTTGGTGAAAGTATGGTACAATTTAAAAAAAAATTTATTACAAACGTAAAATTGATGATGAAAAAAAAAGGCGTAGTAAAAGCAGAGGAGGAAGAACCGGCGGGCGGAAGTGGTACTGCTAATGTAAATGAAACAAGAATAAAAATTTAAAAAAAAAAAAAAGGAATGAGTGAAGAAAATATAAAAATGGGTAAATTAAATATTAATAGACCAGATTTAATATATGATTTATCACATAATGCTACTAAACAAACATCTTTTAATTTGTCAGCGAATCAACATGATGTAGCATTAAAATATTTAAAAAAAAATAAAAATATGCCAACAAGTTTTATTCGGAATAATTTATTAAAAAAAAAATATAAAGGTAATGATAAGCCTTCTTCTGATAAATCTTCTTCTGACGATTATGAGTTGGATAATCTTTTTAATGAACACGAGGAAGTAAAGAAAAAAAACAAAAAAACACTTTCGCTAATTCCAAAACCGTTTGAAAAATATGATCGTGTAAAAATACGGGGTAGAAAACAACAATGAATAATTGTAAAGATTTATGTTTTTTAAATCGTTTTCTTTTTACAAACGAAATTAATGAAATTGCTATCAATAACTTTTTTTTTTTTAATTTTTCTTGGGTACATTTGCTGCCAATCAATCTCCGGCAAATATTAAAGAAAAAAAAAAATGGCTGTTGTTGGATATGGAATACCGATGAAAGTCATGAAGAGGGCCGACATTGGGTTGCAGTATGGCTAGATAATAATAAAATGTATTTTTTTGATAGTTTTGCAAAATCTGTAAATTTTTATAATAGAAATTATTGGAAAGAATATGCAAAAACAAATAATTTTATTTTTATATATTGTCAAAAAAAATCTTTACAATCAATAATTACTTATACTTGCGGTTATTGGTGTTTATTATATTTGTATAATAAAAGTAGAAATAAAGATGAAAATAATAATAATAAATGGAAAATAAAAAATGGAAAATATAAACGTAAAATAAATAATGATTTATTTTTAAAGAAAAAACTAGATTCAAAGTATGGTAAAATTATTGATAAAATTATATTTAAAAAATGTTGTAAAAAAAAGGAAACTGAACAAAAATGTTGTAATTTTTATAAATCTTTTATTAAAAAATAAATGTGTTTTTTTTTCTACTTTTCTTCTTTACAAATAATTTTTAATATATTTTTACTATTTACACGTATACCGTTGCATTTTACACATTTTAAAAAAAAATGTTTAACAATAAAAAAGTTTTTTTTCCATCTTTTTTTCCTTTTTTTATACATTTACCAAACTGAACCTAATGAAAAATGTGTGTCACGATGTGAATGTCTATTTTTTGATCTTTTATATTTTTTTCCAACACTACCACCTTTGTTTTTTTTATAATTTCTATTGTATTTTACAGAATTAATAAGTCGTTGATTTTTATAGAATTGTGGGTTCCTCCTCGTGAAACCACTACCTCCACCTAAATTTTTTAGGCCTTCTAAAATGGGTCCAATAAACATAAATCCACCTTTTTGATGCGACATTTTTTATTTTTTTACCACATATTCATCATTCCTCTTCTCACCATCAATCCTCTTCTAAGCTTTGGGTCAACATACGTAGCGGTTCCACCACTTTGCTTTCTTTTTTTATAACGTCTTTTTTTAGTTATTTTTCCTATTTTAGCAAAATCACTAAAAAATAAACCCCCACGTTGGGTTGGTTTTTTTCCTTTTTACACTAGCGCCACCACCTAGCATTTTTTTTCCTTTTTACACTCGCACCACCACCTAGTCCTAGTAAACCTAAAATTGGACCCAGCAGACCAGCCATTCTTTCTTTCTTCTTCCACGTTCGTAACGCAAAAGTAGAAAAAACTATTTTTTCTTTATTTATATAGTAAAAAAAGACAAATTCATTTTTTTTTTTTAAAAATTATTATTTTTGTTTGTTTTTTTATACATCATAAATTATCGTATTTTCACCTGGAAAAATATTAGTTCGAAGTCGCGAATTTTCATAACTATTTGTACAATTATCAAATAACAAATAACCATATGGGTTTTGATTAACATTGTCCAATACACTATCGAATACTTTTCTCTTTATTTTTTTATTATCACAAATAGTATACATATTTCGTACATCTGCAATATTTTTAAATATTACATGATATTGGCTATTAATACGTGAATTTCGTAATTTCCATCACCATACATTAAATTTTGACATATAAAAATTACGCTAATATTTTTATGATGCGCATCACGTGATGCATAATTATTTAATTTATCTAAATTTTCTTTCGAAGACGTAATAATAGTCATAAGATCGTCTAAAATTATTAAAGTATTATCGATTAAATTCGTTTGTAATTCATCAGCTGTTGGAATTCTTTTGTTACAATCAATAAAATTAATTTTTATTTGTTTTTCTTTAATAATCTTTTCTATAGTTTGATATATTGGTTGTTGTGCTGTGTAGAGATAAATAATTTTATTAATTTTTGGTTCCATCATCACTTCAATAGAATTCAGTAATTTATATATCCAAAATGTCTTTCCAGATTGACTCGGACCGCATAATGTTAACATAAAAGGATGTTGAAATGGTATTACAGCACTGTTTAGTTTAGCCAGTATTTTCTAAAAAACCATACGGAAAAGTATAAAAATTATCTTTAACAACACGTTTATTAAAAGTAAATATTTTAGTTTCGTCTTGTACAAAAATATGATTTAATTTATCTCTTGTTATTTTATCGTTATATTTAATTGTAATTTTTTAATCTTTTTTTTCAACACATTTAGACAACAATTCAAAATTTAATTTTTTTTTTACATTCATATTAGTTAAACAAAAACCTTTAATATGAATAACTTCTTTAATTTTATCATTACCATCCTCGTCTTTTTCGACATTACCATCTTCGTCTTTTTCGGTTAAATTAGTTCGATAAGAATAAGATTTTGGACCAGTAGAACAAAATTGAGTAATCCACTCGTTCTCTTTTAACTCATTTGTTAATTCTCCTAAATAATTTCCTGTTTCAATACCGTCTTCGTTATTTTTTTTAACATAAAAAAACAGAATCCGTATCAAAATATAAAACACGTTCACCTAATTTATCAATTAAATCAAATAATTTCAAACGTGAATAGGCTGTTACAAAACACGCAATAATTACATTTCCCGTTTTTAGCGGGGCTGTTGTTTCATCTGTTTTCATATAAGTAACTCGTAAATTTTCACCATTAACAAAATCAATACCCGTTAATTTTACATTAGGATCGTTCGCTAATTGTAATAATTCGTCATATTCAGTTAAAAAATCAACTTTTGTATTATTCTCATTTTGAGCAAATTTTCCCCAAAGTGCGTTTAATATTTGTTTACCTGTACTACGCAATCCTGGATTGTAACAAATCTTATTTTTATCGAGTAAAATACCTTCATTTTCATAATAATTTTTGATATACTCATCTACTTTGCTTTCAATTAATATTTTATTAGCGTCGTAACATTCGTTTGGATAACCCGATGCTTCTTGTTTAATTTTTAGAAAACAATTTACATAATCTTGAAATATTTTTTCTTGTCGAGAAAAATCATAAATTTCAAAAAAAAATTTCATTCGATAACCTTTTTCAATAGCTTTATTTACTTCAATACTTGTCCACGTTCCTAGTATACTTCGTTCGTTTTCATTATGTAAACAACGAGTTAATTGCGTAGAATTAGCGCATGAATAGCACAAAGGAAATAATAATTTTCCATTTATACGTGAAGGTAATACAGGAAAATATAAATCTTGAGGAGGTAAAATACGACATTTCACTAAACCGAATATTTTTTATAGATCTTTATTTTTACATTCATCTTTAATGTACACTGTTGGATGACCAACGGGAAACTTATTACTTTTTTGAACAAATGGATATAAAGAGGTAAAGTCAATGTAAAATTTTTTTTCATTTTCATTGATATTCCTAAACAAACAAACAGGTGAAGTTCTACCACCGTAAAGTGCATCACGCGGGTCTAAGGGAATATATTCGTAAAAAAAAATTTTTTTCTCATCTAAATCATTTTACTAAATTTATTTTCCTCTAAAAAATTACATTCCCATTTTTCTACAACTTTGAAACCGTTTTTTTCTAATTGATATGAAAATTTTTTAGTAGCTGAATAAAGATGACAAAATTTCTAATTATTTATCTTATTAATTTCATATGGATAAAAACAATTTGGACATCCATGATAGAAACATCCATGAAATTGATAGACTGTATTGTTACTACTACAATAACCGTCAACATAACGGTTTAAAACTCTTTTTTCTCCATTTTGTGAACATTTATACTCTAATTCACCATTACATTGTGTTTCATTGATCTGTTCTAACCAAATTAATGCCGTAATGCTCTGCTTGACTTTACCCCTATAACCCCTTGCTGGAATAATTCCGACACATTTTTCCCTTAAAAAATTTTAAAAGAAATACTTTCAATGCGAGACTCGCAATTGTAATACACGTTGTATCGTAAAAAGGAGATATACCCGTTGTTTCGTATATCAAAGAGGAAAACTTTAAACACCCTTTTCTTAAAATAGTCACATCAGACGTACAATAATATTTCATTTCTTCTTTAAATACGTATTGATTTTCTTTCTCCTTTTCCAAATACCATTTTTCAAATTCTTTTTTTTTTTTTCCCCCATATTTTCTACATCAAAATATTCACGATCAACAATATGACCGACGTAATCTAAATCGTAAAAACGATACGGATGAAAGCCCTTACACTCGTCATCGAGACCCATTGCTTCGGGTATTTTTTATAGTGACATATGTAAAAATGAAAAACTATCAAAAAAAGAAATATTTTTATCGGTAATTTTCAACATCATCACTTTATTCCCGTTCATAATTGTTTCAGGATAAATTTTCTTTTCTTCCAATAAAAATTTTAAAATAAAAATCGTGTCAAATCTTCCAATAAATTCACATAATTCTTTTACAACGTTATCTCCCTCAAAAATAAATACACGTTTTCCGCAACAATCAAAAATTTTTTGTTGACCGTCTGAATATTTTTCAAATTCAATATTCTCACATTTTTTACATACTTTTTGAACTACACAATAATAGGGAATCATTAATTTATTTTCATCATTACGTGTTTCAAAATCAAAAAAAAATAATTTATTATCTTTATATTTTGTTTTTTCTTTTTCTTTTGATAATACACTCATGTAGCAGTAATGACTTTTATCTTTATAATCATTGCAATGAAAACAGAACGATTTTTGACAATTATGCATTTTCACATTTTTTTTGGAAAAAAAACAAAAACGAGGTACTATTTTTTCACAAGTATTGCAATAAAAATAATATTGACACAGTGTTAATCTCTCATAATTAGGTTGTTTTGGTTTAAAATTTCTATTGGTAAGATGGTTTGAAAAACATTGTTCGTTAAAAAATAAAATGTTACAATTAGAACATTCAATCTTTAATTCACGTTGACATTTAGTTTGTCTAAAACATCTTTGACATGTTAAATTACTATTACACATATGATTATCTTTATGTTCAAAATGTCTAAAATAACTCATACATTTAACACAAAAGGATGAAGGGTTAAGTTTAGAAAATTTACACATGTTTAAAACAACATCATAATGTTTATTATTTAACCATAAACAAACAACATTATTTGCTAATTTTATTAAATTACCATTCTCATCCGTACGAGAATCATAAATAATACAGTCATCAAACTTATCAGAATATACTACCAAATCAACACCCTGAACTTTAAGAAATTTCTCATAAACATTACGAAAATTATTTGTTTTCACGTCTCCTTCAGGAATTCCGCACTGTTGATAAATATTACGAATTTCATCGACAGTATAAAGATCATCTACTCCTTTATGAGGAGTTCTTTCCATTTTTTTATATTTATCATCTTTTTTTAAATACGAAATTCCGACTAATAAACTAACTACAAAACAACAATTTTTAATAACACGATTTAGCCTATCACATATTACATAAAAAACGCCTAATCGACAATTACGCTTATATTTTTCAATGTTTTTATTTACACCGCCTCCATCATCATTAGTAGTATTACCTAATTTTCTATAAATATGTTTTTTTCTTAAATTCTAATTTTTTTTCTTATTTCTACTAAAATTCGGCGAATAGGGAAATGTTTGTATAACTACATTCGTTTCCCATCCGTTAGCTAATACATTTTTATTACTTTGCATCATCTTTTGAAAAATATTCAATAAAAAATCAACATCAAATTGATTTAACGGAAGTACAGCTGTAGAAAAATATGTTTTCGGAGCATGACTAAAAATAAGTCTAACAAAATCATTTTCTGACGTAGTAGATGCTCTAGCTACATTGAGTAAATACGAAAACACAATTCTTAATGATTGAATAAAAGCAATAAAATTAACATTTGCATTTCTAGAAATTGAAATATTTAATGTTTTCTGTTTCATTTTAAAACGGTCGTTGTACGACTCCTTTAAAATACTTGCATTAAAATCCTCTTCATTTTCTATATCTTCCTTTTTCCTTTTTTCTTTCTTTCTTCAAGTAATTTAACCAATTCATTAATTTCTTCATCTGTATATTGATTACTCATTTAATTTTTTTTTTTCTAAAACAAGAAAAACAATTTTTTTTTCCTTTTTCTCTTTTTTCTCTTTTTTCTATTTTTTCATTACCATCAACACGGTCAATAACTATATTATCTGAATCTTGTACAGATATACATGTCAATGTAAATAAAGATTTATCTGTTCCAGCTTTTGCAAAAAAACTTCCCTTTTTTTTTTTTAAAAAAAACTAAAAAACCAAAAAAAAAATATATATATAAAGAAAAAAACAAAAAACAAACAAAATTAGTTGGTAAGTAACTTTCAAACTAAAATTAACATCAAAATTTTTTTTTGTTTTTTTTTAAGAAAAAAGAAAAATGGTAACTGTTCATCATATAGAAATTTATTTAAAAAATTTTAAAAATGATAAAACTTACATCGGTTACGAAATTGAAGATAATGATAAGAATATTTTGTTTTCCTCTTTTATTCTAAGCGATGCACTACGAGAATTTGAAAAAGACGAGGAAATATTATTTATAACATATTTTGAATTAAACGAAAGACTTAAGGACATGCAAAAAAAATTACACATATTCCCGACGATATTTTATACAAAATTGCATGTTTATTAAATTTTATTAAAAGAACCCAAAAAAATAAGAAATATATGGGAATAAGAACAATACATTAAAAAAAATGGTAAAAACAAAAAATTTAAGAGGAAAAAGAGGTTATAATCGAGGTGGTAGAAGAATGTCTACAATTTCACAAAGCGTTCGTGAATCTCGTCAATGTAAAAGTAAAACAATAAAAAAAGCAACATGTCGTAAAAGAACAGCACATACGCGTAAATGTTGGATACATTTAGCAAAAGAGGATAACTTACGTATTAAAAAATCAGGAATTAGAAACGCTGGTGAAGGATTATATAGTTGGAAAAAATCCTTCAAACGTGATGAAGATATCGGTTTATATTCAGGACATCAAACAACTATAAAAGAATTGGATAAAAAATACGGAAAACACACCATTGCACAATACTCAATATGTGACGGGTTTAACGATTGTGTCGATGCTTTTAAAACAACTGACAACGCAGCACGATACGCGAATGACGCAACAGGATCAAAATTTAGAAATAATTCTCATTTTAAATTACGTGCAACTAAAACTATAAAACCACATCGGGAAATATTAGCTGTTTACGGCTCTGATTACTGGCCAAAGGGATACTTTAGATGAAAAAAAACAAACAAAATGACAAATAAAAAACGTCAGAGAGGTGGGACTTTCAAAGGGAAAAAAAGACAAAGAGGACAAAGTCAAAAAGGAGGGGAAAAAAAATTTAATTCAGCAGTTTTACGTGATTTTGTAAAAACAAAAAATTTACTTAAAAACAAAATAATAAATGCAAAAAAACCATTAATTAATGCAAAAAATAATGTATTTAAAAAAAATCAAGCTGGAGGAATTGTAAATTACCGTAGAAATTATCCTGAAAAATATTTTGTATATTAAATAAATAAATAAAAACAACGAATACTTAAAAATTTAATTTTATTCTTTTTTTACATGTATTCATCAGAATAAACTACACAAATTTCATATTCTACATAGGGTTTCAGAGCTTCACCATATTTTACATTCCCCATAGTTTTATGTTTATTTTCAAATAAAACAGATTGAACCAATGCAAAATCTTCATCATGTTGTAATTTATATTTTAAATCGGTAAATTCAACCGATTTTGAAAGCATCCCTTCTTTTTCATTTAATTTTATTAGTTGTCCTTTAGTCTTTATACCAGGTTTTGCAACATATGAACCCATAAAAGCAAATGGTGCTTGGTTAGATGGGTCTTTCAATAAATGATGTTCAAAAATGTGTTTTTTTACTTGCATTACAGAAAAAGTTATAGCATCTTCATACTCGGGTTTACAATTTTTTTTAATATCAATTTTAATACTATGAATAATTTTTTTCTTCTTCCATTCGTTTTCATCAAAATCTAGTGTTAAAGAAGCATCTGAAAAGCTGGGTAGCGGATCAGCAAAATAGGGATTATATATCGAGAGGGTTCCATTTTGTGCAACAATCTCTGTTCTAATAACACCTCTTTTCCACGGGCATTCCTTAAAATTATAAACTCCATTTACTAATTTTGAGATAATGGGTGTAAAAGAAGTTAGTTCCAAATGCCAAAAACGATATTTTTTAAAAATAATTTTTTTTTCATCCATAAATATTCAAAATTTTAACGTATTCAGAAATCTTAAAATTTTTTTCATAAATTCTCGCTGCAAAAAGAAGTACCTCGTAGAAGCTACAATGACAATTTGATTTTACATGTTGTCTACATCTCTTTATATCCTTATTAAAATACGTTAATAATTTTTCGTATTTTTCTACATTAAAATGTTCTAAATTTATAGCTGGAATACAAAATTCTTTACATAAACTAGATTCAATATCACCCCCTTTATATCCTATTAAAACATTCTTCGTTTTTTTCCATTTTTTCTTTAAAATATGTAAAAAATTCTAATTGGCTAAGATAATATTTGTTTTTTTCTATAATTGTATAATTTTAAACCATGAATTGAAAATTGTTTTCTCACACACGCTTTATTTCTTTCATCCAAATATCGATACGGATTTTCACCAAAAAGATCCTCAGCAAAACAATGAATTAAATCATGTCTTTTTGTTTCCATATTAAAAATAGAAACTTCACGAAAATAACGTTTTCCATTAATTGTGTAACATTCACAATCCATAATATGCGTTACATTTACCAAAATTTTTTCCCCTTTTTCTTTAAATAAATCCTCATGATCGTTGATTTGATTAAATTGACTATCATACACAGAATACATTTTACAACTAAAAAAATTTAAAATTTTTTTTTACTTTATATACGAGTTTTTTTTTATCTAAAAAAACTTATATAAGCAAAAAACACAACAGAAAAAATAAATTAAAAAAATAGAAACAACAGTTGGATTTCATATGGATTAAAAAAAAAATAGTTACACGTTACTACGGAGATATTTAACAAATCTAGGAGACTCCATTTTAGTTGACGAAACATTGGGTGAAAACTATAACAAAGAAAAGTATCACACAACCTACCTGAAATGGTGGTATTACAACATCATGCGTTACATTCATCGTACAGCAACTATAGAAGGACGTCTTAGGAAATTACTTTTACAAATTACCGATGATGACAAAGAAGAAAAAGAAGAAATATCCGATATTTTGAAAGTATTAACAAAAGCAATTAATATTTTCAGAAAACAAAGACTTCAAATCGCTGTAGAAAAATCATTAGATAACAGAATAATAACATGTGTAATTATGATAAAACACGTGATTCACAAATTGGAATAAATCGTACAGTGTCAATCATTGAAATCAAATGTACATTTACTGAACAAACACATGATTACTTGGGAAGATTGTCTCGTATTAATTCAATAATGTTTGTTTAAAATAACCGTAATTCTCTTCACAAAGTATTCTTTTGTGATGAGAACAGTTCAGTTTCTGTTGTATTTCACTATATTTTTCATTGTCAACAATACGAGGATTGTATTTTATAACTATATCTTCATTAAAGCGTCTACAAATTTCTTCATTATTAATCTTTAGATTATTCAATACAATAGGAAAAAACGCTTCGATCCTCTCCTTATGAGTAATACGACATCCACACGTCTTTTTCCACATTTTCTTTATTTCTTCACTAATCACTTCGAGATAAACTGATCTTAATATTTCTATACAAAGGACTGTACTTTCTTTATTATCTTCCCCAATATACTCCCCAAAACAAGAAAAGAACAACTTTTTTTCTGAATTCATGCTTTTTTTTAAGATTACCTATAAAAAAAAAGAGATTCTTTTACCATATTTGGTATAGCTTTTTTTACTATAATATAATGTAGTAATCATGTATCTCTCTAGTCCATTTTTTCCCTTCTTCATGAATAAAAGGAAAAGGGAAAATAATGATAATAAAAAAGTAAAACTAAACAAGAAAATAAAGAAAACAGAAAAAGAGGAAACAATAATTACTTGGAAATGGATATTCACAAGATTCCAGCGTTTCGTGAATATTCTAACCGTTACTTTGGATATATATATTGGTGTCTTGGACTTTTACATATATATCAAGGTGGATTTATAAAATTAATTCAAAGAAATGAAGAGGATACAGAATCATATGATCGTAATGTTGGACCATATCCGTTCTGGTTATTCAACAATACTCCAAATAACATGTATACATTTGAAGAGAAGTTTTTTCCTTATATAACTATATCGAACGGGTTAAAATACTTTTTAACACCAGATATGACTTTTTTTAGTGATAATAATAATAATAAATGGTGTGTAAAAGTGATAATAGAATCCTTTATTCTTTTTTTCAAAAAAATCCACTTATTAATGAGTATTATTTTCAAATGCTTACATGTGATTTTGAATATTTTGACAACAAAAATATTCCACGAAATTGGTATAATATTATAGCGTGTAAAATACTATCCAAACCTCCATTAATGAATACACCCTTTACAGCATGTTTATACAAAGGCGATTGTTTTAGAAGAAACATTCAACATATTTTCATTATTATCAGATTTTATTCAATCCGAAGATAAATTGAAAGTTTGTTTTTTTCTATTTTCTATTGCACCAAATCTTCTTTATCAAACCGTTACATGTTTGGAAAAAAAATGTAATATTGAAGAAATGTACAATATTACATTATGTTTTTTATGTTACTGCGATGCACACAACCCTAGTGGAATATTACGACGAAATCAAAATTATACTTACTATTGTCAAAATATGATACAACATGTAAATGTTTTTCGAGGACACGCTCCTATATGTTGTAGATTTAAAAATTGTCGCCAAAACGGTGTAAAATTTAATAATAGTTATGAATTATTCGAATTTAATAATATATCTGACAGTGCAACAGAAGAGGGAAAAAAATCAAAAATAATTTACGCGCGAGAACCTCGAACTACTCATTATTGTTCTGATCATAATGAAAGTGATGATGATGATGACATCATAGAATTTACAACTCTTAATATTGAGAGTTTTATTAAAATCAAAAAGGGTGTATTCAATGAAGTTTTCAATTGCGTTAATACAACCATTCAAAAATTAACGGATGCAAGTCTTCAACGAGTAAAAACAATGTTACACAAAGGCAATTATTTTAATTAATTAATTAAATTTGTAACATATCATTCAACTTATTGAATGAAGCTATATAAATTTCTCTATCTTCAAAAACAAACATATTGTTTTGTAATAATTCTAATTCTGTACATAAATTCTTGTGTTGTTCAAATGTTTTTATTTTACAAAATAAATCATTATTTAATATAGCGAATAAAGTTTTTCCTATACGTCCATTACCGTCTGAAAACGGATGAATATACTCCAATGCAAAATATACACGAGTTATAATTAATTTGGTTGAAGAATTATTAATATAAAATTCATTTAATAATTTCATATATTCTTCAATATATTCAGGTAGAGGAGCATAATGTTTTCCTACAATTCTCATAAAATTCGAATATTTACCACCATTTTTCATACAATATTTTTTTAAAAAATACAGATTTCACTAATTTTCAATTTTTTTTCATTTTTTTTTTGAGAATAAAAATTATTGATAACGTTACTCAATTTTGCACAAGAATACCAAAAGCCATTACACTCCTCCTCTTCTTCCATTCTAACTACATCATGAGTAAATATTTTAACTTTCAAATGAAACGATAATTCATCTTTTTTCATTTTTTTTCAAAAAAATGATAATTGTGTTATTATTAAAAAAGACGAAAAAAGTGCTAAAAATAAATAATATTTTTTAATATTTTCTCTATTTCTTCTTCTTTTAATTTCACACTCCAAATATTCAGTACACTTTAAATCGTCGACTGTCAATTTCACAAGAAACTTTATTTGTTCTTCTGTTAACTTTCCAAAGCAAAATAAAATTAACGAATAAAAAGATATAATTTTCCCCTTGTTATATGGAGCCAGTGAAGTATAAATTTGTTGTAAACCCTCGAACGTCTTAAGTTCTTCTAAATCCTCAGGCGTAAAATTCCTCTCTAACACTCGTTTTTCAATCAATAACATCTTCGAAATTTCTTCTTCTAAAAAACCATTTTTATATACAATTCCTTCGTCTTTAAGTTGGGTAATAATAACATCCATCATTTCTTTTTTTTATCTACTTTTTTCAAATCATTTCTATATCTACTCTCCATTAACTCCAAATCATCTAAAGCTTCTTTTATACTACTCTGTTTATCTATAAAATTTTTTTAATTATAAAAATACGTTTCAATTCTTTAAATTTATTCTCGGCTGCTACAATAATATTACTGTTCGTTTTTGTGTAAATAGGAAATTCATGTGTAATTATTTGGGGTTTTTTAAGCACTAATTTTCTAATATAATATTTTCTTTCTTTCTTTCTTTCCTCCTTCACTTTTTCCTTCAACCTCTTCCTCTTCTTCTTCATCGTCTCCATCTTCTTCACCGCTCGCATTATATAAAGATTTTAATAAATTAATGTTTTTTCCTCCTCTTTTTCCCAAAAAAATAGCATCGGTTTCTACCGGCTTAATTGTTTTATGCGGCATATAAGTAGTATACTCAGTTGAAGGAGTTGATGATGACTGCAGTGGATGTATGGGGTGAGGAAAATATTCTGTTAAATTTTCTTCAATTGAAGATCCTGACGAACTCATCTCTAAATCTTTTATAAGTGTATTAATTGATACATTTACTTGTTCTTGTTGATTCTGCTCACAAAGTCGGTCGAATTCGTATTGCTCTTGTTGCTCCTCTTTTTCCCGTTGAGCCTTTTTTCTTTCTTCGTCATCTTCTTCTTGCAACGCTCATTGTTGTTCTTAATACAATTGAAATTCTTCCTCTGCTATTCTTTTCCTTTCAACTACCAAAAAAATAATAATAAATAAAAATAACAAACATCATTTGCGACCGCTCTTCATCGAGCGCACAATCACTTACTATTTACGATTTTTTTTAAAAAAAACTCTTTTTTTTACCTTCCTCTAGATCTTTTGAATCATAATTCGTCAAAAGTAAGAGCAACTCATTATGAGTATTTTTCGGTTCCATTTTTTCTTCCATTCCTTACGACGTTCACGATAAAACTAAATAAAAATCTTTTTTTTTATGCTTTTATTAAACAACAATATTCCATATATGGTCATGTAATAAAGCACTTCTTTCTATGTTATTATCGTTACTAGGTAATAAAATAACAAACAAACGCTCCTAGATCTTTCTTAATTACTAGGTGATAAAATAACAAACAAATGCCCCTAGATCTTTCTTAATTACTAGGTGATAAAACAACAAACAAACGCTCCTAGATCTTTCTTAATTACTAGGTGATAAAATAACAAACAAGCCCCCCTAGATCTTTCTTAATTACTAGGTGGTAAAACAACAAACAAACGCTCCTAGATCTTTCTCAATTACTAGGTGATAAAATAACAAACAAACGCTCCTAGATCTTTCTTAAGTGTCCGTTACTAAGTTATAAAAATAACAAACAAACGCTAAAAAAATCAAATGAAAATGGATAAAATTTTAAAAGAAGCAGAGAAATTCCTCAACAACAAAGAACTAGCCGAAGCAAGAAATAGTTGTTACTGGCTTCTTAACTACATACAAGATACTACAAAAAAATTATGGAGTTACGGAACAGATTCGCCATTTACAATTATTTGCAGTTTACGAAGATGCGCGCATAATGCTGAACTTTGCTGTTTCAGTTTCGAAGACTGTGATGAAGATAAGGTTTGTTTAGTACCGATATGTTATCAATGTCTAAAGACTATAGCAGATGACAAGAATAAACCAACTTTTATTGTGGAAAAGGGATCGTTGATAGTACAAACAAAAAATCCAGCAACTATTTTATAAGCCCAAAGATATTCCCAACATTGACGAAACAATTGTCTACAAACGTTTGAACGTATTGTTTAAAAAACTAAAACCATTTTCTATTTCAATCAATACTCTTACTACTTAGAAAAAATACTGTATTTCTAAGTATTTAATTTCTAAGTATTCTATTTTTTATCATTGGTATGTTGTTTACCCGTTCTAAGTATCTATTTCTAAGTATTATATTTTTACCGAGTCAAAAGCTTAATGATTGGGTATGATTGGAATGTTGTTTTACTCAAAAAAATTAAAAAGTGAAGAAAAAACATGGTGTACAGATGTCCGGCAACAGATGTATTTAATTTCTAAGTATTCTATTTTTCATCATTGGAATGTTGTTTACCCGTTCTAAGTATCTATTTCTAAGTATTATATTTTTACCGAGTCAAAAGGTTAATGAGCGGGTATGGTTGGAATGTTGTTTACTCAAAAAAATGATATAATTTTAAGTATTTGATTTCTAAGTATTCTATTTTTTGATACCATTTTTGAATAAACAACATTCCAACCATACTATCATTAACCTTTTGACTTGGAACAATATAATACTTTGAAATAGATACTTAAGAACAACGTGAACAAACAGTCCAATGATCAAAAAATCAAATACTTTGAAAGAGACTTAGAAAGATTGCTTAAAACGCTTTTGAGTAAAACATCGTCTGGTCATACAATAAAATGGGAGACTACATCAATCATATCGTTTACTACAACGAGCTGTGGATGAGCGATACAACAGTTAAAGAAGACTGGGTAGTAAAGACCCCAACGGATAACTGGTGGGTTATGAAAATAACAAAAAACAACTCTATTAAAAAGGTTTGGGTAAGCAGGAACGCTCAAAACTTCAAGGAAATTTACTTTCTTCTATCTGAAATTTGGGAGGTGGAAAAACCAAGAAGAAACGACAAAGAAAATCAAGAACAATAACATTTAATTTAAGAACATATCAAGATTTTAAAGGTGATCAAGAAATGAACATGATTTCAACAAATAAACTGTTTATAGTTTTATTTGTTATATATATATATTTTTTACATTACTTATATTTTTATCTCTTAAAAGAACTTCAAAACACTCGATATCATAAAATGTTTTTTTACTATCCTAATTAAATGTCATTTCTATAACTAAATCATTTGTTCATTGTTGTTGTTATTTTTTTTAATCAATTGTTTGTTAAACTCAATCGTTCATGACTTCTTTTCCATGGTTATTTTGCCATCCTTCCAAAGCGATATGGTTGATCCGTCTTTTAAATGTACGTCTGTTTTTTCTTCGTAACCGCAATAGCAACAATCTCCTTCTCCTCCTTCCTGATCGAGTTTCTCTTCAAACTTTTTAATCAATTCATCAGCACGATGTGACTGAGCATAACATAAAAACAAACAAAGAATTATACTTGCAGCATATATATATTTCCACATATTCTCTTGAAGTATTTCAAAGAAACACAAAAGCAAGACAAGAAATATAATGAATCAAAAACCAAAAACAACTTGTACTTTTATACCCTTAATTCATTCCAAAAAAAGCTTAAAAAAGCTAAACAATAAACGATAAATTAAAAATTCGGTTAAAAAACTAGCGTTAAATTACATAATAATGCCCAAATAAGGCAATAAAAGGTAAAAAAAGCATAAAAAAATAGCAATTAAGATAAGACAAACAGTTTTTTTATTATCCCCTCATTTACAAAATGGAGAGTATCGAACAATCATTTAACAAAACGAAATGTTTAATTTGTACTGATGAATTTAAAAGATTACCATCAGGAAGACTATTCGTATGGCGTGACGTTTACCAAGATCATTTAATAAGATTGACAAACGATACCTGTCCCGCATACCCGCTGTTCAAACATGTCATATATTTTGGCGGTCACGACCTAGAAGATTGGATTTATACGGAGAAAATACCGCCTTCAGCTGATTACGTCGTGGTATATCAAAATAGTAAATCTATGCTATTTACAATATCTCCCTATATTGAAGGTACTGTTGATTTGTCAACAAAAAAATGTCTTCAATGGATTGCAATAAGATCACAATTAGAAGATGCAAGACTAGACTACCGCCTATCAAAACAAACTGAATGTAGCTTTTTAATTGAACTTTCATTAGAAATGATTGTTATATCAAAATGCGATGTTATACTAAAGAATATATTATCAATTTCATGTAAACATAAAAACAAACATAACTATGAAAGAATTATAAAGAAAAGAAGAAATAAAAGGAAAAGAGAACTAAACCATGAACAAATAGAAGAAGTGTAAGGTATTAAAAAAAATTATTACCCTTTTCTTCTCTTTTTGTTTTTCTTTACATTCTTCAAATAAATTAGCAAACGCTACCCTTTCTACTCTTTTTGTTTTTTCTTTACATTCTTCAAATAAATCTTTCATCGCTTCGGGATTATTATTCAAAAAATCAGCAAACGACTCGCAAATTCTTCTATCCATTGCCAACTCCAGCTCGAATGCTTCCATTTTCAAAGTATAATTTTTGTTTATAATTAATATTCTTTTATATTCTCTCTTTATTTTTTTCTTTTAGATGGAAGATTGTACTAGTTGTTTACGCAATATGGATTGTGAAAATATATTTTGTTTCTTTACTTGTCGACAATACGAAGTTAATGCATTTTTTTGTAAATTTTGTACAGAAAATTATTGTAAAAAAGTTAAGGTTAAAGTCTTTAAACGTTGTGATTGTATAGAAAGACAACAACGATGGTGGAAAAGATATAATCTTTAAAAAATACTTGTAACAAAAAAAACCCATGGAAATAAATTTTTACCTTTTCTCAATCTCTCAGTTCTCCTTCAATTTTAAAATATAATCTTTATAAAACACAACTTTTCCCAAAAACTTATGAAAATCGCCTTTTTTCAAAGTATCCAAAGTATAAAGATTTCCCAAGGGGTATCCATAATATTTTTCAAGCTCTACTGCAGAAACCACTTCAAACAAAAGTTCCATATTTATTTCTTCTTCACTAGCATCTTTAATAACTTCCTCATTATCTTCACCTCCACGTATAATAACTTCCTCTCCTCCACGTAATATCAGATTACTATCAGGATAAAATTCACTAAAATAATTTAATTTTTCAACTGATAAAAACTTCTCCTTCGATTGATCTGAGAAAAACTTCGTACATATCGCTTCAGCCATTTTTTACAACTGGCTAAAAAAATAATTTTTTCTACAGTTAAAAATATTTTTTGAATATAAATATATTTTCTATAAATTAAAAATTTTTTTTTCCAATTTTTCGACATATATGGAGAAACGTAAAATTTAAAAAAAACAGAAACAAAAAAAAACCCAACTATATATTCAATCGCAATTATTTTTATTTAAATTTTTCTTAGGGAATCACAACTTTCACGCTATCAACGTTCACTACTTCTATACTTCAAAGAAAACATTTTTTTCCCCCTTTTTTAAAATTTTTTTACACACACCCAAAAAAATCCCCAACCCACCCCGAACACAAACCACACCCATGAATTAATTAAAAAATAAACAGCCAACACCCACTTTCTAGCACCCTCCGTCCAAAATCGACTTTAATTTATTCCTACTTTCACCTGATTGGTTGAAAAAAAAAATAAAGCAATATGATTGGTTAATCACAGTACCCAATCTCCAACACACAAAACAAAATTACGTTAATTAGTACACTACTAAAGGCGGGGTATGAAATGCTTCAGCATAATTTTGGTTGTGCATTACCAACAGTGGACACCATTACCAAAAACATAACCAGAAGGAAAAAGATAAGTGAAGGGGATTTTAGATTTGATGAACTCGCTCAACATTTGAAAGACTGGAACTGCCCTATGGGTGTCCATATTCAACTTGACGATACCAGGATATTGCAGCGCATTTAATACGACCAAGTTACAGATACAATCTTTTTCAAAATTCCTGGTCCAAAACCATGCGATAGCGTTGTATAGAATAGTTAGTTTATATTTTATTGTATTGTATTGTATAGTGTACACGGCCCTTTGAAAACCAGTACTGTATATATATATTACTGAATAGGCTACCGTGTGTAAAGAATTTTAATTAAAGTCTTGCACTTTCGCCCCCCCCCCCCCCCCCCCCCATTTCAATGTTGTGAGATAAAGGCGAGTCTTCCGGACAACACACTACTGCCGTTGCGTGTGTATGTTCGTTTGTACCAACATTGAGATGGGGGGAGGGGGGTTCTGTGATTTTTTTACTAATACCACTTTTCTATATATGTGCATTAAACTGGACTACTAATACCACTATCATATGTGCATTAAACTGGACCGAGTTCTACGATGAATGCCCTCCAAGGCCTTCTTGCACGATAAATATGGTATTTCGGTATACTTCTCGTCGAGACATGCAAACTACTACACGGCCTGGAAATATGTGACTAAAAGCGACGAGCAGTACATCGAGAGCAACAGTCATCCTGACCTGACGAATGGAGGAGAACCGCGTACAACCAAAGCACACGAGACCCTACAACAACGGCGCCCTAAAGGGGTTCAAAGGCAATGCAAAACCATTGACTCCGACGAAACAGATGAAAGCAGTGAACATAGCCGTAGCCAAACGAAACACGAGGAGCAAATGGGGAAGAGGCGAAAACGTCTTACGGCCTTTCAGGTGTCTGATATCATTGTGGCAAAGCGTTTAAAGATGAGAACCGAGCTTTTGGCCTTCGCGAAGAGCCAGCGAGATGAAGGCAAAACAGATCTTGCTCAGTTTCTTATCAATCGCAGCACAAAAGTGGTGAATGAAATTATGGAGATGACGTGGGAAATGCAATTAGCGAAACAAAAGCTTGAGCGCAAGAAAATGTTTTGAGATTCCTGATCTGAGATTCCTGATGGTGACAATGCTGAACATTCTGAAGAAAGTGGTGAATCAGAGCTCGAATCAAATGCTAAGGAATCAGATGTTCGTGTGAGTAGTAAATAATGCATATTACTAATACGTATAGGGTAAAATACTGTGAACTTCCTAATGTATTCCAACTGTACTTTTAATTAATTTCAGGCGGATGGTTCAAAAAACGTAACAAAGCCCGCTGGAAAAAGTGGCTAACGCTCCTGGTCAAACCAAAATAACAGATCATTTTGACAGCGAAAGATTTTTAGAAAATATCGATGCACATTAAGTTACAAGAATACCAATCAACACTGCATTTGGCATAGACAGAAACGAAAGTGTTATACTAAGAAAGTTGTTTGAAAATGCTGAGAAAAATTCCCAGAAAAAATCGTCACATGGTTTTCGTCACGAAGAGACAATAAAGAAATTTGCTTCATCGTTGTATTGCTTAATAGGAAAGGTGGGGGTATGAAATGCTTCAGCATAATTTTGGTTGTGCATTACCAACAGTGGACACCATTACCAAAAACATAGCCAGAAGGAAAAAGATAAGTGAAGGGGATTTTAGATTTGATGAACTCGCTCAACATTTGAAAGACTGGAACTGCCCTATGGGTGTCCACCATATGCAACTTGACGATACCAGGATATTGCAGCGCATTTAATACGACCAAGTTACAGATAGGTATGTTGGATTTTGTTTACCCATAAAGGATGGTTTGCCGAATGGAAATGCTTTTATTTTCGACACATTTGAAGATCTCGAGGCAGTTTTTAATTCACAACCGTGCGTTTCGTATGGACATTGTATATTAGCTAAACCGGTAAAGGTGGAAGCTCCCTCGTTTGTTCTCTTTGTTCTCGGAACAGATTCGAAATATACGCATAGTGACATTGAATGGAGATGGCAGTATATCACTAATAAGCTAGGTAAGCGTGGTGTATGCGTATATTCAAACGGAGCAGATGGGACTGGACCGTTTTTAAAGGCAATGATTAACCAATGTGGATTATTTAAGTTGTCGAAAGAAAGCAACGTTCCGGAAGAATGGACATTCTTCATGATGCCTAAATTGAGAGAGAATGCATTATCAGCGCAAGATGTCATTCACCTTTTAGCAAAGCTGAGGACTCGTCTTCTCACACCGTCAAATATATTAAGTCTTGGTTCGGAGGTAGCATGTCCAGGACATTTAATTGAAGTTCTAAAGCGTTATCCCAAAGCCAAACATGGTTTGACACAGCGTGCGATCGACAACAAAGATAAACAAAACTACGCCAGCATCGAACTTCTTATTAAACAAAGCGTCCAAGAATGTTTACGGGAACTGGACGTAAAAACAAAGACATCATCAAGAAAATGTGGCATGAATTTAAGATCTTGGAACGACAGCGACTTAGTGAAAAATCTCGAATACGTCGTTACTGATGCAATCATAAATGATCAAGAGTCATGTGAAGATTCCTTGCTGATCGACCATGAAGCCTCGAATGAAACAAGTCAATCCATGCCTCAGCACAAGATCGTGTCCATTCAGCAGGAGCTCACCCAAATAAAACTGAGGAAGAACATTGGACACTGCAGGCATTCCGACATACGTAAAAGATACTGACTCAGAGACAGGTGAATCAGCTAAAAGGACGTATAGTTTGCAAAAGAAAAAGAAACAGACTCCAGTTAGATCACCATTTGTGAAATACAAGGATGCGTACATAAGGAAGACAACTGCCTTATATCTTTTGCAAGAAAACTTCCAAGTTCATAGATGACTTATCGTTGGTGTTTCGCGGTGATTACTCTTTCTCCGTCCCTGTTTCCGTTTTGAAACGTGTTTTACCGTGGTGAAAAGTCCAATTAACTTTTGATCTATGAAGCCCATGGCATGGCCCATGGTGTAAAATAATTTAATTGACTACACTCTTAAAATAATAAAATTTTAATAAAATATTGTTTCCTTAATAATGATTTCATAGAGCACGTTGATTTACTTCGTTTTAAAAAAAATTCGATAGATTATATATCCCAAAAATTTGCGGAAAAAATTCCGCGAAAAAAAAACCGGGAAAATATTTCGAAAAAAATCTTGAAAAAAACCCAAAATCCCTGAAAATTTGGCAAAAAAAATCCCAGAATCCGGAGAAAAATTGCAGGGATTTTTTAATCCCAAGAATCTTCGTACGCTTTAAAAACAAAATTTACATGCTATTATATATATAATAAAAACGTTTTTTTCTTAACCAATCGGGATAAAAGCGCATTATTACGTATGTCAAAGTATACATCCATATTTGGAGTGAAATTATTTTTTTTTGCACGATTTTTTTGTAAACTTTGTGACCATATATGGGCACAAAGCTATGCCACAAGCTATTTTTTTGTGCCTAAAGTTTGACCAACCATATTTGGTGTGATGATACATCATGACACCATTGCCAGAAATACGCGACATCCGATTGCACAACACGCCGTCGGGGCCAATGTGGCTCATTGAACTCGCACAATTTGTATATGAAATTATATAGGGGCGTGCGTATTTGTTTGATATAGACAAAGATGATGTACTGTTTCTCGAAATGCGAAATCAGATCTTATTAAGGTTAATGTTCAAGAATATCATGGACTAAAAATTGAGCACTATTGGCAAATTTGCGGTTGTCCCTCAGAAAATATATAAAATCGTGTTGGTTCTCTATAGTTTAGTCTGTGTTAGTACGAATTAAACTCCTAGTTACATATTTAAAAGTGATCGTGAAGTCGTAACATCCACAAAATCAAACATGCGAAATCGGTTTATGTGAGTTCAATGTCTGAGGTTGCTGGTTTAAGTAATAGCTTAACATTTTACCCTACTTTCGCTTGTTCATTCCCAGAGTGGCATAGACCCATGAAGACGCAGGCAAGCTTTGACAAATTGCGGCGCGGCGTCATTGATACGACTGATGGGGGTTGCGTTGCATATTTCAGACTTCCTCAGAAAAAGTACAATTTTCTCATGCGCTATTCTATATGATTTTTTTAAATTTACATATGTTATACAGATTTTCGTGCTCTTTAATCTAGCATAAGTCCCCAGAGTGGCATAAACCCATGAACGATGCAGGCAAGCTTTAAAGGAATTGTGCCGCGGCGTTATTAATACGATTGACGGGGCTTATGTTGCATATTTCATATTACATCAGATATAAACACACTTTTCTCAGGCGCTATTCTATAAGATTTTTCAAAATTTACATATCTTATACAGAATTTCATGCTCTTTAATCTAGTATTAGTCCCCAGAGTGGCATAGACACATGAACGACGCAGGCAAGCTTTAAACAAATTGCGGCGCGGCGTTATTAATACGACTGACGGGGGTTATGTTGCATATTTCATATTACATCAAATATAAACACACTTTTCTCAGGCGCTATTTTATACGATTTTTTTTAAATTTACATATGTCATACAGATTTTCGCGCTCTTTAATCTAGTATAAGTCCCCAGAGTCGCATAGACCCATGAACGATGCAGGTCTGCACACAACGAAACAGTCAATAGGAGATTCCGGCACAGGTTAACAATCCGTATGGCATGGACTTGAAAAGGAGGGAATAATAAAACCAACGGCAGGAACTCCAGGACTGACTTCGTAACCACTTTGATACATATAGCTCACTCTCATACATATGCATGCCTGATATATGTTCGATGGCTGCTTATATAGTTTCTAGAGTATATAATTATAGTAACATACTTCATTCTATATATAATATATTTACGTAATTATTAAATGACATCATAGCTGACTCATGCCAAGTCATAAGTATTACTAATTGGTTACAAGTACTTATTAAGTGTTCAGTGATCAAATAACGTGTAGTTAATTAACTGTCTTAGGATAGGCATATCCGTAACAATATGTTATACAGAATTTCATGCTCTTTAATCTAGTTAAGTCCCCAGAGTGGCATAGACCCATGAACGACGCAGGCAAGCTTTGACAAATTCCGGCACGGCGTCATTGATACGGCCGACGGGGGTTGCGTTGCATATTTCAGATTTCCTCAGAAAAAGTAAAATTTTCCCAGGCGCTATTCTATACGATTTTTTTAAATTTACATATGTTATACATAATTTCATGCTCTTTAATCTGGTATAAGTCCCCAGAGTGGCATAGACCCATGAACGACGCAGGCAAGCTTTAAACAAGTTGCAGCGCGGCATTATTTATACGACTGACAGGGGTTGTTTTCCATATTTCATATTACATCAGATATAAACACACTTTTCTCAGGCGCTATTCTATACGATTTTTTTAAATTTACATATCTTATACAGAATTTCATGCTCTTTAATCTATTATAAGTCCTCAGAGTGGCATAGACACATGAACGATGCAGACAAGCTTTAAACAAATTGCGGCGCGGCGTTAATACGACTGACGGGGGTTATCTTGCATATTTAACGCATTGCAAACTATTTTGTGAAATTCCAAAGTGCTAATTTTGAGGTATTTAAGTCGAATTTTGCGATATTCCTCCTTTTTGTCCGCAAAAACGTTCATTATTTTTTAAAAATAAGATTATATATATATATATGAAACCATTGTAATAATTATATTACTAAGTTAAAGTAACATTGTAATAAATTTAATATGAATTAAGTTGAAGTAATATCGTAATAATGACTATGTAGGTTTTTACTTTTCTTATGTTAAAGTAGTTTTGAATATGTCAAAGTATTTATGACTCATTGTAAAAGATACGCAATTCAGCATTTGATTGCTGCAATGTAACTTTGATTTTTTAACTATTAAACTATTAAACAATACCAGACAAGCTTGAAGAGCAAGATAACCTTACCAAGTTAAAATATCTTCATAAAGCTGCAGCAAAAGTTGTAGATGAAATTATGGTTGATCAGAGCACATTTGCAACACTAATCAAGAATGCCACAGCTGTTCAGGAACAGGAGTCCAGTGACAACCAACAACTAAATGCAGATGGGCGTTTCCCTTGTCGCTATCCTGAATGCCCAAAATCATTTAAGTATGATGGAAAAGCAAGAAGAAAACGTGAAGCTGCCCATGATCCTCCAGTAGTCATAACTATTCAAGAATGTAGCAATACTCCAGTGGAAGCAACACACAACAAACAAGAATCTGATGATGTATATAATTATATGAAAAAATTGACGAAACGCGGTCAGGATTATACATAATGAAAAGACAAACGTTGTCTGACCAAATATTTAAATTTAATTTGAGCTTTCGGCTGCCAGACTGCAGCCTTCAACAGGATAATAAAAATGAAATATAAAACCATATATACATACAAATATTGTGGAACGCCTAGTAATCTGATACAATGTTATTAACCTAATGAGTTATTTTATTTAGTATAATGCTATACTATTCGGGTAATGGTTTTGAGTTATTGTCCGATTCGGGAATCAATGCCTTGTGCCGAGACTCTAGTGTTTTCCTTGTCCTGTAGCTTCCCTTGTCAATGACTTTGCCACCTTCGAAGTCGATTCTATGATCATTAGTCCACGCATGGTTTGCAATGTTTGAACCCGCTTTGTTTTGTTTAGCGTTTCTAATGTGTTCCTTTTTTCGTGTTTCAAAACATCTTCCGGTTTCGCCAATATAACTCCATTGACATTCTTTGCAATCAATTTTATAAACAACATTAGTTTGTTTTTCGGAGTCAGGTACAGACCTTTAGGTGATGGGAATTCTTGTTGGAGTGTTTTAACTGGTTTGTTGAAGACTTTGATATCATACTTCCGCAAAACTCTAGTGAGAGGCTCAGTTAAACCTTTTATATATGGCAAAACAGCATAGTTGTTCGATGCTGTAGGCGAATCAACCAAGGCAAAAAATTATCCGACCAATTCTTCCGGTGCTGGTATCTCTTCTTTAATCTTAAGTCTCTTATATACGTCGGTGACAAATTTGGTTGGATAGCCATTTGACTTTAGGGCTTCGATGACGTGCTTGGTTTCACTAGCTTTGCCTTCTGCTGTGTTGGGTATATGAGTTGCTCTATGTAAAAGCGTAGCGGCTGTGCTTATTTTATGTTTTTTTGTCGTGATGTGATTTAAAGTGTAGGTATCTGTCAGTATGTGTAGGTTTGCGGTAGACGTTCGTAGTGATAGTGCCGTTATTTCGTGAAATCATAGTGTCGAAAAAGGCTAGTTTGTCCGTTTGTTTCATGTTCTATTGTGAAAGAAATATGTGGGTCAATGGAATTTATTTCGTTGTGGAAGGTTGAGACTGCATCCTTCTTCATGATGGCAAAAACATCATCAACATAGCGATCCCATGTTTTCCGTGGCTTAGCAGTGCTATTCATAGCACGCTCTTCGATCTCTTCCATGTAAAGATTCGCTACAACTGGACTGACTGGACTTCCTATAGCACAGCCGTGGATTTGTTTGTAAGTCGTACCGTTGTGTGTTAGCTGTTAGAAAGGGTGAAGCGTAATAGAGATATGATGTCGTCAACAGTCAGTTTAGTTCTGGATTGTAAAGTAAAATTTGTTTCGAATTTAGTTCGAATTCGTTGGCATGCTTTCTCAACTGGAATTGCCGTGAATAATGAAACTACGTCAAAGGACACCATTGTTTCGTCTTCGTCTATAGTAGTGTTAGCTATTTTATCTATAAAGTGTGATGAATTAGATACAGAGTAGCCGTTGCTGTTTTGAAGTGGTGCAAGTATGTCTGTAAGAAACCTAGAAGTGTTATACAAGATTGAACATGAAACAATCGGTAGCAATGGGTTATTTGGCTTGTGATGTTTCACTGAGCCTCTAATAGCAGGTGGTATGGCATCAGTAGATCTGAGTTTATAGTAGGTGAGATCATCAAGTTTTTGTTCTTTCTTTAGTCCAAGTAATCGCGCGTTGAGTTCTCTTTCAATTTTCTTAAATGGTGCTTTGTTGATAACTTCATATGTATTTCGGTCGCTTAGAATTGACTCCATCTTTTCGTCATGTGATGTGCGGTCCATGACAACAAAGCAATTTCCTTTGTCCGCTTTCATTACTACACGGGTTGTATCTTTCTTCAAATTACCAAGGGCTTTCATTTCTTCTTCGGTGGTATTGTGTTGTGGAACGCTAGATTGGTTTAACATTGTCGCAGTGATTGAAAGCTCGAATTAAATTTAAATATTTGGTCTTTTCATTATGTATAATCCTGGCCGTGCTTCGTCAATTTTTTCATTTATTTGCCAAGAGGCTGGGCAGAAAGCCCTTAAACTAGCAAGATCTTTGGAGAAACATACACATCACTGCCATCTCCATTTTACCCACCAATCGATCGAAAATCGTTGGCTCCCAAAATCCCTACGTTTTAAACCACCAGGAAGTCACCCTATTTTCAAACGTATTATGGAACGTACCAGTACACACTGCATGAGAGCTAGAGTCCACATCTGCCATGAACAAATCAGGTCGACCAAAATAGCCACTGACATCAAACAGAGTCTGAAACTGCTCATCTCTGACGAGACCTTCACTTCATTATCCGAGTTTCTAAGCAACCGTGCTCGCTCTGTTCAAGAAAGCATCCAAACCAGACGCCAGAAAAAGTCCCTAAACTTAAACAAAGAAAATGACGTCTTGACCACCGCCAACAAATGAAATGGGTGATAAACCTTTCTAGCAAACCATTATCTAAGACTGAACGCTCCATCCTTGAAAAAGGTCCAAAGTTTGCGCCCACTCCGAAACAAATCCCTTACAAAAACATCGTTGCCGAAGTTGAAGCAGCTATCGCCCATCTACCAGACAATTCTAAACATTCTGTACGAACAATCACTGCGACAATGTTAAACCGATCTAGCGTTCCACAACACAAGAATACCACCACAGAAGAAATGAAAGCCCTTAGTAATTTGAAGAAAGATACAACCCATGTAGTAATGAAAGCGGACAAAGGAAATGGCTTTGTTGTCATGGACCGCACTTCATATGACGAAAAGATGGAGTCAATTCTAAGCGACCGAAATACATATGAAGTTATCAACGAAGCACCATTTAACAAAATTGAAAGATAACTCAACACGCGATTACTTGGACTAAAGAAAGAACAAAAACTTGATGATCTCAACTATAAACTCAGATCTACTGATGCCATATCACCTGCTATTAGAGGCTCAGTGAAACATCACAAGCCAAAAAACCCATTGAGACCGATTGTTTCATGTATCGGTTCAATCTTATATAACACTTCTAGGTTTCTTACAGACATACTTGCACCACTTCAAAACAGCAACGGCTACTCTGTATCTAATTCATCACACTTTATAGATAAAATAGCTAACACTACTATAGACGAAGACGAAACAATGGTGTCCTTTGACGTAGTTTCATTATTCACGGCAATTCCAGTTGAGAAAGCATGTCAACGAATTCGAACTAAATTCGAAACAAATTTTACTTTACAATCCAGAACTAAACTGACTGTTGACGACATCATATCTCTATTACGCTTCACCCTTTCTAACAGCTAACACACAACGGTACGAGTTACAAACAAATCCACGGCTGTGCTATGGGAAGTCCAGTCAGTCCAGTTGTAGTGAATCTCTACATGGAAGGGATCGAAGAGCGTGCTATGAATAGCACTGCTAAGCCACCGAAAACATGGGATCGCTATGTTGATGATGTTTTTGCCATCATGAAGAAGGATGCAGTCTCAACCTTCCACAACGAAATAAATTCCATTGATCCACATATTTCTTTCACAATAGAACATGAAACAAACAGACAACTAGCCTTTTTAGACACTATGATTTCACGTCATCGAAGACCTAAAGTCAAATGGCTATCCAACCAAATTTGTCACCGACGTATATAAGAGACATAGGATTAAAGAAGAGATACCAGCACCGGAAGAATTGGTCGGTTCTACAACATCGAACAACTATGCTGTTTTGCCATATATAAAAGGTTTAACTGAGCCTCTCACTAGAGTTTTGCGGAAGTATGATATCAAAGTCTTCAACAAACCAGTTAAAACACTCCAACAAGAATTCCTGTCACCTAAAGACAGACCTGACTCCGAAAAACAAACTAATGTTGTTTATAAAATTGATTGCAAAGAATGTCAATGGAGTTATATTGGCGAAACCGGAAGATGTTTTGAAACACGAAAAAAGGAACACATTAGAAATGCTAAACAAAACAAAGTGGGTTCAAACATTGCAAACCATGCGTGGACTAATGATCATAGAATCGACTTCGAAGGTGGCAAAGTCATTGACAAGGAAACCTACAGGACAAGGAAAACACTAGAATCTTGGCACAAGGCATTGATTCCCGAATCGCACAATAACTCAAAACCATTACCCGAAAGTATAGCATTATACTAAATAAAATAACTCATTAGGTTAATAACATTGTATCAGATTACTAGGCGTTCCACAATATTTGTATGTATATATGGTTTTATATTTCATTTTTATTATCCTGTTGAAGGCTGCAGTCTGGCAACCGAAAGCTCGAATTAAATTTAAATATTTGGTCAGAGAACGTTTGTCTTTTCATTATATATAATTATAACTGTGCTCTACTTTCAGAGGGACTATTTTTTATGAACTTACTCGATGCGATTGGAGAAGGAGATGGAGAACGAGTACAAGTACCTAATGTTGCTGTTCAAGTCAGATGCACCACACAGTAATAAATATGCACTAGAATGTTTGTTTCAGATCCTTTTAGTAACGGGTATGCTTACCAAAAGAGATTCACATCGATTTATTTGGAATAGATCAGTGAATAACAATGGTATTTTCGGAATGAACATCCCACTTGATATTTCTGTAGAACATAGCAACAATTTTCTCAAGCAGGCTATTAATCATCTTGGTGTAAATCTTACAGAAAATGAAGTGACGAGGATCAGCAAAGCAGAAGTACCAATGCGAAATGTTATGGATAACTTTGACAAAGATTTGAGCAGAATGAGCAGATCTGGCAAACACAAGAAAAAATCTAGTTCAACTAACATGGATGTACTAGTCAAAAACCTAAAAGAGAAGGATGTATTTGAACAAAAGCCTGGCAGAAGCTATAAGCATTTCAAAAATTTTGAAAGAAATCCAGTTTCTTGACTCAACATGTCTGTGATTTACAAATGGATAAACAAGCACAAAAAAGACATCCAATGGAGTAAGAGGACAATGAAGTCATTTCTTTATTCAGTATAGTAATTGTTGCACAAAGTGAGCACCTAAGTGTAATATGCCCAATCATATAATTTATGTACATGTAACTACTTCATTTTAGCACATTACAATTTACATGTACATGCAACACCAGTACAATATACCATAAACAATTTATGGACTTATGCTGTATTAACAAACAAATTGGGGATGTGCCGGATACCACTTTACCAGATACCGGATTTAACCGGATACCAGATACATGTACTAATAGTAGCAGGTGTAATACAAAGGACCTGGTTGGAGGAAAAAATGGGAATGCTATCGTCAGTGTACAGGTAATTTACACTTGGAATTCAAACAAAACATGGAAACTGAAACAACTCAAACAAGTATATTTACTATACTATATTTTGAGGTTTTAGACATCTATCGCTCAAACTTATATGAATTAATCTGTTTAATTCTGTTATTACCCTGGGGACACCGTCTGTTGGCTTGTCGTCTCTACCATCCACCTAAGCATAACTATCAAGATTATGATTTAATGAACTATTTGATTACTATCGTAGATAAATCATTAGACAAATATCCGGACACTGTAGTTATATGCGGTGGGGATCTGAACCGCCTGGACCTACAACATCTTCAAACTTTGTCTGGGTTGAATGTTCTTGTAGACTTCCCTACTAGAGGAGATGCTTGTCTTGACAACTGTTTAACCAACCGTCCAGATCTTTTTGAAAAATGCTACCCAATTCAAATGTTAATCAAAACTGATCATAAAGGAGTAATCATACCAGTAGGAATAAAACTAAAGCCAAATCGTTACAAAATTAGGATACGTGATTGTGATCTCAATGACGCATGTCTAGCCATAATGTATCATTATATCATAAATTTCTGGGCAAACTCAACGATTACTTTGGTCAACTTTGTTACGATGATAACTACTTAGAACCTACGAATGTGATAATGATGACGTGAAAGTGCCTGAATTATCAGAGAGATATGTCTGGAGCATTCTGAGAAAACTCGAAAGAACAGCTTTGGGACCTGATACCATTCCTTTTTGGGTCTGGAAGGACCACACAGAATTATTAACTCCAGTTCTTGCCAAGATATGGAATCTGTCTCTTAGTACTTGTACCTGGGCACAATCATGGAAAAGAGCAAATATTAATCCTCTACCCAAGACCAAGATTACCGCGGTATTAACATTACTCCAGTCATTGCCAGAGCTTTTGAAAAGGCTGTGTGTTCTGCTGCGCTAAGAAGACCAACGTCTCGATGACTTTAGTAAGGTAAGCCCAGTTCATCAGGATCTCCTCCTCTCGCTGTCTCGCCAATTGATTTGCCACTGAACTCTGCCGAATGTTTTTTGCATTGGAAGAGAGCCATGCTTTCATCGCATTTTCATGAGAAACACTTTTTGCATGTTTTTCTAATCTTGTGGTGGCCGACCATTTTTTAAAGACGAACTGCTTTTGATTTCTGTAACCAAATTTGCTACACGCAAAACAAGTCGCTTCATCCGTTATGGAGTACGATATCCAAGGATACATACTGTATCATTTTGGACTGAAGCTTCTGTCGCGCCCAGAGATTTTGGTCACAGGAAAATTTCTCAAAACAGGTTGGCGAGGTGCGTTGTTTATTCGAGGTGTTGGAGAATGTCCCACATCATCCTCATTTCAGCCGTATTCATCGATCACACACCCCTCCTCCTCCACCCTCATTACTTTCTCCATGTTCACCTTCTAATTCATTTGCATTCGTACATTCTTCTCGTTCTCATTCTACTTCTATTGTTGCAGCATCTTCCGTCTCCTCATCAGTCAGAAGCTGTAGTTCAACAGATGCTACCATGTCTTCGTGAGCAATTGATGTGGAGACGTTAGCAAATCTTTGCCTGTGATTCGGGAACGACTCGCAACACGGCTGGTGTCCGACCTTTGAGCATTTCTTTGTGCATTGTTTGAAAGTGCTTCAACGCATAGTCACTATCAAATTCCCTGTGACACTCTTGACATTTCACTTTATGCCGACTGCTGCTAATGCTATGCCTTTTGCGCGGTAACATATTGTAGTTGGGGATTGCCTCCCAATGTTGTCGCCAAACAATTCACAAATTACAATCACTCTCGTTTTCGCTTTACTTTATTTAACAACCTTCTCTCCCGAATCACATTCACAATCAATACACAAAGGACACATTCACAACTGATTATCTACCCAACAGTGAACAGTCCCATTTACTAACATTTAATTGGCTAATGGCTAATCCCTTAATCAACAATTAAACAATACTATTATACTATATGTGATGCATGTTATGATGTTCACACTCTGCCATTACAAGCATTAAAATAATAAACTATTATTAAATATCCCCGTTATTTACGACACCACCTGCCGTTGCGTTGCGTGTTTTGTCACCTTTTGCCTCTGAAGGCATGCCGCCTGAGCCCTGAGGTCTGTTTTATACCTCGAAGTTCCGTCGAATTTAATCCGTCGCATTTAATGCGACCAATTTTATTCGACGGAAATGCGACGTTTGAAGTCTGAACTGATTTTATTTGATGTGTGACGTGTCGAATTTAATTCGACGCAGTCACGCAGTCGAAATTATGCGACAAAATCTGTCGCATAATTCGACGGAAATACAGTCGAATGAAAGACATTAATTTGTATAATTGGCATAATTGCTCTTTTTATTCCACAACCAAAAGAAAGTCTGGTCGACCGAAGGTTTTCCGTTCATGTAAACTTCGAATCGGATTATCGAATTTAGGAACATAATTTGATACTTCGCAACGAACTTCCGATCCGCGCGGCGCGAATGAGAATGTGTGATTGCGTGCGCGTTTGTAAATAACAAGACGTTTTCAAACCTATACACTATTTGACGAAATAACCGAGTAAATATATTACTGAATTTTTTCTATTAACTGAATTGACCAAAAATGCACCGAGTGGGTGTGGCAGGAATGTCGACTGGGGGGTCCGTACGCCCGTGATGGTAACCAGGTAACGGACCCCAAACCGGGGAAAAGTGACGTAGGTTGTGCAAAGGATATCTCAAAAAATATCTCAATGATTAACATCTAAACCTTTTTGTTCTGAACCTCAAAAATTTGTCCATTAACAACCACAAAAAAAGTAATTGTTCAGCTTTTCGAGGTTAAGAACATAAAACAACACCGTAACAACTATTTGTGAAAGTTTCAAAAAGTTTGGTCAAATATTTACTCGGATATCATTTCCAGAGTAAAGTCAAAAAGCTCAAATTGCAGAAAATCAAGTTCAAAAGTTGAAGTTGATAACTGGAAATTTTATCACAAGGCAGTTCATCTCCACATTTCTTCTAGGAATCAATCACAAATAAGCAGAACCAGTAGCATATGTCACCCCTTCTTTCTCCTTTGCATTATCTCCTTTTTTCTTCTTTCTCCCACGTAGCAACTTTCTTCCTTTCTTGATGGTAGCTTGTTCCTTATAGTTTGTTTTGGAAACCCTCAAATTGTAAGTGTGCTGGAATTCTGCCTGACAATATTGGCTAGGGGTGATTCCAAGCTGCTCAAAACCCTTAATAGAGGCTTTACATGCAATATTAAAGCTGAACCTGTTAAGTTTGTCTTGCAGTTAACTTCATGGTCGACCCTCCATGCAGCATTTTGTGGGCTGTCTTCATGATCTTCATGGCACTTGCACTGCTTACACACTTTGGTTAGTGCCTCAACATTCAGCACCTTGACAGTATCAATGCTGATGACAGTTATGCAACCATTAAAAAACGAAAAACCTTGCCATGTTCCATCGCAAGAAATGCCACATTCAACAACACCGGTACCTTCATTGACTTCTGACTTCTGCATTTAGCAAAGCTTTATTGCAACGAGAGTGCAGTTGACCTGGGAGGTGGTGGCATGTTCATAAGCCCACAATCTTTTTCTGCTGCATGGCCACAACCAATGGACATCATTGCATAAACCAGTCTTCTATTTACTTAAAAAAAAACCGAGGTATTTGAGGGGAAGTAGAGAACTGGTTATTACAACCACAAGAACAACAAAGAGGTTGGAAGCAGAACCTTTTTTGTTTTCCATTCATTTCCTGTAGAATAAGACTGCATTCGAAGCATTTTTACACACCAGCATTCTAAATACGGATGATAAAATAGCCATATCAGCAAACCTATCGATAACCGATAACAGTTGATTCTTCGTTAGGGCTATCATCATCACGTCTTGGTCCGTCCCTTAGCATTAGCAATCGCCCGGCCAGAAAGCTGAAACTTGGCTTGCTGGTGACTGGTCACTCTGGTTGGCATCGCCACTTGGAATGTCGTATTTTAGTTTGAAAGATCCGATTTGATAACAAGATGAAGACCACTACTGAAACCAAGGCAAAATTGATTTTATAAGATCGTTTAGGTGGGAAGAAATTTATGTAACCTAGTTTAAGTGTTAATGTACAAATAAAACAAGGGAGGGGTACCAGGTGTGTTTTTAAACATTACCAAAAAGGATTTTTATAAAGCAACAGTCTCTTGCTATGGGCGTTGCTATGGAAAACATTATACTTGTCTCAGGGATTTCCTTAAAATTTCCCCTTTACAATGCGAATTTTGGTTAAATCATGTTTCGGGATGAAAACCAAATGAATAATGGTTACATTTTTAATAGTTTTGAAAAAACACACGAACATCTTGAGTGGAAGACCACCTTAAATAATTTAATAAATTGCCAAGTTAGCTACCAGTACCCTGTCATCTGAACTGCGCACAACTTGTGGATTTGTTGCATACAGATATATAAACACCTTACAGAATTTGTTTCCCTAAATGTCTCAACTCGCGTGTAATTAAGCGTCTTAGTGGACTCCACGCGGGGCGAGATTAGCACCCTTCATCGTGCTCTGGGCCTTCGGCGCGTCACCTGGGCTCGGGGATTACCATTTAAAGGTACAACTCAAATTGCCTATGCCGCAGTCGAAAGTATTGTTGCTATTACTATTAATATATTATACCAGTATATCTACCTGACATACAATATTATACCAATATATCTACCTGACAGTGTGTCTTTTTCACGTTCGAAGTCTGCGTGAAATGCTTTGGCTCGATGATTTCCACAAACAACGATTTCCGTTTCGGCGCTTTTCTCCAGTAGGACTTACTGTCAGGAAGCGTCTTTATCGATGTTGCACTTACCAATTCGAAAACCGTCATTGATTACATCATCTAGCATTTCTCCCAACATATCTGCCTCGGTGCCTGCGCTAAACAAAGAACAAAATATGTAATTTGGCAGGTAGGTTTTGCTTTGGTTTTACCACATTGAATTTCTTCATCGGAAGAAGAAAACAAAACGATGACTTTGCTTCACAGTCATGGCAGGTGACACTTAGGGAACACTTATAATCACTACGAACTTGAGAAGTTAGTTCATCAATGGCTATGTTCGAGCTGCCACACTGTTCACACTTTTTAGTCTTACTTAATTATTTTAACATTTTAGCAGAAATTATATAGTGAGAACCATCCTTGATAATTATTTTTATCAGAAAGTTCGTTTTGGTTATGTTTTGCAACCATAAATATTTTATCAGGATTTTGAAGCTTGGCATGGTGATGTATGTTAATGTAATAAAAATAATAAAAGTCTACCACAGCACATCTAACAAACTCTACCAACGACTACTTACACATAAGACTTAACCGAAAGAAATAAACAACCCGGTGTCTATTGCATTCCGTGAATGTGACCTGGTCTACATCAGAGAAACAGGTGGTGCAGTTTCGGTACAAAAAGAAAACGACCTGCTGTTCTAAAAGATCAAACTGAGAAACCTGGGAAACCAGGCATAAGATTTTATGGAACAAGACCAACCTGATCTCGAACGTACCCCAACTATTTATCGAGAATGACACGGGAATCAATTGAAATAGCGAAGAATAGAACCATCAGCCTTTAATTGATACTTGGACGGTGCTTTTAATATATATAGAATTCTACTTGAACAAAATATTTTTCTATAAAATTTCTATGTTAGTGAAACTATGATTAAATTCGAATGAATTAGAATTAATCAATGTTTAAATTATATTAATGGCGCGCACGCGAATTCGTTGTAATATTGTTGACGTGTGCTAACAACTAATTGTTTGTAAATAACTGACCAACTTCAGTCACACTCTGACGAAGTCCCGAGTTTACGGGATGAAAGCTCAGCGAATTTTTATCGTTAATAAACATGATGTATAACTACAAACATTTTGTTTTATTACATTAACATAAATATTTTGTTCACCCTCAACTTTTACACTTTTGCTTAGTTTCTGAAGCATGCATTTGCTTTCAGTATTTTCACTCCTGAGACTGAGAGAGAGGATTCAAGCAGAATTCACTGAACACATCTTTTAGATTTTTGGCGTTGTTGAAGTCTTTGAAAACCTCGGTCTTGATGATTTCATGTTTGCTAGCGTCGGCGCTGCACAATGTCGATATTTCTGGTTATGTTGTCTTGTTGCTCTCACTTCGGGGTTTTTCCAGTACAATAATTTTTCGGGGCTCATTGGCCTATTTAGTTAATATTTCTACGTCCTTTGTTTCTTTTTGAGTTTGTATTTCTACATCCTTCGTTTCTTTTCCAGTTTGCATTTCTACGTCTTTCGTTTGTTTTCCCGTCTGTCTCAACGTCCTTCAGGTTTTCTGCTTGCCAGTAACATTCTGCAGGAGACGAAGTTTGCTTTTTCCTTTTCTTCCACAAAGTTGCTCGTTCCTTTTCATTTTCGTTTTTATTTCATAGTTTTTTAAATATATATACTACAAAAAAATGTTTTGAAAAAACTTTCCCTGCCCGGAAGAAATTTTGCCACGGAAAACCTAATGTCCTTAGCAACCTGTTGCCTAGCAACGAAATACGTCCGAACACCCTTAAATTCCACTTTTACTATTTATTCTACTTTTCTATAGGTTTCTGTAGTGACGTAACATTGATAACATTTATAATGACGTCATAAGAGTAATTATAGGTATCAGTACAAATTCGAGTAATCATAAGACTGAAGTGAGCGTGCAAGCAAGCAAGCAACTAAATGTATGTCTCATAGTGTTGATATTAAATAAAACTAACGTTGGAAAAGAATACAATATTATATTGGCGACGATTGTAAAGAGTACTCACGGCAGAGGGCGAAGCAGCGCAACCGAATCCTGTGCAAATTCTACAGATGGCACAATCCGTGACAATTCAGCCAATGCCTGAATTTCGACCAGACACCAAAATAGGGACAAGCCTTGCAACTCGAGGGAACAATTGGCAATCGGATTTTGAGATATTCCTGACCGCCAGTGGTATAACCGATAACAAACGTAAGCGTGCTCTCCTTCTTTATAAGGTGGATCTCGAGTAAGGGAGATTTTTAAGCAATTACCTGAAACTGGTAACGGCGACGAATATGAAACCGCCAAAGGCAAACTGAAGGAATACTTCGACCCGCAGAAAAACTGAAGGTATGAAGTTTATCGTTTTCGCCAAACCACTCAAGCCCCTAAGGAAACGCTTGATTAATTCCACACACGCCTACGAATGATGGCCGAAACATGTGAATTTAACGATGTGGAGTTTGAAATCGAGAAGCAGATAATTATTGCGAGAACGTCGTCAAAGATTCGTAAACGTGCTCTACGCGACCCGAAGTTTGACTTGGAAGAACGATGCGACGAACAGAGCTCTTACCAAGTCGATGCGGAGACAAACAAACTCGATTTAAACAACGCTGAAGTCGCTAAAACCTGTCGATATTGTGGGCGTGCATTTCCTCATGACGGATGTTGCCCAGCGAAATGTAACCTGCGATCAGGCCCTCAAAACATGAGAGTAGGACCTAATACAAATGCTGGTCAAACCGCATGTATTCATACCAAATTTTGGTATTTTTCTGATTGGTCAAAATACAATGAAACTCAAATAGCTTGTTCTGATTGGTTTTCATTAGTTAAATAAACTTCCGGTTTCTTGTCTGGCTGATATGAACATGGCGTCGGAAAGAATACATAATTTTTTAGAAGCTTTAAGTCAGTCTCTGAGTGACTTAACCGTAACCGTTCAGTCTCTGAAACCAGAACAACAAGAGTGCATCAGAAGACTAATCTGTTGTGGTGAAGACGTCCTGGCGGTTTTACCCACTGGTTTTGGGGAAAACCTTATATACCAACTTCTTCCGAAGGTTTCCCAAAATTTGCACAAAATTTGCATGGGTGATCATGAAATGAAGCATTTTACAATTATCATAGTCAGTCCTCTGGAGGAGACTATATTAGGCAACAGCAAATTGCAAACGTGACAAGGGCCATGTGTGGAGTACGTGCAGCAGCGATCGGCGAATCAGAAGAGAACAACAAAGAAATAGCGGAGGGGAAATATAACAAAGGCTCAGTCATCGATGGAAGAAATGTATGCAGTACGGTGGTTTACACCAGTCTAAAGTATTGGTGATATTAAATCCTGGCCATGCAGCCTCATTATTGTGTTTGAAATTTAAAGAAAAGATACTTTCAAATGAGGCTATTCATGCTGATTTACTGTAAATCTTATAGAATATTGAATTGTTTATAGTGAATAATGTATCTCCAAGCATTATATGTGCATATGAAAATTGCTGATTGAAACTTTCAATGAATATCAATTGAATCTAATTGGTTAATTGTTTGAGTTTTATAGTCCAAAGATTTAAAGGAAAACTTGTTCATCGATTGCTTATCATAAATTATCAATAACAATCTTAATTTATATAGATTGTTTCATTGTTATTGATTGCTGTCAATTATGAATTTTTGTCAATTGCTTATACTGGGATAAACTTATATGGATAATAAAATTATAAATCTTATAAAAACTTTGTCATCATTTCAATTTATTTATTTGGGCCTTTAATTTAAACAAGCCATATATATTTATCCAATTATTAAATAACAATATGCTGGTAAATAACTATAATAATATTACTGAATATATTAATTTCTCTATTTATTAGGGGAATTGGCAAGAAAGGAAAAGCAGCATTTCGGGAGGCTTTTGGACGTTTGTCAGAACTAAGATCTTTTATTGAAACTCGCACACCCATTCTTGCATTAACAGCAACTGCAAATAAGGAAATGCACAACCGTTTAGCTAAATACCTTGGTATGAAAAGCAGTATTCAGCTTATAGTTGTCAGTCCCAATAAGAACAATATAAGATTCACTGTTCTACGTGCTGATAAATAACTTCATTGCTTTGACTGGCTGATATCTCTTTTGCTGGAGAGAAAAAGTTCTACACCCTTCACTATCATTTTTTGTAGAACACTTAATGACATTGTTTCACTGCTAACACATTTCTTGATGAGACTAGGAACTTCCGGCACTTACGTCGATGGTGAAGAGCCAGCACATGAGCGTTGTCTATTGGGAGTGTATTATTCTCAAACACCAAAGAATCATAAAGAAATTGTTACTTCTTCATTTGAGGGGTTATGTGAAAAAGTTTGATTGGTAATAGAATAGAATAATTTAACCATGTTTCGCCTATGAGCTATTAAAGTTCGTTCAAAATACGATCGTGAGAATTACGTTACGTTACGTTACGTGTAATTTATATACTAAATATTTTAAAAAGTCAAAAATATAGATACTATTACTAAAATACAATATTGTTGAGCTTGCTTCTAAATTCATTAAAGTTTACGGATTGACGAACATCGAGAGGAAGATTATTCCAATATTTAGTAACTACGTAAGAATAAGACTTTTTGATCCACATTAAGTTAAAATGAGGCTGGCTAAGAATTGTACCATTACCTCTTAAATTATAATCAGATATTCGGAAATTAAAGAAATTACTAATATACCGAGGTCCATTTAAGTAAATACACTTATAAAGTAATATTAAAGATTGTCGTATTCTACGGTGTTTCAAAGTTGACATGTTAGCAATAGTTAATCATTGTTCGTAAGGAACAGATTTAGCATGTCCTAGCAGAGTTCTTAACATGTAGTAGTTAGCATCTTCTAGACGATTGTTTGCATTTCACCCACACCTACAAGAAAAGGACTACAATACTCCGAATGAGGAATTATGAAAGTTTTATATAAATTTATCATGACATTCAATGGCACAAAGCGACGAATTCTTCTAAGGGCTGCCACGTTTGCATACGCCTTCTTAAGCTGCTCAGTTATATGTTTTTTAAAGTTCAGAAACCTGTCCAAAGTAACTCCCAGAAACTTGATGGATTCAGACATATCAATAGTAGCTCCATTTAGGTTCAGGCAATAGTCATATCTGCACGGACCAACGAGGGCTTGCGTCTTTCCACTACTAACAATGAGATATTTCTCATCAAACCAGTTAGATAATAGATTTAAATCGTTATTAATGACAAATTGGAGAACAGTAGGTGAAACATCCGAGGCGTATCCAGTAGTAGTATCATCAGCATATAGTTTTAAAGTGCCTATAACCCCTAGACTTTTTTAAGTTTTCCAAGTAGTAGAGCCAAAATTAGCTGAATAGTTCTTTTACAGTTTTTAATTTGGTCCATTCGTTTCGAAGATATCTCGCTTCAAATATTGCAAGAAATCGCTATTTTGAATATCCTGCTAGAAATTTCTGCAAATTGCAAAGAGCCTGGTACCTACATGATGTGACGTAGCTTAAGGGACGGAATTTTCTCAGTGACAGTGTTGGTTCTGTTGCAGTGTTGTATACACTGTCATCGAAGCGAAAATTTGGGTGTTCTAACGAATCCGACTTGACGAAAGGAATTTCACTTCATCGTATTCCATTTTGGAATGACGATCGGGCTGAGGCGAACGGAGAAGAAAGGTATGGGTCAATTTCGTGGCGAAGAGGCGTGATAAATGGAAACCAACAAAGTATTCGGCAGTATGCTCGGCTCACTTCAATTCAGATGACTACGATATATATGCTATAGAAATACCTGGAACTAAAGACTATACGCCAAGACTTAAGAAAGATGACATCGGTGTAATGGTCTTTCCAACAATATACAAAATATGCGATGATCCCGTACAACCATCCCCTCGAGATAAACGACAGGTGCGTGTTATAATTCAATGTTTGACTTTATTTCTTGAAGAAAGCGTTATTTACCATGCTTTCTTGGTCCGTATATATGTGTTGATTTTTATCTATCTTTTTTAACAAGGCTGCTAAAGAACGAGCGCAGTTAACAACAGACGATACCTCAGTGGCTAGTCTGTGCCAACCCAAGGAAAAAAACTCCGAGGAAAACCCTTCAATTGGTGTTGATGTTGATCAATTTCACGAAATCACAAAACGTAAAAATCAGGTTAGTTTTTTCAGTTGTCTAACTTCTTTTTGTTTCACATCTTTTTGTTGATGACGATTAGTATCACGTAATCTGGACATCTTTAGTTGATCAGTGGTTGGTCTTGAGAAAAATGGTTGAACGATTTGCCGATTTCAACAAAGAAGAAATCCAAATGTTATACATGAATTTATATGTACCCTATTATTTGCATCTCTTTCAGTTTATCGATGCAGAAATTCAAACAGACCCTGCACCATGTATAGAATGTGCAATTCTTCAAAATATAAATAAGAAGCTGAGGAACAATTGGGTTGCAACTAATCATAAACTAAAGTTATGTCGACGTGAACTCAAATCATCAAGCCTGTCGAAAACTGGTAAGGTACAATTTTTTACAGATTATCTTTAATCCAAGCAATTAAACAATTTAGGTTGTGTGGAAATATCTTGCATCATTGTCGAATTGCTTACTATTGTTACAGATTATCATAAACTGAAGCAGCAGAATATACCATCTGGGGAAAGTCAACCACCAAAAGAAGCTACTGGTAATCTAGTACATGTACCTGTGGTTGACTGCGAGATGGATAGTGATTTATCAGATGATGAAGAAAGTGAAGATGAGGATGAAGAGATGTATGTTGAAGAGACAGATGAAGATACTATTTCACAGACAGATTCTGACGATGAAAACAATGCAAGGTACGTATACTCAATAATATATATCTTTTTAGAAAAATGTCTAACAGTTTCTTATATATATATATATATATATATATATATATATACAGCTAAATCAATTAAGGTTGTCCTGGCCAAAGCCAAAAGGCTAAAGCCAAAAGGTCAAAGCCAAGCGCGAAAAGTACGATGTGAATTACTATTTAAATAGCGAAGCACACAGTTACTATATTTATAGGCCAAAATCATACAAATAAACCAAACTTGCCTCTCTGGGGATTATTAACGAGCATTTTCGCGCTTGGCTTTGATCTTTTGGCTTTAGCCTTTTGGCTTTGGCCAGGACAACCTTAATTGATTTAGCTGTATATACAGTAAAAACCCGCTAACAAGAACCTACATTTTACCAAATCAGCCTGGCATAGGTTCTTATATATTTGATATCTAACGAAAAATCAGGGTGTTAGGTTCTTATAAACTGACCGTTCTTAATTACTTTTACCATACAAACTGAATACATAGATATCTTGTCATGCCATACTTCAAGATTGGAATCATTTTCCAGCCACCTTTCCATAGCTTCTCCTACCTTCAAGTTGATCATTCTACCACACCCTGCATCGATTGCCTGAACCTTATCAGTGTGGTTTGCAGGTAGCAAGTACACCAATGTATTTAATTATTTTCTACATTCTTGGTGGAAAGCCTTGGCCAACTGAAACCCAACATTGTCAGCAAAAAGGACCTTTTCATTGGGTCCTTTCTCTATTCCTGGAATCAGTGTTCTTTGTACCCACTGCATATTAGTTTCTTCATCCATCCAAGCATTTTTCTGAAAGTATACATCGACCCCCTTGTCATACGTTGCTTTCTCCTCATTGGTAACATTACCTTTAAACAAAACATGAAATTACATTTTAAGAAGAGTTATGAACATTTAGATCATTTTATAATCAGTAATATTCTTGTAAATAATGAATTAGTTTTAGATATAGGTACATGGCCCCCCTGCCAGAGATTTCCTGGAGCCACCATGAGAGCCACAAATTCATCGGTTTTAACCTGTCAAGTGTAACTCTCTTTAAATAAAGTATTTATTATTATACCTTTGCCTCTGAAAACAATAACAGGTTTGATTGTCTGCTCCCCTGATGCACAAATGCAAAGTTGCAGTGTGGCTTGCCTCTTGTCCAAACCAGTTGATGGCTTTGATCCTGAAATTTCATAAGTTTTTCCCTGCCCAATCACAAAAGGTAGGGCCACTTGGTCAACATTATATCTGTCATTTGGCAACCACCTTCCATACTTCGGACCAACAGGAATTCTATTTCTTCTTCTGGTTGTTTGCAGAGCCTTTCTTAGATTCCTATGAAATCCCTGAATGGTTTGTCTTCCCTCATCTGCCGAATCTTTCTTTTTATTTGTTCTCCTTCTAAGCGAAAAGTTATGCTTGTTTTTAAATCTTTGGAACCAATTGTTACTGGCTTTGAATTTTGCAGCAATATCTTTCCCATAGCAAATTTCAATTTTCGACTTCATTTTCGTACAAAACCAGAGTTTTGGCACCTTATTTCCCGCAGCTCTTCGCAGTTTAAACTCAGCAACTAGTAGCCTGGAGGCCAAGGGATATTTTTCACGATTACATGGTTTTGTTGAATTCAATTTTCTTCGTTGTCTTAAATCTTTGATGTTGCCATTGTTTTGATGGGATTTGTTTAATGATAACTCAGCAAAGATCTTACTTCTATTTTTGTTCCACTTTATTACCATTAATTTACTTATGCCTCTAAGCTTTGCAACCCTGTTCCACTTGTTTCTGGTTTTGGTTCGAGTGAACGAGTCAAGAATCTTGAGAGTCTTCATTCTAAACTCAAGGGTGCAAGACTTTCGCTGATTGCGCCCTTTTCTCTTTTCTTCTGTCGCCGTGGATGTCTTTCGTTGTTTGGTCCATCCATCATGAGTCGCATCACTGGAACGATTGCCAGTGTTTTCTGTTTGTACATCTATTTCCTCCAATTCAATGAATTCATTCATCACCGCCGTTGAATGCAAACCGAAGCTTGAATCAGTAAGGTCAGCAGGTCCAGGTTAGCTACTATGTTTGAAACGCACATGGCAATTGAGGTACTGCTTGCCAGAGAATGATCTTTTACAAAGGCTGCACGTTAATGGTCTTAGAGGCTTGTTATCTAGTTTAACTGACTTTGGAAGTGTAGATGTAATATCAAACTTATCGCCACGCTTCAGTTCTAATTTTTTCGTGATTCCACAACTGAATAAAGTGCGATTCATTTCAGCTAGATCATTAACATACGTTGCGTGTGTCTTGTCCGCCAAAAAAATGTATTACTTTGGCCAAATCCGCACATTTTGTCGAAATCGGTTTCTCCCGCGCGAACCGTTGTTTTTGACGCGCTTTTCAGGGCCAGCGCAAAAAATGTCTTCCATTGCACATTTTGCAAACTTTCCAAGTCTGGATTACTAAAGTATTTATCTGTGGGAGAAATAAAGGTCTAAAGGAGAACTGAAATGGCACAATGGTACGAACTGTTTGTAGAGTCGAGCATCCGTGGATATCATGCTTATTTCAAGGTTTCAACAGTTTGCATTGGAGAAGTGATGGAATGTGAACTTGAGATGGATAATGAATATGATGCACATGCTGTTGTTGTGAAAAAGGAAAGTGGGGACACTGTAGGTCATGTCCCAATTGAACTCTCAAGTTCTTGGCTGACTATGGAGAAATTGAAGCCGAATGTATTGGGAATAGATATAATGCGGGAGGTGATAAAGGTCTTGAAGTCCCAGTTGATTACAAACTATCTGGAAATCGACAATATCTAGAGAAGATTTATACAAAGTTGGAGAACAGCTACTCTGGATATCAACTCAATATCCTCCCTCCATAAAATCAACACCTAGGTCTGTGATTCGTGGTCTGACATGTGTGTCATAAATGTGTCGTAGGGCGGCTGCTTCGAGCGCCTTTAATATGCCTTCGACTCTGCCACTTGAAATTTAGTAGTGTAAATTGCTCTTGAAAAGCCCCTTGTGGGAAGAAGTAATTAAAATCTGTATTCTGTATTCTGTATATAACGAAATCAACTTAGACTTGCAGGTACTGTATCACTAGTGACCGTGTGTACTGGCCCGATTTTTCAAAACAATCAGGGACCTCTTGGATTTTAGTGCCTTATTGTTAAAATGGACTACTAACTGTATGATCAGGCTATTTAAAGTACCTGAATATTGTAGACTGTAGTTACTAGTATTTTTAACAATTATCTTTTTAATACTTTAATGATTAATTTAATCCCTACTGTACGTAAGTACTACTGTAGTAAGCATGTAAGATCTAAATGCATTGTACAGTATTGTGTAAAATATATTAAAGAACTGTAACCATATTTTGGTATTGACTTTGTTTAACACTTTGCTACAGTATAATTCTATATTGATTTCTTTATATAAGAACCTACTTTAAATATCAGGCTCAAACAGGTTCTTGTTTTATGGGGCACAAAATTCTTAATTTCAGCCTGAGGTTCTTATTGTGGAAGGTTCTTGTTAGCGGGTTTTTACTGTATATATATATATGAAATACTAAAATATATCTTTTTCATATTTTTAGAGTGTATGTCAATAATAACGAAAATATTCGTGTACAAATGGCAATCAAATCCACAACTGGTGGTTTATACAAGATGTATTTCTGTCTATACCATCTGAGACTTAGAAACTTTTGTGAAGTGTTACTAGTATAGCTTGAAGAACTTTGTCAGAAAGACATGTAAACCCTAATATTTTTTTAACAGAAGATCCTTTTGCCCTCTATCCTGCTACATTGGAAAAAATATCAGCAAGAACTGCTTGACAAGGCAAAGGCTGCTGGGTCAGGATTGGTTATTGCTGGTGATGGGCGCCATGACAGCATGGGCCACAGTGCAAAATATTGCTTGTATACAATATTTAGCTGCTCTCTGATACTTCACTTTGCCCTAGTTCAGGTAAGCTAGAAATCACATATATAATTTTACTGTACAGATGTATAAAAATAATACATATGCATGATATATACATGTACACTGTACTTTATATAAAACAATATATCCAAAAATAATTCATTTACTGTTTTTCTTTTATTACTAACAGAGAAATGAAGCAGGAAGCAGTCCTGCAATGGAATACATGGCTTTTGAGAAATCCATGACATTTCTGCTTGGAAATTGGATTGACCATATCCACATTTATTTCAGACAGGCACCTATCTATTGCAAAGCATATGAAGGAAAAGCTTAGTGGTATTAAACACTACTTTGACCTGTGGCATTTGAAAAAAAGTGAGTAATATAATTGTATAATTTAGTGTTGGTTATTTTGAAGCAACCAGGATATATGTTATAACAAAGATGAATAAATAACATTCTCGAGGTGCTCCAAAATAACCAGCTAACTGTATATTCCACATGGGCAATTATTAACTTCAGAAAAAAATATAGGCAATGACATTTCCAAGGAATAATAGAAGGGATATTAGATATACTGCCCCTCAAGTAAAAAGAGGAACCAAGCCATGTTGAATCAAATAGTGTAAATATAATTTTCTGGTTACTGCTGGCAAGTTAATTTTATTGAACCTTGCTACTTGATTACAGCTGGTAATAGATTCTAATTAGAATGTCTAGTCTATTATTTTGAAAAAGCATGTTAACTTACATGTAGTACTGTATACTTCTGTGTTTTTTAGAGATAACAAAAATAGTAACAACTATTTCAAAAGAAAGTGGGTGCCAAGCTGTGTCAGATTGGATAAAGCCATGTGGTAATCATTTGTATTGGAGTGCATGTTCAACTCATGGTGGCAACGGTCCAGTGATTTGGGCTAAGTTCAAATCTTTCCTTAGCCACATAGTGAACAAGCATGAGAATCTAGACGATCCATTATTCAACAGATGTGCCCATGCTCCAACCATTTCTCATAGAGAATATCTAGTAGAAGGTACAGTTTAATGTACACTGCCATACTGTACTATAAATTATCACTTATGTCATCCAGTAAAATGCCCTTTAATTTCAAATGCATCTGGATCGAGATAATAAAATGTTTTTTTCAAAAAGATTTTTACAATGGCATGTAATGTGGCTGATGATTTTTTGGGTTAGCTAACCGAACTAGAACCCCTAAACCTTAGTCAGAAACTGGATTTATGACTTAGCTTGGTTTACTCCTACAGTAGTAGTAGGGGCTTATAAATTTTAGTTCTTTATGAAAGGCTTATTGAAAGAAGAGAGCCTTTGGGAGGCAGAGCTAATAAAATTTCTTAGGTAAGAGGAAATAATTATGATACAGTGTATTTCAGTATTTATCTTTTTGATACTGCAGGTTCTGTGGCACACGAGAAGCTTTGCACCAACCTCGCCAAGTCTCAACTGGTCAGTGCAATACAGAACGCCTCACCTATTTCCCAAACTAGTTGCCTGGAAGGCTTCCACTCAGTCTTGAATCAATTTTCACCCAAAATGATAAATTACTCTTTTCCAGAAATGTATTGCAGGTTTGTTATGTTTACATTTACATGTATTTTCATATATTATAATTTTTCTTACTATGTGATTGTTAAACACATTAAAATTAGATACAGTACCTGTATGCTGGTTCATAACTACTGTATTTTATATGTTTAATACTGGTATGTACATTCCTATGCTATTATGTTTAGGCACATTTTGGCTGCAATACATTTCAATTACAATTTACATCGGAAAATAAAAAACAAGAAAGATGGATCACAGCAGATAAAAGTTGTGTACCCTAAGTTCAAAAATGGTGAGGGCACAGTAAGAGATATCAGAGTTCAACCAAATTTTGGTAAGCTATTAGTTCATTCTTGTTGAATGTTTTTCTTGTTTCGTGTGAACATGAACTTCCGAATACATGTGCCACCAAAATGCCTTACATTACACTTGTTGTAATTTTTCGTTTTTATTGTAGATTATGTACTTTATTGCGACGACGCCATGAATATGGCTTGACTGTCAATAATACCAGTGGGCCATGAAACACCTACTCCGAAATCACTCAAAATGAGTTATGTAATGTTGTTCGAGAAGTTCTTCAAATCGTACCTAATGCTGGTGAAACGTTTGTCTTGGGAGCTCTAAGACAAAGACATATTCACGTCCAAAGGTGGAAAGTCAGAGATGCAATTCGTGTTGTAGACCTTTTAAGTCGTGCGATGAGGCGTAGTGTTGCCATTCTCCGCCGTGTTTACAATGTCCCAATGCATTATGGTGAGTATAATACTGTATTTATGAAAACTTTTTGGTATCACCATAACACTTTGAAGCCTGACGACGAGTCTTTAGTATTTTATTTTGGCTAACGCCAGACGATTTTATTCAGCACAGGGAGAGGTCCAGGCCTCAAAGTGTTAAGATATAATTTGTGGAAACACCATGCTTTTATTTATTGCTAAGCTTTGGACATGTTGACTCAGACTTGGTACATTTGTAATTTAATTAATTAGAATAAATGTCACTAATACCATGATATATGCCTATTCCTTTGCACAAGCCAATTTCAATGTGTCCTTTGGTCTGCCTACTGTATGTACATGTAGGTACACCTGTATTTATCTGGATTTTTTTGCAGGCATATTGATGGATATCATAAGCTCATTCATTGGCGTCTGGTGATTCATGGGGGTATAGATGGTTTCAGCAGGAGTATTGTGTATTTAAAATGCTCTTCAAATAATTACGTTGCTACTGTGGTGGAATTGTTCCAAAATGCTGTTCAGAGGTTTGGTCTGCCATCAAGAGTTCGTTCTGATTTTGGTATTGAAAATTTTGATGTTGCCCGCTTCATGCTGCACCACCCAGAACGTGGCCCAAACAGGGGCAGCATGATTACTGGGAAAAGCGTGCACAACCAGAGGATTGAACGGCTTTGGGCAGACCTTAGAAGAGTACTAGTTGTGTATTACATTAGGCTGTTTTCCCACTTGGAAAATTCAGGAGTCTTGGATGCACTTAATGAAGCACATTTATTCGCTCTGCACTATGTCTATCTGCCAAGAATTAACAGGGCTCTTGATGAATTTGTACAAGACTGGAACAATCATCCACTAAGCACTGAAGGAAATCGGTCTCCCCTTTCAATATGGCATTCGGGTGTAACTTCCCTAATCAATTCCAATTACCGTGCCATTGAAAACATTATTGGAGGAAATACCAACTGGCAAGACCTTGGTATTGATGATGATGGTCCAGTGCCTTCCAATGTTACTGACAATAACTTGCAAGTTCCAGAATTAAATGTAAACCTAACCGATGAACAATGGACTCTTGTCAGGAATGCAGTGAATCCTCTTGAAAATGATGAAAATCATGGCTGTAATTTGTTTTTGGGGACTGTGGAGTTAATCAGACAGTTTAATTTGCAAGAATAAGCACACAAAATTATGTACCACTTAATTACGTAATATTTCATATCCGAGTTAGTGTTTTAGACGCACAGCCAAGCTATTGTTAATGGCACATGGGATTTGGTAAACAAGTCTAAAACACTATAAACGAGGATTTGAAATAGCTTCTCACACATCATTAGATATTCAATGCACTGAGAACAATCATAACACAACAGTGCAATTGCTCGTAAAATGGGTGCGGAGACAGGGCAAATAATTTGTGGAGACGTGAGGTTTCATTTCGTAAAGGACTACGTGTATTTAAAGCATTTGATATCAGATAATATGAGACTATGGAGAGCGACTCTCAAAAATTAAGCCAGAATTAATGTTGACTGATTTGGCATGGATGGCTTCTGGTCTAATATTGAACTAGACAATTTGAAGAAGACTGAAGGAGATGTTTATCACCTAGCCTTGAACGGCACTTGTATGTGAAAAAAATTATGTATTTGGAAATGTTTTCTAACTACAGACAGCTGTATTTAGAAATTATTTAAAAATACAGTGTACAGTTTAGAAATTATTTCTAAATACAATATTTAAATTTAACATTAATATCTCCTGTCCACTTGAATAATTAAGCTAGTGAGTTAGACTGGGTTTCTAGGTACAAACACATGACCTAAATCAAGCCATATTGACCGAAGTGCTATGAATATCTAATGAGAAATACATTTAATTAATACAAGCACCATAATCTAAAAAGTACTGTACCTACAGTATACATGTATAATAAACAGAACTTTCCCCAATAATTTGAAGATACACTATAAATTATACCCATTAAACAGTCATATATGTATATGTAATAGTATAAATGAACAATAAAGAACAAAACATTGTCATGTGCAATACTTGCTGCACTTATATGGTAGCAACTATACATGTAGTTACTAAACAGAATAGATATAAAACAAATCCATCTACTAACTACATTTTTCCAAATCCGAATTCCAAATCTTTGCCATAGGAAACTGAAATATCCATATATTTCATGAACTCTTTATATTCCTTGTGACATGTTGGGATTTTGATTGCCTTAAAACAAGTATCTGCTAAAGCTAATACTTGATTGGGATCATTTGGGAGGAACCCAACCTTCAACTCTTCCTCTCGTATTGGGAGTGAAGGCCAGCCAGTCCAGAACTTCACAAGGTCTTTTAACGTCTCCTCATCTGATCCTGAAGAAAAACAGTGGTAGGTTTATAGACCTGATGCATCATTTATGGTGCATAAGTCTATTACAGTAGTCACTGCTAAGAACATAATTAATTTCGACCTTCCTTTCCTTTATGTTAATTTTAACTCTCGAAAACTGAAACCTGAAAACTCACAAATAGATGTGTTATAATAATGAATAAAATCTATTAATTTAAATATAGTACATCTCAGTGTGGGTTATTGTAGAGCCACCAAACATTTTGAAGATACAGTAGCATCTGATTCGGTGTAGACCAAATCACCCCTGGTTTTAATTAATTAAATTTCATTTGTCTTCGGGCCCAACACAAGTACAAATGGGTCATTGTCACAGCGCTCCTTCCAATTTTTGGACACCTGTAGGTACTATTTTTCTTGGTTTTGAACCAACAATTTTGATGTTGAAATGGATAAGTCATTATTTTGTTGAATAAAAATCATAGTCGCTGTCATATACATGTATATTTGCAAAATGGCAATAAGGATCGAATTACTGTCTGGGCAATTTTTTATGGTCCTACTACAGTACACTGTACATACATGTACATGCTGTTGTTTAATTGGTAAACATAAATGTTTTAGTGCAATTTATTCAGTGACCGTATCACTCATACCTCAATTGTAGGCAGTCAGATGCAAAAAAGCCAAAATTCATGTAGGGTTAACAGTATTTGTTTAGTTTACCTCGGATGTTAAGGTCACAAAAGTATTTTTCCAGGTGGTCCTTTGATTTTACTTTAGCATCATCGTCATCAATCACATCATACTTGACCAGTTTTCTAAGGACATCTATGTGAATATGACCATCTGCTTCTGGAAAGAGCTGTTGCTTGACTTGGGGATGTATGAGGGCAAGGTCAAGCAGACCTGTGCCCATTACTTGCTCTGACATCAATCCTTTCCTGAGATCATCAAGGATAGGTATCCGTTTTGTGATGACCTCATACGTCAAGCAACACTCGTATGCAAGTAACCTGTTACAAGGAGTGATTTCAAGATGGGGAAACCCAGCAGCTAGTAATACATCAGCTATGTTCTGTGGATCACCATTTTTCATAAATTGGCCAAGGTTGCTGTCAGAACAACTTGCCAGCTAAAAAGATAGAATACATAAGTTAGGCCTAAACTTGTAATTGTCACATCAAGTACTGCAATAAAGTGATGAAAAAACAATAACATTGTTGTTTGATAGTATCTGAATTTTTCACCTTGCAGAACACAAACAGCTTTCATATTATACACTTAGCATTCACAGCCTCAAAGTTGTATCATACAGGTATAAAGCGAACCTGACTGCTTGATCTGTTTTAATTAAGAAGCGGTAAAATTTTTACAAATCAAAAAAATTAAAATGAATTGTTTATTGTAGATCAGCAGATGCAGTACAATGTTGAGCACAACTGCAGCTACACCAACTAGGGCTGTGACGGATACCTGGGTACCCGACCAACAAAGCCACTACCTGGCTCCTTTTAAGGAGGCTCTAATCCACACACAGTGGCAGATTAATGCACGGGCAACAGTGGCATGTGCCCTGCGAGCAATCCCACATTTAGGAGCCTCTCACAAAATCTGACCAATGTGGTTCAAAATCTGTTTAATATGGTTCAAAGTAATCAGTAGGCTAGAAATGCTGTAGGTGTAACTCCTGAACATGTAATTAGGGTGCATCAAACGCCCCTTGATTTTCAAAAGTATGTTCTACCTATTATACATTTGTTCCATTATCGAAAGAAACTAATCACAATTTTTTTTTGGTAAAATCAGACTTTGTTTAGGGGTTCCACCGTGAGCCCAAACTTATAGATTTAAAACAATGTATTAGCTATCCTATGTTTTAAATCTACCAGTTTGGCCTCACAGTGGACCCCCTAAACAAAGTCCGATTTTACAAAAAAAAAATTGCGAGTAGTTTATTTCGATAGTGGAACAAATGTATAATAGGTAGAACTTACTTTTGAAAATCAAGGGGCGTTTGATGCACCCTAATGTATATACTGTATAATCCGCTCAAAACTTTGCACGTACTCCACACGAGTGTTTAAAAACAAAACTACTCATAAACACACAGCCCTAAAACCAACAGTATTAATTATAGCATAAGATGGTGCACAATGCTGTACCTCATTAAGGTTATCCCGCAGACATGGATCCGGTATATCCTTAACTGTAAGGTATTCCAATACGCTGTCCCTGCTACCACTTATTATATAATTGACAACAGCAGGGGAAATTCCCTCCAACCCTTGGCATTCATGGAGAACACAGTGAACGACCATCTTCCCAACCAATTCGAAAAAGTGACTTGACAGCAGGTCATAATTAAACATTGGTGTCAGATGACCTGTTTCTCCCTCAAATAGGTTGATTCCATTGAAACTACCTCCAACAAGTTCCTTCATAAGAATATAGAAGAAATCTCTTGTAGGGCCACCAGCATCAACCCCAAGCTCAAATGTCCCTGAGCTTACAAACTGAACATTGAGAGGGCTCCTCAGATCAAATGCAGGATTCTTATATTTCTTCAAAATTTGCATAATTATGTTCTTCTCTCTTGTGATGACAAGGTCCTCCTCAGGTGCATGTGTTCGAGTAACATTAGTGATAAGTGTTTGCAAAGCGTCCAACGGGTCTAGTTTTCTAATCTTTGTGGCTGCAAGGGGCATGTCCATCCAGTCCTCACTTTCCAGATCACCTTAATAATAAAAATTTTAAGAATAGGGCATATCCAGAAAATATCCAATACAATTGACATCCGTACTTTCTCATGGGTATCTGGCCATGGGTCATTAATTTTGGTTTTCACCACTTAATTATGTTGCAATAGAAAGAGTAATTCAAATAATAAAGGGTACATGTCTGGCCAGGCTGGGTAAAAATTGCATTAGGAAGATTGATTTTACAAAGCAAAATTGCTTTCTGGATAAATTAATTATGAATAACCTAGTACTGTAAGTAAAGGTTAGTAATGCACAGTCCAGTACAGCTACTGTATGCAATCTTTCCAAGATGTGCATATTGAAAGAGCAAATTTAGAAGACTACAGTAAGCCAATGCTTTTACCAAAAATTGTGAATGCCGAACACAGGTAAAAAGTGTAGCTACTGTACTTACTATCATCATCCAAGAGATAGTTAATGGCACAAGTAATGTCCTTTCCAAGTAGAGCCTGTTGTATTTTTTCTGGGGTTTTGTCAGGAAACATTTGTTGCAGTTGACTCTGGCTATCAGCACTAGTATGTTCTTCATGACCTGAAGTATCTTTTTCTGGATTTGAATGTGGTTCCTTGGAGCAAATAAAAAGGCCAAAGTTTTAAGACTAGCTGTGCCTGACCTATCCTCCCTCAACCTTATATACTGCCATACTGGTAACCTACATTAACAGTTGTAGATGTTTGATTTTTTTTGTTTCTGAGTAATAGTCTGACTGTACTTACACAAGATTGCTTCCTAATCCTACATGTATCAATAGCTGAGGCATCATCTGAAAATTAAGAGAACAGTATTCACAGACTAAACAATCACAAAATGGGAAATCTTGGTGAATATCAGTAGAAAGAAATTCCTCAAAAAAGGAAATTTTTTACCTTCCAAATACAATGGTGAAGACTCTATTACATCACTCTATAATACAAAGTAGACATTTTTTTGTTTTAACATAAATTACAGGTCTTAATGTTTTTTTATTACTCAGCAAAAGACTGCTACAGGTACTTACGCAGGAGTGCTCTTTGTATGTACCAATATCATCTGAAAATTAGAGATCAACATACTGTACAGTATACAAGTAAATAATCACAGATAGGAAATCTTGGTGAACACTACTAATAGTTAAACAAATTTCTCAATAAAAATAATTTTTACCTTCTAAACACAATGATGAAGACTCTGTTGAATCAATCTATATAATACAAACTAGACATTTGTAACCTTTTCATATAACATTACATACACCTTTTAACATTAATGTTTTGGTGTCAATTTACATGTGGATATGATGTACAGTCTGTTAGTGTTTACTACAGTACTTGTCATGGGAAATTGTGGCAGCAGTAATCTTACTTTACTAGCATGCAATTTCAATGGTCATTGGTCAATGATATATTCTTTTGATTCAATTCTGCATCTACGAATTGCTTAGTGAGGTAAGCGCTATGTCAACGACTATGTCTCCCAGGAAGCAACATGTACAGTATGTATTGTGTACCAGTACCTGCAATTAGTCCTAAAAAATCCGATGTATACCGGCTATGTACTGTATGCAGTCAATGTATCACAATAGCAGTATGCTACCGATGGCCAGGTAATAATAAGTTCCCCATGAACATTCCCAACTACCACTGCTTGTCACAATCATAATAATACACCATTTTATTCATTATCCAAACATGCAGTATACCCACTGTGTACTCAATTATAATTAAGTTTCTGGAAAAAATATAGAATAACACTATGATCACTTTTGAAAATAAATTATGATAAATACATACCTTAATATTGGGAATAAGCCACACAGTTCTCTGGGTGAAGAGCTTGCTTAATCTGTCTCCATCCAAGTGCTGGTCTGACATAAGGTTTGGTGCCACAAGTTCATTTCCAACTCCTACTACAATTTGGAAACTGTACCCATATATAATAAAAAGGTAACATGATTATTTTAGAAAAATTTGAATTTGAATAATCCCTGCCATTTAAATGTACATGTACACAGGCAAAAGACAGTCATCACCCCTTTCAAGAGCAGTTTATTCTCAACCAATGTATTGTAATACTAATACTATTCAGTAATCATCATGACTTCCCCAGATAATCTTTAGCTTTTCAGCAAACTAAATAATTAAATAAATATACATGATTTTTGAATTGTGATACATGTAATGAGCTATTCAAATTTTTTACCCCCCCCCTGTTGAGGAACCTCGGAAATTCCAAGCCCCAAGGAGGGGGTACCTACATGTAAGTTATGAAAATTTCAAGGGAGAGGTTTGTAAGGGAGGGGTGACAGAAAATAGGGTCGCTCAACAGGGGGGGGTGCGGTTTATTTTTGGAAAAGACCAAAAGCCCAATGGCAATGCCACAAATTTGAATAAAGCATCAAATAAGTTAGTTACCTTGCGCCCTGTAATTTTTCTTTGAAAGCTAAACGAAGGTGACGATTAACATCATCTTCGCTCCAACTTCAATTGAAGTCAAACGTGCTGATAACCTGACCTTTCCTCATCAGCTCTGCTTTTCGTTTCCCCTTCACTACGGAAGAAGAATCAGGACAGCTTAGCAAAACCACTTCTCTGGTGAAGATGGAATTGGTCTTTGGCGCTGCAGGTTTGGTTGAAGTATTTGAGGTTCGCCGTCGACCTCGTGAACTATGGCGCGTGATTAAGGTCAAAATTAAAAAATAGGAATTCGTCAAAAAGTAGACCTTTGTAAAACATGAATGCACCAAAATTTTAATTTGGTGCATCAAAACTTGAATTCAACATAACATGAATTCGGCAAAACATGAATTCGGCAAAATATGAATTCGGCAAAACATGAATTCGAGACAAACATGAATTCGGCAAAACATGAATTCGGCAAAATATAAATTTGGCAAAACGTTATTGCAGGGGGGTGGGGAGGCAGCGTAGTCAATGGCGGCTAGATCATATCATCCCAAATGACCTTTGGAACCAGTCTCTCGCGGTCTGGCACAATATGGCCGACATGGCAGAGGAAGACCGGTATTGCTTTCTTCGAAGAGTTAGACAAAGCTTACTGGATTTGTCTAGACGAATAGAAAATGATGCCAATGAAGATGTTCTGGACTTCGTTATTTTTAGACTGCGTCAGCTGTCTCAGCAGCTGGTTCGATTAGGAGGGGTGGAAAACCTCTCGGTCGAGATACAAAACTTTCTTGTCACCGTGACGTCGTTGTTGAATGAAGTTGAACGAAGTCAAAATCAACGTTGGATACCCTCGAACGACTCTTACCAAAGACGTCTCACTGTAGGAAGGCCGCGATTTGAAATACCTTATGAGCAGCTATCTTATCTGTTGGATTATGACTTCAGTTTTCGAGAGATCTCTGGAGCGCTGGGAGTTTCCGAGAGCACAGTAAAAAGGCGAGCGCGGGAATACGGTATTTCCGTTCGTCAGAGACAAACAGTTTTAACTAGTGAGCAACTTGATACCGTAGTGAGGGAAATCAAAGTTCAGTTTCCAAATGCTGGATATCGGCGAGTCTTTTCTCAGCTCCTCTTTAGAGGGATTAGAGTGCCACAATTACGAGTGAGAGAGGCAATGCACAGGACAGATCGACAGGGTGTGGCGATGAGGTGGCTTTGTATTACCCCTAGAGCACACTACAGCGTGAGTGGTCCTTTGGCACATCGATGGACACCACAAACTTATACGGTAAGCAGCTTTAAAACACACTACTATATATCCTCTGCTCATGAGCATGCTGGCACTTTGTTAATCAATAATATATAACAATAACACCTTATTTTCACGATTAAAGTTTGGAGCTCTAGCTACTGTACATGATTAACGATTCTTCGTGACCATTTATCTGTTCAATTATCTAACTTTTGTCCTTTAGATAACTCGAGCTTGTGGTCTAATTGTTAATTATATATATATATATATATATAACTATAACTCACTACGGTATCAAGTTGCTCACTAGTTAAAACTGTTTGTCTCTGAAGAACGGAAATACCGTATTCCCGCGCTCGCCTTTTTACTGTCCTCTCGGAAACTCCCAGCGCTCCAGAGATCTCTCGAAAACTGAAGTCATAATCCAACAGATAAGATAGCTGTTCATAAGGTATTTCAAATCGCGGCCTTCCTACAGTGAGACGTCTTTGGTAAGAGTCGTTCGAGGGTATCCAACGTTGATTTTCACTTCGTTCAACTTCATTCAACAACGACGTCACGGTGACAAGAAAGTTTTGTATCTCGACCGAGAGGTTTTCCACCCCTCCTAATGGAACCAGCTGCTGAGACAGCTGACGCAGTCTAAAAATAACGAAGTCCAGAACATCTTCATTGGCATCATTTTCTATTCGTCTAGACAAATCCAGTAAGTTTTGTCTAACTCTTCGAAGAAAGCAATACCGGTCTTCCTCTGCCATGTCGGCCATATTGTGCCAGACCGCGAGAGACTGGTTCCAAAGGTCATTTGGGATGATGTGATCTAGCCGCCATTGACTACGCTGCCTCCCCACCCCCCTGCAATAACGTTTTGCCAAATTTATATTTTGCCGAATTCATGTTTTGCCGAATTCATGTTTTGCCGAATTCATGTTTGTGTCGAATTCATGTTTTGCCGAATTCATATTTTGCCGAATTCATGTTTTGCCGAATTCATGTTATGTTGAATTCAAGTTTTGATGCACCAAATTAAAATTTTGGTGCATTCATGTTTTACAAAGGTCTACTTTTTGACGAATTCCTATTTTTTAATTTTGACCTTAATCACGCGCCATAGTGAACTGCTGCAAGTGCTGGCAGCATTGCGCGATCTTGATCTTGGCGTATAATTCGCTATTCCAGGAAAGAAAGAAGCAACGGTGCCTGCACCTTGTTGTTGCTGAACAGCTGACGCTCCACGTCGAAAAATTGCATTAAATTCTGCAGCAGGACTCGAGTGTGTCGTACGGTTGCCGCGGCTGTTTGTGGCGGTGGCAACGTTGTCGACGTCAATTACTGCAGGACTGGAAGTATTGGAAGTGGAACCGTTGCTTGTACTGGTAATTTGGGATCCTGCTCTAGATTGGGTCGAATTCTCAACAACATCTGTTATTAATGAACGAAACTGCCGGTTGTTTACAACGTTTTCCACAATAGACTGGATATCTCTGGCATTGCCGTCCGCCGTATTATTTTCAATAATATGCGGCTGCGCGCGGGCGATACGACCACGCTGGACGCTAGTACCCATCTCCTGTTGTAACGTATATCACGATCATGTTTTTTTAAAATACACGATCGGTGATAAGTATCATGTTTTTTATGATTTATATCACGAAGTTACAATCTATATAACAAGTTATAATATATATCACGAGATATAACGTATATATTTAAAGAAGTAATGTATCTATCACGAGCTATGATATGTATATTAACATAAATATTTATCACAACAACAGTAATATATTTTGTCACATTTGGCACCCCATAGCACCAGCATTGGATTCAACTAAATTTGGCTTAAAATAAGAATTTGTGAATGGTACATCCCAGAGTTATTTCAAGACTTTCAAGCTTGTTTTCATGACGTTGCATGAAGGTGAAGAAGAAAGCAGTTGACTTGAAGAAAACTTTTGCAAAAACAAACCACTCATGGGAACAAATCATTTTTCCACCAATACCACAAATTCTTTAGAACTGACCGCTTTTCACTAAAAAACTATCCTCCAGCAAATTCTGCAGCATTTTTGGTCAACTGGAAGTAAACATTCCTAGAGACTGTAAAAATGAAAAGATATATGCTTGTCAGAGAGTAATTACTCAACCGTTTGATAGACAGTTGACAGTGATAAAGAGGCAATAAGGCATAATAATCATATTGAGTATGCTTAGAACTGGTACTCATTTCTTGGATTTAGGATTTGATAGTTATCATGTAATGTTTTAACATACAGCACCTTGAATTAACATGTTACAGTTTGTAAATCTAATAATCTTCTGTTGAAGATTGGTTGGTATAGATTCAACAAATGCTGCAGGTTGATTGCTTTCAGATAACTGCTCGACCTAGGTTGTTTTTAACAGAAACAGCAAAGCAAAGTTAAAATTTCTTAAGAAATTTCATGAGCAAGTACAATTGATTCTTATGAATTGAATTGCTGGTATTGTATAAGATAGATAAGGCCGTGCTTTGACCAATTGAAGAAATAAGTTCTTTTGAGGATTTAGCTCGTTTTATATACGTGGAAGAATATGTGACAAGATTAGTTTTCTTTTACTCTGAAAATTGCTGAAACTTGCTTACGACATTACAATCCTGACGCGACATATTTTTTTAAGTTTGCAAACGCCATGCATAAGCACAGGTCAATGTTCGATAGAAGAAATCTCTTGCTTCCACACAGTACACCAAGTTTCAGGGTCAAAATTGTTTTATTTCTACCAATTATGAAAATGATACTTCTTACCTATGTCACAGTAAAATCTCACGGTGTTGGCAATGTTTTAACACACAATGCGCCGACTATACTTCCAAAAACTCGTATTATAATAAATCGAATAAAGAAATGAATCTGTTTAGAAATTACAATAATTTTGTTTCAACAGTCCGGAAACTTAAGGAATACAATGACACAGTTAAAGAGAATCGCCGTATGTATATAGCAACGGTTTTACGTTCTAATACACCGTCAGGATTATGACATTCACAATAAAACGTAAAACACGCAATTAAATTATAAAGTAAATCTACATTAAGATGATCATTAGACTTATAATAACAATGGTAAAAAAAATAAGGCGATATACAATACAGAAAAAATTCAGCTGTTAAACCATATTGTTGTCTAATAAAAGTAAAAAAATTCATATCTTCTTTTACCGGCCTTCGCTATAGGTGTACACACTGTATTTGTGAATTCATTTTTACAACATATTAAATGATAACTATCTCTTTCCGAAGATACACGAAGGCAACCGTTTAAAAGTGAAAAGTAATATTCCTTAACAACAGTGATGTTTCGAGGGGGGAAAAAACAGCACAAGGAATTATCACGAACCAACAGCAAATCGAAGTTTGAATAAGAAGTGCATCTCACCGCCCAGGATCCAGTTCTTTCACACATAATATGGTGCTAAATTACGTTCATTATTGTTCTCTATAATCACATAAGGCATAAGTTCTCTTTCTATTTTTACTTCACCCACGCGCAGTATCCCTCGGTACAACCAAAAGGAATAGATAGCAGGTTTTATTTCTTCAGGTGGTAGCGCAGTAATTTCTTTGTCAGTCAATCTTATAAATTCCCCATCATATATACTCAATAATCCACACAACCAATATAACAAACCCATTTCACCATTACGATATTTACGGAATTCAGGAACATTGGTGAGAATATATAGCAAACGGTCCGGTATTTTCATCTTAAACTGCATTTGTTGTTCTTCAACGTCTCATTGCATCAGACAAAAAATGTCTTTTGCACTTTTATATACCTTTAGTAAAAAAAAAATTGCAAACATTCTTTTATACTTCCTCCTCCTTTTCAATAATTTCTTTAAAGAAAAAGTAATTGTTTTTGCACAATGTTCGTTTATGCATGGGACAATTTAACATTGTTAACATCCAATTCACTGACATGTTAGATTTTACGTTGCTCCTGTACGTCTTCTTCAAATCGCGCCAGAACTAGTTCGCTATTTAACTTTAATTCCTCGATCACATGGTAATAAAACAAATGCAGTTTTTCCTTAAATGTAATTGCGCAACCATTGCAATTACGGAAGTACGCCTCGTTCACCATATCAACGATAATTTCAATATTAACAACGTATTAAAATACTTTCTGTTATAGATGTCGTTCCTTCTTTTATCGACGTATTCTTATCACATGTTATTGAACTGATGAAAGAATGTTTTGTTGCTATCTCACTTTGAAACACACAAAAAATGTGATGAAATATTGTCTTTTTGCGCTTTTATAGCCGTCCTTTTAAAAACAAATCTCTTTTTATGAATTTTTTAAGGATCTATATATCAAACTCTATTTGGTAAGATTTTTCTTTATTGTTTTTTTTCTGATCAATACCATATTAGGTGTGTTTTTTTGTCGGGGAAAGAATATTAAATGGTTGTTCACGGTTATAAAAGCACATTGTTTTCAAACAAACAAATAAAAAAATCAATCAATTCAAACACCCTCATAAAAAAAATGGCTGAAAAAGAATTTACGGGTATTACAAAAAAGGTATTAAAAAATCACACCTAATATGGATGGTACATATAAATAATAAATACGTGTTGCACAATAAAAAAAAACCCCAAAAATACTAATTGCTGAACAGAAATTACCAGCCGCAAGCAGCAAAAGACTAGAAATGCGTCTCATTTTCAAAATTGGTACCATTCATCCTCACGGACTCAGCGAACGTTTTTCTTTTATTTAACACCTCTGAAGACGTTGTTTCTGTTTAGAAAGGGCGGACATAAACAGCGTTTTAACTTTATTAATTTATCTATTTTTACTCTCGCTCATCCTTTTTACACCCCCTCCTTTTTACTCATCGACGGTATGAATAGCAAATGTCTTTCGCATCTCATTATCTATTTGTTATTGTTATTTTGCTTTGATTGGCTAATTTTTCGCATCTCATTATCAATTTGTTATTGTCATTTTTATCTGATTGGCTTATTTTTGGTCACATGATTACCTTTCGTATATAAGCTCATTGTTTGTTGTTTACACTCTTTACGTTTCTCTCTGGCCTTCGCAAAAGGGCCTTCGCTCGAAACGTTAGATTCCTACGTTCTCTATTTCGGCAGTATATCTAACCTAATAAGTTACTATATTTCGATTGTTGTTTCTACACTGCCTACGCAACACGCTACCTTTCTTAAACCAGACTTAGCCATCTGGAAGAATAAGACTTGTCAACACTCTTTATAAATCATAGGTTAAATGGGTGTGTGTGAATATATAAAATAGTAAAAAAAATGATTTTTACATATTTATATATTTTATAGCCATTTTCTTTCTTTCCTTTAGATAAAAAAAAATGAGTAGTTTCTGCAACACGTGTCATTATTATACTGACCACGTCAATTACAAATGTTATTATACATGTCACAAATGTAAAGTTTATGAGATGTTTTGTGATTTTTGTAGAAGAAATTATTCTAAAAAAGTCATGTAAAATCTAGCACAAATGCGATTGTAAAAATAGACAAGCACGTTGGTACGAAAGATATTTTGAAATGATACTTGAGCCATAAAAAAATAGAGAAAACGCACAAGAATGTACAGAAGATATTTTATTTGAACAATAAACGTATCACAATCTTTTTTTTTATTCACTGAAGTATATTGTCTACCCAATACATACAATATTGATCTATTTCCGAACTAAAATCATAACCACACCGGGATAACGTCCAATAATATTTACACGTAGGAATTGGTGAAATTCCTTCCGTATTCACTGCTTCAAAAATAATCTTATCTTCATACATATGAAAATATTCTTTTTTTACATCTATCACCTTGAACTGTGTACCAGGACAACTAGGCAACACATCAGCTATTCGTAGGAATTCAATAAATCTAGCATCAATTTACTCACATCCACTACTTCCTTTATGAGCATGATGACTCGACAATATCTACGTCTATCGCTAGTGTATAGGATATACGTTAGACAAAACACAAAAATAACACATAATTCTAACAAAATCTTTACCAAATATCGGTAACGCTGGGTGAGCAAAAAAAAAGTGAGACCAAAAAAAATTATTTCACAGGGGAAAAAATCATACCAAATATGGCACGCATGAGGAAGAAAAAAAACCCGGCAAAAAACCCCACACATCTTACCATATATGGGCATGGATATGGACATAGACCGGAAAGGTGTGGTCTAATATACACAAGTATATACGTCACGATCCCTTTTTTTTTACGCTAAAAAAATCATGAGATTTTTTTCCTTGAAAATAATTCTGCAAATTATTTTCCCAATTTTGCAAATTATTCTCCCAAAAATTATTTTTTTCTCTAATTGTCTTTCGAAGCTATGCATGGTATGCGACACATACACGCTCGGAAAAACTACAACATAAGGGAAATGGATGAATGGAAATACACACACACAGACTTCTTTTCCACTATTTAATTTCCACCATTTCAACATAAAAAAAATACCCATCCCGCCCCTCCTGACCTATTAGAATCTTATTAATACCTAGGAGCCAACACCTACTTTCTGACACCCCCCGTCCATAACAATATATTCAAATCTTTTTCCGATTTTCTCATTGGACAGCCAATTAATTCCGCGTCGCTGATTGGTCAATTACTCGGTACCAGACCTCAACACATTTTTTTCTTACAATATAATAACCACTACTCTGGGGGCAAAATCAATTCGTGGGGGGGGGGGGGGGGTCTCAATGGGGGACTCAAAATATTAGTGATGTGCATTACACTTGAATGCCACAGCATATTTATGGCAGGTAAAATGTTGTTTTGGAACACAATATTGTTGATGATCTGAAGCCTGGATAGCTTATCTACTGTAGTTGACAAGTCCAAGGTAAAGAACAGCACTAATCATGCTTTGAACAACCTAATTTAAATTTTATCCACTGAATAGTTGTGTATCTAATAGTGCTGTTCAGTGGATAAAAGTGGCTATACAGGCTTCATACAAACCAGCCCCAGATGTTTTATTAACATGTGCGAAAATAGGAATTTTACAAGTTCCCTTCACGTGAAACTTGGGGGCATGTTTATAATGCTATGTTTTGGAAGCAGCCAGTAAAAATGTTTGTATAGTATATGCCATGTTCAAATTAGCAATACATGTATAAAATGATTTAAAATAACTATCAATTTCTTTGTGTGTCTGTGTGCTTTTCACGCGTTGTCATGCATTGCTTCTTAAGTCTATATATCTTTCTGTGCTTAACAGCGGTAGTCACATGTACGCATTGCGTACCTATTTTTTGGGTAAGTCTTTCAGTTTGTCTTTTGTGTACTTTCCTTTGATAAACGTCGAAATTATTCAGCAAAGCTCAAGCTATATAACAAAGCACTTAATGTCAGATCCCTCGGGAAACATTTCGTTTTGTTTTCCCCTCGAGTCTCCATGTTTACCTCGTCTCGGGAAACACCAAGATTATCGGGAAAACAAAACTGTTTCCCTCGGGAGCAAACATTAAGTGGATAATTTTAGGATTCTCCGCACAGTTATAAATAGTTCACGAGACCTATTTTTTTTTAATTCCGGGGGGATGAGCAAAAACCAGTTGGGTTTCCGTTTATGGAAAAAAACGTTTTGTTGACGTCATTACCAACAGGAAATGAAAGCGTAAGTGACGGTATCAGTGTCTCTTAGTGTATCCGTTTTGGATATATAAGAGTGATATCACTTATCGTTCCACCTTCTGTTGTTGACGACGTGAAAAATGGTTCAGAATAATAATTTTTTTTCATAATAAAAATAAAATTATTTCTTTGCGCAATGTTTTGTTTGTGTTGCGCGGAGGTCCTTCTAACGTGACACCATGACAGTGAACGAGTGTTTTTGTCTGACGTCATGAATTATATGATGTGACAAAAAAAAAAAGTAATCCGTGTATTTTTTTGCAGATTATTATTACGGAATTGTATAATTATTTGTATATAAGACACGGTTTCTTTCCACTCGTATAACACATTTGCACGTTGTATTGAGTGATTGTGGTAGAGTCAGTCAGACAATAAATAAATGTATATCTTTTATTCACAAAATAACACCCTTCCTTCTAGCTCGCGCTCTCACGACGACAACCCTCGTGTACATTTCCCTTCCAACCAATCACAACAGGGGGTGTGTCACTCTATCACACTTCCCCCTCCTTCAGGAAATAAAATTTGTAAATTTTATTTTAACAATAATGTCAACTGTCCGAGGAGACTTCGTTAAAAGGTTTATAAAGTTAACTCATAGAAACGGAATTATAAACATCCCGTGCTATCTGCAACGTTAAGTTAATGTTCAGTATAGTTTGACTGTTCTCTTAAATCCGGGATAAAGAGTCTGCATTAAGATTATCTTTGCCACTTCGATGAACCACGTTGAAGCTATACTGCTGTAACTTTAAACACCAGTTGGTCAAACGGTTGTTTGTGTTCTGCATTCGGTCGAGCCACTGGAGAGCTTTGTGGTCAGTGACAACTTGAAAGTGTCGGCCATACAGATAAACGCGGAGAGTTTCAATTGCCCAAACAATAGCCAAGCATTCTGTTTCAGTGGCAGACTATCGTTGTTCCCTTGGGAGTAGCTTGCGACTGAGGTAAACTACCGGATGTTCGTCGCCGTCGCTGTCCACTTGCGTCAAAACTGCACCAATTCCTCGTAGTGATGCGTCGGTCTGGAGTATAAATTCTTTGTCAAAATCGGGATTATGCAGAACTGGTGATGAAATAAGGATCTCCTTAAGCCGCTTAAATGCCAGCTCGCACTCTTCATTCCAGCAGAACGTTTGGTTACTCTTCTTAGTCAGGTCGGATAGAGGGGCAGCAATGGTGGCGTAGTCAGGTATAAACTTCCGGTAATATCCCGTTAACCCCAGGAAGGACCGAACTTCCGTCTTCGTTGCAGGTCTCGGAAATTGTTGAACCGCAGTTACCTTGGTTGTTTGTGGTTCCACAGTACCACCACCAACTGTATGTCCCAGGAAATTGACGTGTGCCATGGCAAAACTGCATTTCTTTGGATTAGCTGTCAATCCAGCTTGGCGGAGGCGCTCTAATATCTCGCAGATGTGTGATACGTGGTCATTCCAGGTGGTGCTGAATATGACAATTTCGTCAAGAAGGGCATCACAGAACTCTTCTGTACCGTGGAGGATAGCGTCCATCATCCTTTGGAATGTCGCCGGCGCACCGTGTAGACCAAATGGCATGGTCTTGAACTGGTAGAGCCCGAACGGTGTCACAAATGCGGTTTTCTCTTTTGATGTTTCGTCCATTGGGATCTGCCAATATCCCCTCGTCAAATCAATGGTAGAAATGTACTGCGCCTTTCCGAGCTTATCGATAATGTCATCTGTCCGGGGCATTGGATAAGCATCAAAGCGGGATACTGCGTTTAAGCGACGGTAGTCGACACAGAAGCGAACTGTGCCGTCCTGTTTTGGAACGAGGACTATTGGAGCTGCCCATTCACTTCGAGAAGGTTCGATGATATCCATTTCTTGCATTTTCGTTAGTTCGTCTTTGACGGTCTGCATTTGTGACTGTGGTAGCCGGTACTGTCGTTGGCGAATGGGCTGAACTTCTGTTGTAACTATCTTGTGAGTACATGTGTCAGTTCGGCCAGGTGAGGTTTGGATAACATCTGTAAATTCATCTATGACTGTTTGAAGCTGTGCTTTCTTGCGGTCATCAAGAGCAGCGTTGATAGTTACGTTTCCTGGCGATTTGGAGCTTTCTGGTGTAGGTATATCGTCACAGATATCTTCGGCGTGGTCATCGTCGCCGGTAGGACTTGCGTTAGAGTAGAAACCGGTGTTGGTTGGTTGGTGCCACTCCTTCAACATGTTGACATGGAATATACGTAGATTCTTCTGTTTGTCGCTCATATCAACTTGGTAGTTTACTGGACCAATCTTCTTAATGATATTGTAGGGGCCTTGCCACTCTGCATGGAGTTTGCTGGTGCTGGAAGGCAGAAGTACCAAAACTTGCTGACCAGGTTGGAACTCCTTCTCTCGAGCGGTTTTGTCATACCATAACTTTTGTTTTGCTTGTGCTTTTGCCAAGTTTGCTTGGGCAATCTCAGACATCTGACCCAGGGTTTCTCTTGTACGTAGAAGGTAAGATAACACACATTCCGATTCCTCTGTGGCGCCTTCGAATGATTCTTTCAGAATGTCTAGTGGTCCACGAACATCTCTGCCATATAATAGCTCGAACGGAGAGAAGCCAGTTGAGAGTTGTGGGACCTCGCGATAAGCAAACAAGATGTAAGGTAGCATCTTATCCCATGCCTTGGGGTTATCTTTTGTCGTACGTCGTAGCATAGAAACCAATGTTCCATTAAATCGCTCGGTTAAGCCGTCACATTGTGGATGATAAGGACTGGTTTTAAGTGCTTGGATACCCAGTTGTTGGTAGATTTGTGCCAGGAATTTGGACGTGAAATTAGAGCCTTGATCGGTGAGGACTTCTTTTGGAATGCCAACTCTGGAGAAAATCTTGAGCAGCTCCTCAGCAATTTTCTCGGCTTCACAGCTTCGCATAGGTATCGCCTCCGGATAACGCGTCGCGTAATCGCATACAACCAGAATGTAGCGATTTCCAGAAGAACTGCGATCTAGTGGACCAACGATATCCATGGCGATACGGGAAAATGGCTCTGCAATGATGGGTAGTGGAATCAGTTTGGCTTTGGCATTCTGTTTGCTCTTACTGGTCTTCTGGCACACCTCACAAGATTTGCAGTACTCTTGAATGTCATGGAACATTCGGGGCCAGTAAAAACGCCGCAGGATTCGTTCTGTTGTTTTCTTCTTGCCAAGGTGACCAGCCATCGGGATGTCATGGGCCATTTCAAGAACCTTGCGACGGTAGGGCTTGGGCAATACGATCTGGTCATACTCTTCGCCAAGATGGTCCCTCTGTGGATTCGTTGTCTGCCATCGTCGTTACAAAATATCATTTACATATTGGAAGGAAATGTTGTCTTTGTTAGATGTTTCTTTTCCTTCAGCACATTGGCGCATTTTCTCTAATGTGGCATCCTCTCTCTGTAGCTTCTGAAGTTCCACACGGTCATACGTAAATTGCGAGGTATCAATGGGAGACCCAGACAGTTGGTTGTTGTCAGCACTGCGATCCTGACCCGGATTATGGATGACCGCCGTCGATGGAGATTCATTGGAAATCGTTGGTACATTCGTTTCAGCAAATGTGCGCTTCGCCTTTCTTTTCAGGGCCTTCGAATTTCTACGCTTTGTGTTCGCGACAAAAAGGTCATTGTCCGGTGAGAAAAATTCTTCCGGGAATTGAATGCCGGTGTCTTCAGCCTGTGTTGTAGATTTTGTAGAGGATGGCGATGGTTCAGTTATTTGGTTGTCTTCTTGGGAAGAAATTTCCTCCAGCGATTTGGGTTTAACTTGGCAAACCATTTCGCGTACGCGTTCCACTGCCACTTGCTTTTCATTACGACGGGTTTGCGCTCTGGTAAAAACGCCGAAAGCGGCCTCCGCCTGAATGGTTAGTTCGAGTAAGTTACCGATATCACGGCCCAGGAGAACTGGTCGAGGTAAATTGCGGCAAACGCCGGCGGTTAAAGTGTAACTGTTGTTGTTAACCACAATGTTAATTTCCGCTGTCGGGTAGGTCTCAACATTCCCATGTGCACAACAAAGTTTGACTGTTCTTTCCCAATTGAGTTTCTCTTTGGCGACCAATTCAGCATGAACCAACGTTTTGGAGCAACCCGTATCTAAAAGAATCTCTACATCTTGACCTTCGACAGTTCCTGTGCAGCGAAAGTCGTTTTCCGGCAGAGATCTAAAAATATCATTGTTTGTTTTGTTCCGTATTGTCTGTGCGAAGTAACTTGATCCATTGCTAGGGTTACGCTTGGCTGGGCACTGTGTAGAAATGTGTCCGAGTTGTTGGCATGAAAAACAACGAATGTCCTTTGGTTTGGTCCGAAAATCCCTTGGTCCTAGTATTTTGCTGTCCGTTGGTGGTTTTGTGTTTCGACAAGGTAGCGGTGTTTCGGGACATTCGCGAGCAAAGTGACCAGGTTGTTTACATAGATAACATCTTGGGGGTTCACCAGACGGTGTCGCTTTCCTTGCTAGGAGATAATTGTCTGCCAATTCAGCTGCCTCGGCTGGTGACTTCGGTTTCTGTTCTCTAACCCAAACTTGTAGAGTTGTGGGGAATGAGTTTAGAACTTGTTCGAGGATCAAGGTATCGACCAATTTCGGGACCTGACAAGTGTCTGAATGGGTCCACTTCGTAAACAAATCACGGATTCGCACTTGAAACTCGGTAAAGCTCTCGTTTGGCTTTGGACGTGCTGTACGGAAGCGTTGCCGATACGTTTCCTCGTTGATATCGTAGCGTTTCAGGATCGCGGCTTTTACCTTGTGATAGTCGGTTGAATCCTCTTTTGCCATGTTCGCAAACGCTGCTTGAGCTGGTCCGATAAGCAAGGGAGCTAATTTCAAAGCCCACATGTCGTCTTTCCACTTATAAGCCGTCGCGACTCTTTCAAACATTGTCAAAAAGTTCTCCATGTCATCATTGTGAACCATGCGCTTCAAATTGGGCTCACGGCTAGACAACTCAGGTCGGAAAGTAGTGAACCATTCTCGCCGTTCGTTTTCCAAGCGCTCTTCCCATTGTCGTTTCTCGTCGTTTTCGCGTTGGTCTCGTTCAACTTCCTCTTTGCGTCGTTGCTCCTCATCACGATTTTTATCGACCTGTTCCTGTCTTTGCCACATGGTTGAGAAGAGTTCGTGAAAGCGTTGTAAATCCGCTTCTTGGCGCCGTTGTTCAGCTTCGCGTTCTTGCTTCCTTTCTTCAGCCATCATCTTCATAAAGTCAAGTAAGTCATTTGAAGACGAATGCTGATGGCCTTGTACTGAGCTAGCATCATCGGGGGAATTTTCCCGTCGACTTCGAAGGCTCTGTGCCATTATATACGGTTTAATAAAACTTGTTTACTCGCTCGTAGGCTATTGTCCAGATGATGAGACTATACCAGTTCACTTGAGCGGTGTAATCAAATGGGTTCGCGACTTACTGGGATTTTCCTTCAGTGCAACTCCGACACCGCTGCCACCAAATGTGGTAGAGTCAGTCAGACAACAAATAAATGTATATCTTTTATTCACAAAATAACACCCTTCCTTCTAGCTCGCGCTCTCACGACGACAACCCTCGTGTACATTTCCCTTCCAACCAATCACAACAGGGGGTGTGTCACTCTATCACAGTGATCATAGTGTATAAGCAATTTGTAAACATGAATAGAGATCAAGCAAAGTTTATTGTATATGCACGAATACCGTCAATGTTGGATAGATGGCCTGGTACGCGTTTTAAAGTGCTAGACGTAAAAAAAGTTGATGGGAACCATATGTTTGACATAAGAGATGATCAAAAACTTTTTTTGAAGCAGTGAATACTGATGGGATTTACCCAAGCCCTGCAGATAAATATTTTTATACGTTATATCAGGGCGAGTATGACTATGACACCATTACCATGTTGATGAGTGTGTTTTTACCTGTGAATTATATGATGTTATTGGGAGAAAATTAGTACTCCGTATGTTTTTGTTTGCATGCGGATTATTATTGGCAAAAAAATTTGGGGGGTAAAGTGTGGAAAGATAAGGAAGTATATATAAATAAGACACTTCATGTGTAGTTGCATTGAGTAACAGTCTAAAAACAACTGTAAGTATGAATAGAGATCAAGCTAGGTTTATTGCATACGAGGCAATTCAGACTCTGTTGAATAGATGTCCTGGTACACGCTTTAAGGTGATAGATGTGGTGAAATCTGCTGGTCTGTCTAACTTAACACCCATTTAAAGGATTTATTATCAAGCTGAGAATACGGTTGGTGTTTACCCAAGTCTTGAGCCTAAATATTTTTATACATTATACATGGGTGGTTATGATTACGCTAATGCAATAGGTCATTATGTGTGTTGAAGAGAGAGAGAGACGAATCAGAAAAAATTCCATATGTACCAAGTATTTGCGAAGGAATTTTTGAGACAGATAAATATTTATTGGAGACAGATTCCGACAAATGGATAATGAACACAGCATATGTATCATTAAATCATAATATATAGACGGTATATGTATAATAATATACGTTGCGTATATATCATTAAATCATCTTTTTTTAAACAATGTGGTGTGTGTTAATATATTTATAGTATAGTGTGTGTAATATCAAACAGTTTTTCTGAATACACGTATTTATAATTGGATTGGTGTTCGTAGCGGGTAATAGTCTGGTGTATAGTTTTTTTATGCGTATGTTTTATACGAAACGATTAAAAAAGATCAGGAGAAACGAGCATTTGTGAGAATGAAATGCTTGCGCAATAGTTATATCGCGGGGTTGTTTACGAAAATATGTATTATTTTGAAGAAAAAATGATAATCAGCACGCAACAGTGTAATCGATGACAGATGTCATTTTTTCGTGTTAGTTTACGAAAAAACTAAAAAATTGTAAAAACACAATTTATCGGCGCGCAAACACTTAACACTGTAATCGATTTAATTAATTTACACAGCATGAATAGTGTCAACACTCGGTGATTGCGTGGGCTGTGTGTATAAGGATTTTGAAGAAAATAAAATTTGTGTTCGAGTTGCTTTCAATGGAGTACGTGGGCGGTTGAATTGCGGTTATAAATTACGTTGCGGTTATAAATAAGACGCAAGGAGCGTATATTCAAATAGGACACAACGACGACAGTTTTGCATTGAACAGAATGGGGGACAGTTGAAAAAGCTAATTATCTTTCACCGGTTATACTACGAGAATTTGGTAGTTGGTATCCCGACATATCTCTTATACTGCGTAAAAGTGAAACATTTACTTTATTTGATGGTGAGACAGAACAGCGTCTTATATTTGAACTGGTGAGTGATAAAGAGGATTATTATGGACCTGTCCGTGGGTATTACTATACATTTGATGATAAAATGTTTAATACCGATCACCTTATGAAGAAAATTTTAATTTAAAGTTAAAGACATGAACAGAGATGAACAACGAGACTGACGAATGGGAAGAGAACGGTGTATATGTAACATTAAATCATCTTTTTAAACGATGTAAATGCAAATATATTTTACATGATTTTGTTACTAAATCAAATAATGGAACTCAGTGTATTAAATTAAAATTTGTAGGAAAGAAGAAAATATGTTGTGTGCAAATAAAACATGAAATTATATATACCCAACGTATGTTTCGTACCGTGTGATAAGGGGAAATATGTTAAATTAGAGGAAGGTTTTGATTTTAAATATTACGTATTTTGCGAACATGAGTTACGAGGAGAATTTGAAATTGTATAAAAGCTTGTATTTTTTAGTATGAATCACTTCTCAGTCAAGGATGGGGGTGCGTTTTATCACTTGTAGTGATAAAACAGTTTTTTATATATTAAATCATGTAAAGAAAAAATTTTGTACAGTTGCAGTATAAAAAACTATGAACTTTATCGTCAGATTTGAGCCAATATATATTTAATAATATTATTTTTGGATAATATTATGTTGGAGGTTTTTTTAATTAAAAAAAACTGTGATTAGAGAAAAAAATGGAAATGTATTTTTGTTAAAAAATTATAACAAATAAAGAGAAATAGAAACGAATTTGTGTTATTCATTTTTTATTGTTTAAGGAATAAGGACTCGGTCTATATCCATTCTATACCGATTACCATAACAATTCCATGGAAGAGGTGTAGCTATACCCCCTTTTCTAACTATACGTTTTTAAATTTTTTTATAATTTGTCCCTATCATCGTCGATTCCCTTCCGACCTCAATTGCCAGCTCCAGGCAGTACTCAAACTCCAATTATGTACAAATTAAAAGTCCAGTAATCAGTCCAATACTCGAATAAAAATTCCTCCCCCCGATGCCAGATACATACTATATATAAATCACTACCGTCTGAGTCCCAGTAGCTCAGTCGGTAGAGCGTCTGTCTAGAAATCAGAAGGTCGCGGGTTCGAATCCCGTCAGGGATACTCAGACATTTTTCTGAGTATAAAGCTTGAGAACAAATTTTACTCACATTACACCAAGCTACAATTTCAACTAACATATATATACATATATATACATACATATATGGTATTATTAACCCTATTCTTTTTTTTAATTTTTGGTGTGATAGGAAGAATGGTTTATCCTCTTATGAATCGAAAATTTACAAATGAATTAAAACGTAAAAAACAAAAACGTTTTCGAAGAGTAAGACATAAAAGGAAGAAATATAAACGACAGAGGAGGTTTTTTATTTAGTATTTTACCTAGTTTGCTTGCAAGTGTTCTAGGATAAAAAAAAATCCTGAAATTTTATCTTTTATTCTTGTACCGATTGAAGGGATGAATTTTTTTAAACTGAAAACATTTGCTTACGATGTTGTAAGAATGGGAGAAGATGAGGATGAAGATGAATTGTTTTGGTTTAAATGTGCAAAGTTTGCTAATTCTTTAAAACAACTTATAGAGCAAGATATAGATCGTATGAAGATAAGCGATATAGTTAAATTTATGCACAAACGGTGTTGTATGTTGACTGTTGACTGATGACTGTGGATATTTTGCAGAACGAGATAGATATGTGGGTAACCATTGTGGAATTTTACCGCAGTTTATTAATATTTATATGCAAAAACTAGATAGATTTTACGATGAGAATAAAAAACCCCAAAATAGTTTGGAGATATTCACCCGTTTTCGGATGGTAATCGAAGAATTGGAAAGGGATTGGTAGCCATACTTAAAAATGATTTTGTGTGTAAAATAAAGACTAAAAATCAACACAAATTATTATGTAAAAATTTAGATTATATGCAGAAACATGTATTTTATATTTTTGATGTAAATATTAATACAACAAATACAACACGCTTGACTCAATTTTTTCAAAAATAAATTTTATTAAATAAAAAAAAATATTATAACCAATATTCGTTTCCATAATTTGTGAATATTTCTTGGTGTAGTTCTATCCTTTGTTTTGATTTGAGTGAAAATTTTCGCACCCCCCTGTTTTTTAACAGGTGTGTGTTGTTATTAAAAAGCGCGAGTTTCGAGCATCGTTTGCATATCGTGCTGCGCCATCAGTAGACTTGTTAGCATCGATACATCGACCCTTGTTGTCGCATACTGCATACGTAGCACGTGCGTTACCATAGTCACGATCAATCCTTCTCTTTGTGGTTTTACGTCCTGAGAATCGGGCGATTATCTTTTTTCTGGGGAATGGTATTTTCCACGCAAATAATCCTTTACCACGCAAATAATCCTTTACCAGCATTAGGTATGTTTGACAGTTTAATACGAAGATTATCTTCTTTTGCTAAATGAATCCAACATTTTTTTGCATGCGCTGTTCTTTTTTTACATTGTACATGTTTTACTGTATCACTTTTACAACGAACCACGTTTCTGATATTTTGAATTAACTGATATGAACGAATTTAGTTCTTGCCATCTTCTTGATTAAATAGCATGTATTGCTCTTATTCCAAAGTAATTGTTTTTATGTTTTTCTATGAAGTCTATTAAACATTCTATTTTGTACGTAATATCACTTGGAAGTTGTAATATTTTTTGTTTCATTTTAAAAAATCGAAGTCTTAAGGTATAGGGTTCGATTTTTCTTACAACATCGTCGTCTTTGTAGAAATCGCCCAAACATTCTTTAGAAAGAAACGGGGGAAACATAACACAATCGTCGTTGTCATCGATTTCGTAAGCAACGTAAGGAATATTATTTTTTTCTAAATATACTTCAATATTGACATTGTAAATAAAAGTGTGTGAATGTTGTGTCGTTTACTAGTTTATATACTTTAAGTATTAAGTTAAGGGTAACATCTTAGGATCAAAGAGTACACCATGGGTTACTTTTACAAGTATTCATGTAAATAATTCTGATGTTACTGTTGATAGGGTTGATGGTGAGGAGCAAGAAATAAACGAAGAAGGAAAAAATACAAAAAAGAAAAGATTTACATTAAATTGTTTAAGGAAAAATGAATAAATATATATAAATAAATAATGAATAAAGATCAAAGAAAATTTCATTATTCAGACGCTGATATTGAAAGAATAGTAAGTCTTTTTGAAAAAGAAAGGGGGAAAAATGAATTAAACGTACCCTCGAATATATTTGAAGTCGAACAGATAAGTGCACCATATATAAGAAAAATTTAAAGTAAACGAAAAGATTTTTTCTTTATTTGTACCTCGAGAAAACCCGCAAATTTAATTGAATTTGTGCAAAGCTTAACGAATGTATTTCAATATTTTATTAACGTTGCTAGATCGTCGGTCAATTCGGACGACGATTATGTTCAGTTTGTGTTTAGTAAAGCACCTGTGAGATATTTCTCTACGACTGCTCTTAAGGTGAAAGAATTTACACCAACGTTATTTTTAAATACTTTAGAAAAATTTATGCAGAGTAATCAGGAAGTTATCGCTAATGGGTCGAAAACAAATGTAATTATATATTCATTTCCAAATGGTGAACCAAAAAGAAAGACAAATAGTAATAAGTCTAAGAAAAAAAGAGAGCAGTGTTTATAACTATTTCGGAAAGAGTGACAAAAGGGATGGGGGAGGCGTGAATAAGAAAAACAGTGATGTTAAAAAAACGGTAGATCAATGAGATTAGGGGTGTTTCAAGTGATCTGTAACAAGTTAAATAGTTTAATTAGAAATTGTTGTTTTGTAGTAGCGTTGTTGGTAGGATTATCGTTTTTACGAAAGGATAAAAGGCACGAAAAAATGAAATTGAATATGAATAAAGCTGTAGATGATTTATTTTTGGAACAAGAAATTCGTGAGGTTTATTTGAAATCCGGTGTTCGCGAAGGAACTGTTGCGGTGAAGGATTTTCTTTTTACGAAGGGTATTTGAAGTTAATGGGTGTTGATGTGGTTGTATTTTCCGATCAAAGTTATAATTCGATAATTTACGATTCTAGAACGAACGAACATGGTGAACTTGTACGTTGAACGAACGATTTGGTTTGTTTATGGTTAAACAAAAATCATTATCTTATTTTAGATTTGCAACAATTTACAAAATTTAAACAATTTTGTTTTAGATGTATGAGTTATTTTAGGAGTCACGAGTTTGTCGATTCACACATATGTAAACTTAATACTACATGTCAGAAATGTTTTAGTTCTAATACTTGCATGAGAGTCCAGATATGAAAATGGAGTGCTCATCGTGTGGAATTTTATTTAGAAATCAAATTTGGTTTCAAAATCATTTATTTCAAAAATGTTTTAAACCTATACAAGCGAATTATTCAAAACAGACACTGTGTCAATACATGTTTTTTTTGTAAAACCTGTTACAAAATGGCACGTCGATTTCTTTTTACGGGAAAAAAAGTTGCTGTTAAACATGATTGTACGAAGTTATTTTGTTTTCATTGTTCAAAGTATAAAAATAAAGATCATTTGTGTTATACTGTATGAAACCTATAGATACAGTCTGTACAGGTAATACAACGATTTTTTTTTTTATTATTTTGAAACTAAAGTTGATGTTAACGGTTTGATGGTACCTTTTTATTGTGTCGTTCAAAAAGTTTGTAGTTTGTGTGATGGTATACCATTTAAGAGATTAAACGATAATGTTTCTAATACGGAGGACAAAAAATTTGCCGATGTTGGCATTGAATGTGTAGTGTTGTGGGTATCGACAATACGTATTTGAAAATAACGGTGAAGATGTAGTGGCAGAGTTGTGTGAATTTATATTAAAACAAAACGATTCTGTTTGGGTTGCACACAATGAATCTCGATTTAATACTGTTTTTATTTTAAAATATTGTTAGAACAAACAAAAATTGTGCCGCAGACTGTTATATGAATGGGAATAAAGTTATGTCACTAAACATAGGTACTGTTAATATAAAAATATTAGACAGTTTTCTATTTTTAGCAATGAAGTTATCGAAAATTCCAAGTGCTATGGGTATCGACGATTTAACGAAAGGGTACCACCCTTATCACTTTACAGATTTAAATTATATCGGTGAAATTGTCGAGCGTAATTTTTTTGATCTTTCAAACATGAACAAAAAAGAAAGAGCCGAATTTGAAACATGGTATGAAAATCAACAAAATAAACCTTATGTTTTTCGCGATGCAATTTATTATTATATGATGTTGATATTTTAAGAAGAGGCGCCATTAAATTTTCACGTATGATATATGAGGTTGGAGGTGTCTTGCCGTTTTATGACAAATCGTGTATTACGATTGCAGGATTAGCTTTAAAGATTTTTCGCGTTAATTTTTTAACTAAGAATTGTATTGGAATAATTCCTGCAACCAGATATAGAGGTAGAGTCAATCAGAGTTTATTAGCGTTGTGTTGGTTAAGCGATATTGATACAATGTTGGCGGGTGGTCTTGAGTATAAAATGCCACGTGGTGGTGAAAGAATAATTTTAGGTCGATATGCTGACGGATTTTGTGCACATAATTGTATTTAAATTCTATGGCTGTTTCTATCATGGCTGCAAAAAATGTTTTAGCGAAAACGATTACAATACAGTATTAAACGAGAAGTTTGGAACGTTGCACGAATGGACAAAACGTTTTACACATTTATTAAAAACTGAAAATGACTAAGTTGTTGAAATGTGGGAGTGTGATTACCGGATTACGTCAAAGTACTCGAAGAAGCAAGTAGAGGGGAAAAAAATACGAATTAAGCGTTCATTTACCCTTGGAACCACGTGACAGTCTGTACGGCGGTCGCGTGTCACCTGTTTGTTTATAAAAACAGGCCGATGTTGATTCGCGAATTTGTTATGTCGATTTTACATCTTTATACCCGTTTGTGCAAAAAACAAAATCATTTCTAGTTGGTCATCCTACGATTTTATTGGGACAAGAATGTAATTCGGTTTTATTAAGTAATGTGTTTGGATTAATAAAATGTTGTATTTTACCACCACAAGGTTTATATTTTGCAGTATTACCTGTTCGTGTGAACGGTAAATTATTATTTCCGTTGTGTTTTGCGTGTGCAAAAGCGAAATGTGCAATGTAATCACAATAGGGATCAACGTATGCTTATTGGAACGTGGACGAGTGTAGAGATCAATGTAGCGATAGAGAAGGGTTATGAGGTGGTTGAGGTAATCGACTTATAAATGTAAGGAGAAAATTTTTGGTGGTTATGTTGATAATTTTTTAAAAATAAAACAAGAAAGTAGCGGTATTCCCTCTTCGTGTTTAGATGAAAATGGTAAGGTTGACGAGACAAAGTTGAACGATTATATTAAGGAATATGAGGAACACGAAGGAATTTTGCTGGATAAACAAAATATTAGAAAAAATCCAGGTCTTTGTACTGTGTCAAAAAACATCACTCAATGCTCTATGGGGTAAACTAGCTCAAAATGAAAATAATACTGTTGTTGAATTCATAAACGATTATGTTGAGTTTAGCAAATGACGAGAGTAAGGAAGTTACAGGTTTAGATTTTCTTTCCGAAGATGTTGTTAGGTGTACGTACAAAAAAACAGAAGCTGCGACGACCCCATTAAACAATCGAAATGTAATTATTGCAAGTTTTGTGACAGCGTATGCACGTCTTAAACTTTTTGAGTTAATCGTTAAACTCGGTAAACGCGTTTTATATTTTGATACGTGATATACGAGTGTGACGAGTCGAATTACAACGAAGTAAAAACAGGTAAATTTTTAGGATATTTAACCAATGAATTGGACGGAGGTGATTGGATTAGTTTGTTTTGTTTTGTTCGACAAGTCCAAAATGCTATGCATATCAAACCCACTTAGGTAAAGAAGTTGTACATATTAAAGGGTTTTCTCTAAAAGGAGATGTTTGTAATCAGTTAAATTTTACTTCCTTATCTTCTTGTGTTACCGATCGAAATCAAATTATTAACGTTAAGTATAAAAATAGGATAACACGTAACAACCCACAACAGCTTTTAGTGTGTGACGAAGAAAAATATTTTTCGTTTACTTTCGATAAACGACTCGTGCAACAGGATTTTACAAGTGTTCCATACGGTTATTTGGGTTAAGTTTTTTTTCCTTTTAACAATTTGTTTAGACTGACGAAATGAGGTTGGTTGTACTACCTTTTCAACACCCATTTATGTTAACGCTTTGTGGACCGACACAATGTGGAAAAACACATTGGATTTTTAAATTGATAAAACACATTGATTCTATGATTTCACCAGTACCGACAAGAGTTGTGTATTTGTATACAACTTATCAACCTATTTATGATCGGATAAAGAAAACCGTCCATGAAAATCAAATTCGTTCAGCATTAAAACATATTGAATTTATTAACTGTTCCAAAGGAATACCGTCGATTTCAGATTTGAAACCTCATTTAGGCGATAGCAGTTTGATTATATTAGACGACTTAATGGTTGTAGCTACGTCGTCCAAACAAACTATAACGAATTTAGACAATATTGCCTGGAGAGATAGTCATCATCATAATACGAGTGTAATTTTTGTCTGCCAAAATCTAATGTATGGAAATGGTAAATTACGAAACGCTAGGGTGAACAGCCGATATCATGTTATGTTTAGGAACTTGACAGATCATAGAAACAAACAATTGGTTGCTAGTAACCGTAAAATAAATTCAGAGGTATTTAGTAAGGTGATGCGTGAAATAAACGAAAATGAATATGGGTATTTAGTATTTGATGGTTCCCCATTTTGGAAAAGTAATACTAGACTTAGAACACATATCTTTCCTGATGAATGTACAAAAAAAGCATATATATTTTATTAAAAAAAAATAACTGTACATTTTTTACAAAAATGCAGAAATAAAATTACAACAAATTTGACTGTTTGTTTTGGGTTCTTTACATTTTTTCTTATATTTTTAATTAAATTACCGTATTGTTTAAAGGACGCTATTTTTAAAAATATTTTGTTTTAAAAATAATTTTTTTACACTATGTTGTTTGACTTTTGGTAAATAACATGTGTCTGTATTTAATATTTTATTTTTACATTTTTCTTATAAAAATTGTAAACACCAAACACCACATGTGGTCTAGAACATACTTTGATACGGTGATTTTACAACATTTATAAACTTAAGATTATTGTCTGATGCAAATTTTCCCCAGTATGTACGATTATAAAATACTGTTTCTTTTGCAAAACTATCAAAAAAATAAAAATTGATTGTCGACCAAAACAGCAACCCAATGTCTACCGCTTTTGTTATCTTCGTCCGTATTCCATACCCAACAACATGTGGAAAAGAGTTTTTTCGGATTAATATTGGCAGGAAATGTGCCAAGGAAAAAATGTTTTAAATACTTGTTGTTAAATCCAATTTTATTAACATCATCCGTATTTAAAAATTTATTGAAAAAACAATAAAACGAAACCATTTTTTTCTTTTTAGTCTGTGTTTTCAGAATAAATTCTTCGTAAAACTCTAGTATCTCTTATAGGAATTCTGCTTGATGAATGAAGGTGGTGATGGTAAACGTAGAGGTGTAGCACCAGGTGTTACTCTTGGTGGGGAGGGTAGGAAGCTTCTTAAGTTTTGACCAGGTATTATTCTTGTATTACCCAATCGCACATACATACTTTTTAATTTTGTGTTTCGAATGTAGCTGGCAGGAAGATTGTTTTTTTTTTAAATTCTTTTAAAGCTCGTAAATGTTGTGAGGATGTTAAATTATATGATTGGGGTTTACTCGCGTTGTGTCAAATCGTAGATTAAATCCTCGAGATTTACTTTGACTGTAGTACCTTTAATTTTAAAACCTCCTTCTTCTTCTCTCTCTATTTTTTGTTCTCTTATAAACTTCTGTAAATTATTATGACTTTTTTGTATTAACGTTTCTCTTACTTGACGAATCTCTCTTTGTTCTTCTTGCTCCTCTTCGTTTTCATCATCCGTTTCCTCTTCATTAATTTGTGTATAATTTTTTTTTTTAAAATCAATCATTGCATTAGTTTTTTGTTGTTGCGATTTATTACTTCCAATGTTTTTTCCATTGATTTTTTACTTTCTAAAAGTTTAAATTGGTCGGGATTTAAACTGGCTGTGAGTAGAGTTTTTCCCCTCTCTTTCGGTTTTAATAATTTCCAACAATTCATTGATTTTAGCAGGGTAGACAAGTTGAAGTTTATTGATGTTTCCCCCCATTTTTAACTATTAATTTGTAAGCTCTTTCAAAACACTGAGCTAATCGTAAATCTTTGGTTAACAACAATTTCAGATTGTATGGTTTTATTTTGTTACTTGCAATCTTTTTAAGTAAACGGTTATCGTTTTGAGAGACACGAATGGGAATATTTGAGTTTATAATATTTTTTGCTAAAAATTGTAAGTGTTTGATATCAGGTTTTAGCAATTTTATTTTTTCTTGCATGTCTGCTTTTAGAAATACTTTAATCTGGGGTAAAGCTCCTTTTTTCTTTTTTTTTGATTTTATTTAATAATAATAAACTTTATATAATTCGTCGCGTTTCGTTTTCGTCTTCATCGCTGGAATCGTTTTCTTCACTATCTGTGTCATCATCGTTATCAGACTCTAATTCTATATCGAAATTTTCATCGTCTTCTTCTTCTTCTTCATCATCTTTCATCTTCTTCTTCTTCATGTTTTTTCTTTTTATTATTATTTTCGCTTTCATGCTCTTCTTGTTCTATTTTTATATTCCCATTATTTAATAAATTTTGTTCGTCTTTGCACTGATTTTCCATATTATTATTATTATTATGCGTATTTTGAGATTACTGGATAGATTCTAACGAGTTCACGGTGTAATGGTAAATTCGCATCAATTGCTAGAGACTTTATGTTTTTACAGTGATATGTTGTTCTTTTTTTAATTTTTTTTTTACATTGTGTATTTTTTGGCATTTTTTAATTACTGAATAATCTTCTTGCGGGTGTTTCCAGACCAATACACAACTGATTTCTAAATTCACCAATAAACAATAAAGTTCCTGCAGGTGTATTCGCAGAGAATTCTAGTTCTAGTTCGCAACTAACTGTACCGTTTGGTCTGATCGGTAAAACTTCAATATGACTATCTCTTGACGGTAATAGGTCGTATGCGATAATACCATGTTGAGCTTCAAACTCTCAATATTTAAATGGCATCTCGCTGTGATTACGGTTAAGCACAGATCTTAACTGTGCACAGGCGTCTTGAATTTTTTATTACTTCACCAACCTGTGCGTTGTTTACGGTGATGTGACAAAGTGAAATATTTTCGTATTGAAAACGATAGGTGTTGAAGTATAAGTACCATTATAATTATTTTGTCTTGAATATAAAATGAACATTCACGATGGAATGCTACCGTTAAAAATATCTGTTACTTGATGTTGTCTTCTATCGGCATTTATCGTTTCAGTAACACATCTAAAATCCGTTGTGTAATATTTACATTCTTCTTTGTTATTTGTCAATATTAGATTTAGTGCTTGCGATAACTGCTGATTTGGTTTAAAAACGGGAAATATTAATTGTAGATCGTTTAATTGGAGACGAGCATCGGCTATGGGGCCATTCACAATATTTGCACCTATAAAAATTATTGTATTATTGGTACGTATCAATTCCAGATTCAATCTAAATGCAGTGGGAATATACATTCCCGCCCCGGAATCACCAAAACACGTGATGTCTAGGTCATCGATCAAGTATTGATTAGCACTTTGAGCGAACGCAACACATCTTTCTCGGGCACCTTCATTTAACAAACCCCCACCCCCATCTTCAACATCTGCTATGTAATATATCAACAACGAGTTTGAGTGTTTCATCAGGGGATCCAAACACGAGGCCGAAGGCCGAGTGTTTTTATTGTTTTCGAGTGTTTGGATTCCCCTGATGAAACACGATAAACGAGTTGTTGATATGGCATCTCAATCGAAGACAATTTTGATTGGATGTTTGATTCAAGTGCAATCAGTAGAAATAAACTCTCATGGGATTGTATTCTAGGGTGTGTAAAATTTATTCGGAAAATGAACAATTCTCTGTTTGTGAGGATGAGCGAAGGAGATAGGGCATTTCGTTCGCCAAGAAGCGAAAAGGAAGAGGATAAAGCAATCGAAAATGCTATTCCTTCGTCCACTCGTTACAAAACAAAGTGGGCAGTTTCAGTGTATCGCGAGTGGCAAAGTTCGAGAGCAGAAAGTAGCGAAGAGGGAGTGGGCTTACAAGACGTTAGTATACGCCGCTGGAGTGTTTGGAAGCCGAAAGCTTGGCGTATTGGTTGGGAAAATTTGTTCAAGAGGTTGTTAGTAAAGAAGGCGGGAAATATCCAGCTCGTACACTATACAGTTTGATAACAGGTATCAAACGATTCCTTTCTGATAGAAATGTTATGTTCAATCCGTTAGACAAGGCAGATGGCCGGTATGTATACCTAAAGATAATTGCGCTACTTGTATTCTAAAATGTAGGTGCTATTGTATAAATGTCTAAAACGAAGGTCCTATATTTTTATTTTGTTTGTAGCTTTCATAGGTTTAGACCGTTACTCGATTGCAAAATGAAAATGTGTACACGAGAAGGCGTTGCTCTGGCCTCGAAGAAGATTGAGAGAGAAGCTATAACCGAAGAAGAAGAGCAATTATTTTGGGAGAAGGAGCTGCTCGGCGCTTCTTCGTCACAATCTTTATTGAATACTGTGTATTTTTATAACGGGAAACTGTTTGGTCTGAGAAGTGCAGAGCATAGACAGGTAACATTGAGTAATTTTGAAATCGGAGAAAATTTCATCAAATTTGAGGAGAATGTTTCGAAGACGTTTCATGGAGGCTTGAATGATTTAAAATATGAGCCAAGAGTCGTCCGCCATATTTGTCACCAAGAGGGCGAGAGACATGAAATGCGTTGTTTAGTTGATATTTACAAGCTGTATATGGGGTTAGCAAAAGTTAGCAATAAGAATAGTAATGCATTTTACCACCGACCGGACAGAAAAGAATTGGGTTTCCACAAAAGTGCAGTAGGAGTGAATACGCTTTCAAAGATTTTGCCCAATATGTGTAAAGCTGCTGGCTTGAAAGAGAAAACTTCGCATAGTCTAAGAGTAACGTGCGCTACTGCTTTATTTCAACAAGGCGTGGAGGAGAAACTTATTAGGGAGAGAACCGGTCATAAGTCAAACGCTTTACTTAAATATCATAGAAGTAGTGTTAAGCAGAGCAAATGTGTTTCAACTGTCTTAGGTCCTGTAAGTTCTGAAACGGTGAGCGATACCGATGAGATTAATGAAAGTTATTCGTGTGAAATAGATTATGTTAAACACGCCGTAAGTTTAGAGAAGCCCGTATTTAACAACTGTCATGTTACGTTCTTTGTTAAAAAAGGTTGAGTTCGTGTGAAATTAAAATTTTGTGTGGCATAAATCGTTTGACTATTTTGCATTTACTTGGCTTACTAATTAAGATCTCAGAAATTAGATGAAAACCGGTTTTCATCTAATATCTGGAATGGTATGCGATTTTAGCGTGTTTTCCTGGCGTATCCAACGTCAATCAGGTGATTGATGCACTATTGTAATTGGCTGATTACCATGAATTATTAATAAGTTTGAGATGCTATCGTAATGACCGGGTGTGTCGAGTATGGCCATATTTTAATTATTTTGCATGTTCATAATCGGTGGGGTACCTGTCGTGTCAAAAACTTTACCCACGAATTATAGTTTGCCAAATTATCTGCTCGTGTAACTAACGTACCATTAACTTTTAATTCTTTATTTCTCCACATTAAACGAAGTGGGAGGGGACAAGGAGTACAATTCATATCCGCCGGAATATCATTTCCATTTGCTAAAGCAACTTTAACGTTTGAAGACAACTTAGCATCGCTTGATTTTATAAGCCCAAAAGCATCACCGTTGTGTGTAAATATATAATTGTCAGACAACGGGTTTTTTGGAGTAGTGTGCAGAGTACACACACGGTTTTCCGTAAATGTTTCGTTGTACGGAGACGAAGTTAATAATTCTAAAGGCGATGTAAAATACATTATCGTGCTTTTCAACTTCTTTCTGATCATTCATGACTAATCTTCTTTTTTTTTTTAAATGGTTACAAACCAATCTTTACGTTTTACGTGTAACGAGACGAACACAATTGAATTAGTTTGTTAAAATCACTTTCTATATTATATCCTTTTAAAGTATACAACAAAAAAAACAACACATATATAAATTTTCTTAATAAATTTATTTCATCTGCTTTTTTTTACAAAAGAATATTATTACTTTTTTATACGTTTACTTTCAAAATATTTCCCAACGTTCCCAAAACTTATGGTAAAAACATTCCAAACGCCATACCAGCACCAAGCTTTTTTCCCGTCGTTAGTTTCAATAATATAACATTTTGTATTCGAATGTACTTTTCCACGACATTTTCCGTGCAGTAAATCTAAATAATCTTTTTCTGTCAAACTCATATTTTTTCCTCAAATAAGTTTAAGTAAAATGTAATTTCTTCATCTTTTAATTTTGTTGCTGTATCACCGTCATACGATAGTATAAATTGAATAACCTTTTCAGCTTGGTCTTCACTTTTAATTAGAAATCGTGGTAGTTCTTTTTTATCAGAATTCAAATTATTTTGATTTCTTTCATTTAGATAAAATAAAAGTCTTTTTCGAAACAAAAAACATTGTTTCGCATTAATATCAGCTTGAACGGCAACGTTTTCTTGATTTGTTAATTTACCTCCAACGATTTGTTTTACTTCGTCCTTTTGTGTAAACCCTGAAAAATCTAATTTTCTCGAATAAAAAAGTCGAAAAGAATTTTTAATGTTTTTACATTCAAACGAATTTAAATTCCAATATATTTTTTTATCTGTAGTTGATCCAACGTAAAGGGGAAAAATGGATAAGACACTTATTTTTTAATGTTAAGCAATCTTCTTTCTTCAACTAATTTTATTTTGAGCATTATGTAACGATCGCGTCAATACTAACAGTTCCAGAATCAAACGGTATCAGTGGACCCGTCACTCCTCGCAATGAGATAAGAAACCATGATATAATCGATTTTTTAAATTTCCTTTGACTTTTAATAGGTGCAAAACAAAACAACGAACCACTCCCTTGTCCTTCTCGTTGAATGGGTAAAGTGGTTAACAACTCAGTGCTCGTGTCCCCAGTATTTTATTTACACCATCTGAAGGATCCGGTAAAAAAACTCGAATGAAGAGTAGTTACAGAAGAACTCGTAGGCTGATTATCTATTTTTTGTTCAAATATATTAACACTATTTTCAATCCCCAGCATAAAAGCAAGTGCATGAGAAAGAGTTAATGTTAATGTTATATTTATTTTTTTACCACTGTTTTCTTTCGATTTTAACGAGACGGAATTTATTTAATTCCCATTGTCATATAAGTCGGTGTATACTGACACAACCAATATTCTGTATAAAGATTGATATTTGCTTCGACTTTCCCATTTGCGTTTAATAAAAATAATATCGTATTCGTCTAACCCGTTATTCATAACATGAAGTAATTGCTCAATATCGTAAATTCCGTCGGGAATAATTTGTTTTCCCGTCTCAAATAATATTTTTCCAGCTAAAACTTTTTCATCTTTATCTCTTTTAAAATTGCTATACTCAATTTCAAGCGAGTACCAACAAGAGTCACGAGTAATATTTTTAGTCGTTAAAGGGTAACAAACACACTTGCAAAATTTCAATAAATTTATCTTGGTTTATAGCATCGATGGGTTGTATGAGAGGCATCTCAAATTCGTTTGCATAATTTTCTTTTCCGTTTTTCGAAATTGCGTTACTAACAATATGAATATTCATGTTATCGCTTGTAATTCCTCACGATAGAATATTCCTTGTATTATTTCGCCGTCGTCGTCTTTTATCTGATAAGTAACAGGATCCGTGATGTATACTTTTTCAACAGTAAAAATTTATTTTTGCTCGTACAATTCGTACCCGCGTACCTTTTTTAAAAATACTTTTAGTGGGTACAGGATAATTAACCAAACGTTGAAGAATTTTATATTTTATATTTTTTGATTTTTACTTTTTTTTTGTAAACATTTATGCGGTGTCAATCCAAATAAACTTTTATGAGGGGAATTATTATAGCGTTCAAGTATAGTCGGTAAAAACTATTCGTAATTGAAATCATCAACCAAAGTCAATACTCTTCTTACCATTGTTTTTAGGGTTTGAATGACTCGTTCGACGTGTGACGCTTTTATTTCACGATTATATGTGTGAAAAACAGTAAAACCATACTCTTTACTAATGGATTTACGAATATCTTGAAATTCTGTTCCTTCGTCACATTGTAGATCATTTGGAACTTTTTTCCAACATTTAAAGCAGATTTTTTTTCAATAATCTAATCCAACAAAAACGAGAATACACATCAATACATACAAGCCAATATCTATACGGATTATTATAACGTGACAAATCCTTCATTTCAGCTAAATCAATTTCCCATTGTTCATTTACATCGTCCACTTCTATCTTTATTCGTCTGTATTTTTTTCTATTTTGTTTGTGTTGTTTATAAGAACGAAGTTCATCAGGCGATAAAGTCTCTCCTTTTAATAATCTTGCTGCTTTCTTTATAAATTCTTCAGAAAACTTGTTTTTTCGTTTACGAGGCATTCTAGCGAAGTAAAAAATGTTACGAATTAATTTTATTTACAAAAGCTTCGTAAAGTTTTTCCAATTCATTTAACATTCCTTCACGCACCACACGAATAAAATCGTATTGTTGATCAGGGCACAACTGATCATTTATCCATTCGTTATACTTATAAATACATTCCAGTATAGGTTCACCACTAGATTTTACAATTTGAAAAAATTGTAATAATGCACGATCGTTAATTACACCCAATTTTATCGTCTTTGCAAGACTCGCCTCGATGATTTCATTGCCCTCGTCAAGAGGTCTTTTTACACCTTTTTTTTGACTGTTTTGTTTCTGTCGTGTTGTCAACGGCTGCGTGATAACTTCGAAGCCCTGTCAACATGAAGTTGATGTCGTCATCTCTTTTAATAAAGAATTGTGCGAATTCATCCACCCAATCGTTCTCGCTCTCTTCCATTTCGTTGTCAAGTACCTTGTTGTTGTTGTTGTTAGCGGATGCAGACATATCTTCGGTACACTCATCATCAGACACCATGTCTATGTCAGGGATTTCTTTGATCGTTTTTTTTTGGTATCGAAGGGTCCAACCGTTCCACTCATTACTTAGGATTACCAGTCATCGTGGTATTTTTTTCCATTTGGTTTTTTCTTCACCCAGTATGAAGAACTCTTGCTCAGGGGATAGTTTGTTCAATTTCACTTTGTTTAAAAATCAAATGAAAGAAGAAAGATTGATCGAAACTCATCTCAAACGTTGTGTTCAACAAACACTTTTCCCTTGTTGGGTAGGATTTACCCAACACAGATTTTCCTGTCAGTTTGTTGTGGTAAATACATTTCTTATACATTGCAAGGATGCGGTAGTTGTGTATTGGTGCTGCCGCGTAGACTTTTGGTTCAACTTTTGGTTTATTCCCACTCATGATAAAATTGTAAGACTAACTTGTAGATTAAAGAGTGAAAATGATGATGGTGTTGGTTCAGAATCGCCCCTTATATATACACATCGCGCAATTGAATTATCTTAAGCGACGAAAAATTAATCGAGTTTTTGCCATGACAAAAAATAGCTAAAAATAATAAGCACCTCCCGTTATTCTCAAACGGTTTAAATTCTTTGTTTCTTAAAGTGTAAAACAAAATATCTTTTTTTTCATGAGCATCGCACCATTGTGTTATCAATTCCTAATTTTCTTCATGTATTTTTTGTACAATTTCTGACATGTAAAAAAAAATTTCTGTATCAAGAGACGTTTGATTGCAAGACTAGTTTGAAATATAACATTGCTCAACCATGTTGTAAAACACAATAGAAAAAAATCGAGACGTGGTGTATTTATATTTTTAAAATTTTTTATTTTGATTTAAATAAAAACTTCTTACAAGACAATCTTTCATTTTATGGCACGTACAGCAATCTAACATAATTCCATTACATACGCATTTTTTTGTTATTACATCTATAAAGGTATCGTAATCGTGTGTCATACATACTAATAAAGACACTAATTCGTTCGTAATTAATGTTCTTCTCCCCACTGTTCTCAATTAACATTTTCTCGAGGTCATCCGTAGTGGGTGGTAGCGATGAAAAACAAGTTCGTCGACATTTCAATAACAAATTTGTAAATATAATACGCGTGCTTCGAAGAAGGGTGTTGTATTTCTGATCCGCATAACCGGAACATTTAATCCTCGGATATCTCATAAAATTCCCACAGTCTCTTGGTTGAAGAAAAAAATGAAATTCAATATAGAATTGTTCTTTGATGTTGTATTTAAAAAAGTTACAATCAATGTTTAGTTTATAAACGGGTTGATTTAGATCTAACTCGTTGCATGTCTCGGTTGTAGACCTTAGCGATAACACTACGTCACTTTGATTAAATCCATTCTTTGACCAAAATTTCGGTGACGGTAGATCCATTCTTGCTGGAAAATTAACATCGTTTAAAGTGTTGTTGTTTGCTAGCATTATCACACAATACTTTTTTTAATTTCTTGGTGAGAATATATTCATGTTTGATGTCACGTGACTTAAAAGTATCCGTGCGAATAAATCATCTTAATTTGGTAATTAGCGTAAGGTTTTTTGTACCAAAACCTTCTTTTTTTGTTTTTCCCTGTTGTTCAAACGTGGCATATTCACCCGAAAATTTAATTTGTTGAATCAAAACAAGATCCTCGTCAAAACTAAAATCGTAATTTAAATCTGTAAACGTAACAGATTGGTTTATCATATTTGACTCAGGTTCATTTATAAGCTGTAAATCCTGGTGCGCCCAATATTTTTTATTACGTATGATCGATGCAGGATGAGAAAACATATATTTTTTAACAGGAACGATACCAAACGATAATGCGTCAGAATGTTCGTCTTTTATATTTTTTACCAAATTAACATCGATCTCGTGTATTATTTTTCGTTTTTCCCAATCCACAGTGTTTTTTGTAAGAGACGACAACTGAAATGATTTATCAGAATTTCGCGTTATTGCTCGCGACGTTTCATCCACAGTTAAAATTACACCTTTTCCCCAACTAGTCTCTCGAAAAATATAAATATTACTATGAGCACCATAATTGACTTTATCAGGGGGGAAAAACAGCTTTATTTACATCGTGAAATTACAATTTTTCATTTTTTATAATTATTTTTTTACTCCTTGACATGGTTAAATGACAACACACTACAGCTGAATAAATTGATTCATCAAACTACCGTGTATTTTATTTTTTTACAATAATTTTTTTACAATAATATTTTTTTTATTTTTCAATTCGAGAAGATAAGCTCATTATTTTGTCACATGTACACTGATTAGATTCAATTAGGCCACACATGCATTGTTCAACTATTTCACACCTAATTTTACTAAATTGCCAAAAATGAGTATACAAGCAATGGGATAGTTCGTTTGTAGACATAATTTTCGTATTTTCGTCTACTTCTTTATCAGATTTTCTCCAATTGTACACTGTACACTGTATATTTCATATCGAATTAAACAGCAGCAGTCATCTCGCGAACAACGCTATACATATTGTTTTGTATGTCACAATTTAAACAATCTATTTACGACATTTATTCTGAATATCATTACATTTTAACTTAGGAAGACACCACGTTTGCGTATTTGCATCATAAACAGGAAAATAATTAATCGTAATTTGAATACGTATACTAGTGTCTTCTTCATATAATGATATCAAGTTTGTATTAATGATATACATAATCGTTCGGTCTTTGGTATTTCGCTTGAATTGCTGTCAGTTTTTCTGTACTATCCAATTTCCATAAATAATAAACTCTCTTTCGTTCAAGTGAACTCGTGATGACAGTTAAACCCCTTGCAATACTTGAATTTTTTTTAACATTGACGTTCAACAGTTTTAACATTTGTTCATCTTTTTCTCTTAATCTTTTGTATTCGTTTACTTCTTCTAGGGTTTGCTGTAGTAAACACTTTTTCGCTAACATCGCAACATTTCCGTCCTTCTTCCTCAGCATAAAAACCTTGTGACTCATGTTGACTATCAGATACTAAATCGTACAATTTCTCACGCCTTATTATGTGTCACTGATCATTCTGAAACTTCTCAATACCCAATTTATCCCACCACAAAATAAGTAAAATAATCTAATGCATTTTTCATACAATATTAGATTTCTTATATATATTTCTTTCATTTCTTTTCTTTTTTCGTCTATGTATAAAAGCGCATGATCAAATGATCGTAAATTACAAATGGACGCAAAACGAAGTAGAAGTTTGATTTTATGCAATCCAAAGGGGAGTTTTAAAATAAAATGTGTGAGATGTAAACCCGAAATAAAATCTCAACAACAACGCCTGTTTAAATGTGAAATTTGTATGATCAACTTCGTTTTTTGTAACTGGTGCTATTCATATGAATTTTATAGTGAAAAAGATCGTATTGAATTATGGCATGATACACAAGACAGTCGCTGCGTCAATCGAACAAATCACGAGTTTCAACAAGACAATAACTAAAAAACACGTATCCCGTTGATAAAACAATTGTATTCATTTAAAAAAATTTCCTATTTACACCAGGGCTCTCCGGGAAGAAACAAGAGGAGCCTGACAAAAAGAGCTCGCCAAAGTGGAAATTATACAGAAACTGGGTAGTGGATGGGTCTACTAGCATAATTAATGACATTGAGATTATTTGAGAACGAGTTAGCACTGCAGTCCTTGCACAGTGGATAGTTTATACTTTATAGAAGAATATAGTAACAGTTTTATTACAGTAAATAAAATTATGTTAAACATTTTAATTTCTAAACAAAAATAACATGAAAATGATGAAAAGTAAATTATCAATATTAAAAAACAGGAAAAAGTTAGAGATGTCCATAGACATACTGTACAGTATAGTACAGTGTCAGTGACAATGTGAATTGTGACATAGTGACTAAGTGACTACATTGAGCCATTGACAGATTATCCTTATTTACAATTTTACATGTTTCTCACTATCTCCAGATTGAGTCATTGAGATTTGAGACTGAGCAGTAACTTTGTAAGACAGTAAGACTGTAACTGCAGTATATACTATAACTTATAACTACTGTATATATTAGTACATAACAGTGTCACTCAGACTACTCAGTGCTAATTCACATCGATGCAAATGCAATCAGATATTCAGATTATCAGATACAGAATCTTCATCAAATTCATCACTACTGTTGCTGCAGGCGCTGCTGGTATCGGACTCGGAGCTGTCATCTTGGCATTCTCCAAGTTTCCTGATCTTTTCTGGTCTTAAGATTGGGGTGCTGTAAGATTGAAGTTTGATTTCGACTGCAAACTTTGCACCATATCGACACTACTGAAGTTGCACCTTCGACTTCTTCGGTTTTGAAACCCAAGATGTCTTCTTTCCCCCACGACTTGAAGGTGGACAGTTTAACTTTGACCCCTTTTGAATTTAATGCCACCATATATTAACATTCATCATTGACAGATTGACTATTCATATATTCAATCGACGCCATTTTTAGATTTTGAGAGCATGGTAACATCCTTGTTCCAGTACTAATACTTGGCCACAAACTGTCATGTCAGCAATTCTCGTTCTCAGGCACTGATACGCACGTTTTGGGAACGAGATTGCCAGCGATTAAAGAAAAAGTTTGCAAAATTGATTGATAAAATCCAAACTTTATAGTGTTTTGTTGTTCACTTCAAGTTCCCACAGTATATTCAATACTACTTGGTAGGGTTTTTTTTGTAAGATATTCTATTTAAGGCGCTTGATTTTTCGAGCTCGCCAACCGTTTTGAGGCGCGTTTTCAAGGTGCGCGGGCGCTAGCGCGCCTTTCCTTGAGAGCCCTGATTTACATGATAAAAAAATTTGTAAGATATATATGAAATTAAATGGAGTTTTTATATATAAAATTAAATGTTTTTGTCTTTTAAAAAATGTTTTTTTTCTTTTACCCCGGACGACCGCAGAGTGTCTTTCTTCCCCATTCCTGATGCCTCCGCGGGAAGCTCCTCGCCTTCGCCTGCTCGGCGTAAATCTCGCCAAAGTTGGCAGCATCCCTTGACCGCCGAACATGGTGGAACGAACGCATTTCCACAATATCTCTCTCCATCGGGAGCGCCTTTCTTTGGTCGAGACACACGGTCCCTTCCTACCGTAACGACCCCATAGTGGTTTTTAGATATCGGCTTGATATACTTTGCATATTCACCCCATTTTGCCTTCCACATCTGTTGTAGAGCCATATCGTTGTTCATATTAATTTTTCTTCTTTGTTTCTCCTTCTTCTAGTTTTTCTTCAAATTTTGGATTTCGTATGTGTTGGAATAGATTCTTCTTCGATTTTTATATCCGCCGTAAAAACACCACGTGTGCGTCACATCATGTGGACATCACATGGTTGACTTTGGAGTACATTCACTTTTATAACCAAATTTAGTTGTAAGTGGTGAGCGTGCGACACATTGGACCTTGTGTATATGTGCATGTACATGTGTGTCACATGTGTGACCTTGAACACTCTAGCTAAATTTAGGGTGTAAAACGCCATATGCGTCACACTTGTTTTCATAACCATATTAGTGTGTAAACACCATATTGGACCTTGAGCGCTCTGTGGGTGAACTTTCTTCCCTATCAACAGATGTTTTTTATGGTGAATTATATTTGTGTTGATTATAACTAGTGGAATGCGTGTGTGTATATGTCGTATAAATCAAATAAAAAAAAAATTATTTCAGAATTTATATATTTTATCGTTAAAGTCATAACCATATTAGGGTGTAAATACCATATGCGTCACATTGGACCTTGAGCGCTCTGTGGGTGTAACTCAATGTAAATACAAGTGTAAGATTAAGATTAGATTAAGTTGGTAGGACGAAAACAACAAAGAATGTTGATTAGTTAGAACTGATTGCACCACACATAAAGCTTTCTTCCCTATTAACAGATGTTTTCTGATGAATTCTATTTGTGTTGTGCATAGCTAGTGGAATGCGGTGTGTGTATATGTCTTATTATAAATTTTAAAAAAAATTACTTCAGAATTCATATATGTCATCATTAAAGTTATATACACATTTATCGTCATCCTTTTCAATTACATGGGTATGGTTAAAATAATTCATATGTCCTGTTTGACTAAATGGGTACACATTTTCATATATAGGTTTGTCAAGTATAACATGCCTTATAACAGGTATTGCAAAATAATAATATTTTTTCCTTGTTATCAAATCTGTGATATCTATTAAACATACAACTACAGCATATTTTACTGATTTTACAGACATATTTTATAAATGTTCTTACATACAGCTTACATACAGAACAAGTTATCATTTCACGTAATATCTCTGAATACTCAAAAGAATCAAAACTTGTAGAAATAAGTTCTCTCTCTGTTTCATTTTCGATCATGTTCATAAATTCAGGAAAACTGCTTAGCCAGCTATATTTAAAAACATAAGTCAAACACTTCTTCTCTTTAGTTTTAACCATTAGCTTATTTTGACCGGGTTTACTAATTTAATTTACATCCAATATGAAATAATGATTTGTTCGGTTCAACATAACTAGGGATAGTTATAAATTGTATGCTTACGATACGTATTTTTCCATATACATAAATATTGTCACAACAACAAAATTCGTCTTTAAAAAGTAATAAATCGAACTGTTTTTGATTATCAGATCGTACATATATTCGACGAGACCATTCCACAGGTATTTCATATAACAAACTCATAGAATCAGTTTTCAACTTAACAACTGTTGTTCAGATTAAAAAATATTCCTTCGTAAGAAAAGTCGTTGTCCGTATTATTCACATCTCGATGATCGTCACACAATTTTCCCCATCCATCGTCTCGATACGGCATCTTTGTGATGCGACGCGTCTTTCCATTCAACAATGGTTGCAGCAAAGGAAGGGGTTTGCACAGCTTGTACAACACCCATAAAATTGGGTGAAAAGGAAAATTCATAAGTAATCGCTGCTACGGTTGAATTGTCCCTAACCATTATTCTTCGAGGTGTTGTCTTATGATTTTGTTAAATAAACTCGTGTCTCCCAAACGATGAAAGATATATGCCGTAAACACCATCACTTCATACTTTGAGCAATGGTATTGTTTTCTAGTTCGTCGTGTGTGATGAGAGCAACATTTCTCACCCAGTTTAATTTATACTCTTGGCATAGTGTTTCATACTTGGATGCGCCGAAATTTTCCAAATTAATACACAACACATTCAGTTTCGTGCATAAATTTCGTTCGTAGTTACCACCTTTAAATCCTATCACGCAATTACCTTTTTCTGTTAAAATCTTTAAAAATTCCATCACCTCTCCTTGTGTGTAATAGTTTGGGGTTTTTTTTAGTATATAATTTTAATCCGTGAATATTGCGAACTTGATAATCAACACACTTTCGCTCCTATTCACGCAAATTAAAATAAGATTTCAAATCTTCATTATATATTTGAAAACTGTATACCCTCAATGTGTGTAAATCGTAAATCGAAACTTTACGATAATAACAATTCTTTCCAATTTGAAAAGATTCTATATCTAACACATGTGTGACTAGCTTCAAAATCTCACAACCTGATGTAGATTTTAAATTTTTATGTTCTTCGCTAGACAATTGATTATAATTTTTTGCGTAGACATTCGTTTGAAACGAAATAAAAATAATCGTATCCATATTAAAAAAGATAAGAAAATTATCCTCAAATCTTTCAAATTCTGTAAATTCTTTGACCTTGAGAGTTCGTGATCAAATAAAACTAGATTTGTCAACATGACAATAATAAATTTCAATTTATTTATTTCTCTCTTCTCAAACCATCACGTGTACATTCACATGTTATTTTATAATCTAATCTAATCGTAATCCAGCACTCGATTATAAAAACCTTGCTAATAATAAAAATTTTTGTATCGTTCTCATCTCTACTCGGTGTTAAACATGGAAAATTTTACTCAAAGTTTTAACATGGAAAACCTTTCCACAGATGAAAAAATAATCGCAATGTATGAAACTCTACAGAGAAAACTAAAATACCGTTCTTCTTCACCACCAACCGATCCAATATTGTGTCAAGAATTGATTCAACAACTTCCGACCCCCTCTTCTCCACCAAACAATCTAAGACAGCAAGAAAAGATCCAACATCCTAACCAAAGTTACCGTTCTTTTTCACCACCAACCGATCCAAGACAACAACAGCAGCAACATGAAGAAGACGATCCTGCCTATCCTCCACTCAACACTCCTTGCCCAAATTTCTACTTTAAAGAACAACCCTCACCACAACCAAACGAAATTTTGTTCGATCTTTCGTCGACGCTCGAAACAGGCGATAAGAGAACAACAGTACCACCGTTTACCATTCCAAAAAAATAATCCCTCCTCAATTCTTACCAGCAATTCACGCCAATTTCTCCAGCACAACTCCAACCAAAAGGTAAAGACATTCAATTATTGCAAGCCATGCACAATGAAGAATCGGAAAACGGTATGAATGACAAAGACGCCGAAACAAGTGATGAGAGAACAACAACAGCAACACCGTTTACCATTAAAAAAAAAAGCCTCCTCAATTCTTGCCAGCAATTCACACCAATTTCTCCACCACTACCACAACCAAAAGGTAAAAACATTGAATTATTGCAAGCCCTGTACAATGCTGAAGAATCAGACGACGGCATGAATGAAGAAGACGAAGAGGAGGAAGAAGAAGAAGAAGAAACAAAATAAATTATCCAAGTAAAAGACGATTTAATGTGTTGTGAAACAACCGTTGAAAACGAAACAGTTGTATCGCGTAAACAGGTAAAGAGATCGGTTAGATATAAACGTCAATTAGTATTTATAAAAAGATCAATAACCGGTGAAGAACGTATCGAAGCACAGACAGATATACTCACGCAATCAAATGAGAACATTCATGTATACTCACACGTAAAATATAGAGAACTGCGGCGAATATTACTTTTAAAAGAAACGTACGTTACTAAATTAGAACGCTTTAAAGAAATAGTGAATGATTTAGAATTAATTGAACGAAGAATTGTCTCATACCGTTTGCAATCAAATATCGGTAAATTTGGATATCAATAGATATAAATAAATCATTCTCAGTATTTATTAATTTACATTCGAAACTAGAATAATACGTTCAACCCGCCCACACACTCGCAAATCCAATTATTCGTTGTGCAAAAAAAAATGTATTACACACAACTCAATGCTAAGACATCAATCCCGTTGTGCAATTATCCAAAATAAATATTACTTACACACGCAACTCAACAATTAAAGAACAAATAAAAGTGTTGACAACCAAGGTCAAAGGGTCAACAAGGTGTTGAATATGTATATATACAAGCATGTAACGTGAATAAAACAACTAAACAATGGTTGATTTTATTGATGAATTTGGTTCTGTGGAATGCGAACACTGTTTGTTTGAAATAAGTATACTGCCTATTGGTTCTCTCTATAAATGGTTGGATACATATCGTAGACATTTGTACAGCTGGTTCGATATTCCCAAAACAAAACAAATCGTCGCGTTCCCACTCATTCGATACCAAAAGTCTGTTTTAGTCAATCCTTGTGTGCCTATTTGTAGGTCACAGAATCACTCATGCAGCCTCAGTTTCCCCATGTCGCAAGTTGCTCGTTCTCAAATTGGGACTGCATTCTTTCAGTGGTTTTTAACTTTTTTGGATTTCTCTCAATCAGTAATGACCAACAAATTATAGGCACTAGATTTCGAATAATTATTGTGGGACAGTGAACTCGGGTGGGGAATAATAATGTGTTACTCTCTACTCGGCCCGGCTGGGATTTGAACCCGCGACCTTCGGTTTACTAGTCCGATGTTGGTGATTGGCTCCAAACTTGACCTGTAGCAGTTGGTAGAGCATCCGACTAAACCGAAGATCGCGGGATCGCATCCCAGCCGGGCCAAGTTTTGAGTTTTCTCTACTTGTCCGGTATGGTTCGTGACTTGGAGTAACACCTTAGTTATTACACCTAATCGTGCATGTTATCAAACACGTTGACACATTTACTCATTTCTCCCATGACAAAACGCATTTCCTTCACGAAACTGACCTTTTCCTTACGCAGTTAATTTCCTGCATGATAACATTAACCTAGAATTATTATCTGTAAGTGGTTGATTTGCTTATTCTATTCCTTTGTTAATTAATTGGCAAGTGTAGTACCTAACCTAAATCACACTAATAATGCCATGGCTAACAGTAAGGTATTTTCACCACTCGTTTTAATGCCGGCAGTTAACTGGCTATGGTAGAACCCGAAGTAAAACTGTGGTGAATGATATATAGCAGGCATTTTTCCTGTAGCATATATAAGTTCAGACTTGTCTACCATGACCACATTTCTGGAGAACTTTATTTATGTCAATGTTAGTTGGATTTTGCAGAAGAGTACATATATGTCCCCATGTCCCCAATACATGAAATATGTACTGTACCTTATTTGTTCTAATAAGCCCCCCTCTACTATCCCCCCCTCCATGAACATGTATTTTCAGCCAGAAGTAGAATAACCCTATTAATAGAACATACTTTTGCTCATTCCTTCCATAGCAGCTTGCCTCATTTGGTTTGCTTTCTTTTTTCATTTTCCATATCTTTCTTCTTCGATTCTTTTTCCTGTAACTGCAGCTCCTTCAGATCTCTGCGGTATGTGAATATGTCTTCCAACAACTGGTTAAGTTCGGTGTATTCCTCCTCAGTTCCAGATTCCAGATCTTACAAAATAATATATAGTGCCAATTTAATATTTTTTAATAGTAAAATTTGTTCTTTGGACTATCACTCTGTTCTTAAACTATTAACTGAGCAAGCACACGAACTGACGAAGGTTTGCTTTAAAGATCATGAAGTTATGAATACAGATTTCTATGTGGTAATCAGGAATAGATAAAAACTTGTGGAGGGATCGTAATGGTAAAGATACTGTAGTCCTGATAGTGAACAATAACAGTATAAATAAGCGCAGTATGTAAACAATAGGAAAACTGATACAACCTTTTCAAACATCTTGTATCCTCTGCTTTGTAATTGATTATGAGACGCTCCATTCGCTCTCTGCAGCCTCTACCCTTGAGTTCCAACGTCTCGCCTTCCGAGGCAAAAGCTACACTTAGTCTTTCTGCGATAACAATCCCATCTGCAGGCTTATCAGGTTTATGACATGCCACCTCTCTCGCCAAAAAAATGTCATGTTGTACGCTCGGCCATCGAAACGGAGCCATTATTCTAAAAAGATTATTAAATTTTAGTAAATTAAGACGTCTTTCTTGAAGTGGGAATCAGAAAATTAGATTAAATTCGGAAGTATTGACGTAGTTCTTCGGCGAAGTATATTGGCCGCCATCTTGGTTTTAGGTTGACTAGAGAGCCTTCGTTAAAAAATATAATTTCTACCTAAAAATTAGTTACTGAACTTTTAAATCCTATCCACTACAAAGACAAGTCATCAATATAAACATCAGTAGTGGTTGTACGTCAGGGCAATTAACTGTCGATCAGTAAAACGTTCAGGTAATCGACTTACCTCAAAAGAATTACTGCAAACGCCAACACCGCTGGAGCCTGGTCACGTGCTTTCTTGAGGTTTGCGGTCAGAGGGATTTACCCGAAAACGTCAATCTAAATGTCTCTTTTATTGTTGTTAGGCCAACTCCAAACTGACACAAACTGTCGTAGTACGCAACAAATTCCAGTCGAGTCACGAAATACATTGTCGAATTTTAAAATGAATTGGAGGCCAAGAGTTTCCATAGAAGAACGACAAAGTGGTAGTATAAAATGTCAGTCACTAGCATTAACAGCTTGTCCGAAGAACCACAACGAAAACTGGTTACTTCAAATGGTGCAGTGTAGTTTGATACAATGTCAGTTTCTATACAAGTGACACTTTGTCCAAATGAATTCAGAACCATCCGAATGAAATCTTCACGGATCCACATTCCACAGTAAAGTGCACAAATGTAAACTATCAGCGACCTTTGTCAGATGAAGCACTTCTCTTCTCAACATGCGGTAATTACGCATTATTTCAAAACACTGAGTCGTTTTGATATACAGTACAAACATCAACCGTACAAATATCCGACAGTACAAATATTAAATATTTTGCGACATAGTCTTGCGCACAAGCATTGATCACAGATCTAGTAAGGACCCCTAAAAAATGTGCCAGTTGATATTCGTAATATAAGAGCGAGCGGCTGAAGAAATAAAATGCGTTGAAGACCGATCAAGAAACTTGTTGGTCTAATAATATCGCAACATACGATGAACTCTACGTGTTTTAATAATGCACTGCATGTTTTAATAATATAACACCAAAGTATAATGCAGTGCGTTAGTAGAATTTAGCTTTCCGTAAAGACCACGCACTGAAGCGCGGAGGATCAAACCAATGGTACTACACGACAAGATATCATCTATTAACTTATATATGGACCCATTTAGCATTGTGTTCTAGCTCTTTACATTTTGTTCTCAGTGTTGAACTTGCAGCAAAATGGCGTTGGTAACAGCTGTTCACGCCAATTGTTTACAATAAATATAGGTAACGACGCTTCTTAACGGTGTTACCGCAACAGAATTTCGCTAGAATCATTTGTAAATGGAATGCATGTATACGCATCACTACTTTTCAAAATTGTTGCTGATAGTCCTCCCCGACCCGTATAATATCGCCGGAAGACTTATCAAAATGCCGACCAGAAGAACCACGAGAACCAGAACAACCAGAACCACGAGAACCACGATAACAACAAGAACCACATGGCCAGAAATTACGGTCACGGATATTGCGCGTGCGCGAAATTCGCTTCCAACATGGCTGAATAATATACAATGTGGATATAGGAGTGAATTTACATTATCGTTGATTGTACTGGTTTCTGTGTTATATTTTACACTTGCCGACATCCGTAGTTATCGTTGATTGTACTGGTTTCTGTGTTATATTTTACACTTGCCGACATCCGTAGTTATTCTAACGCGTGTCCGAAAGTATCTAAACAACTTCATTATATGTTACGAGTTGTATTAGCTCTACTTTTTAAAAACGAATATTTGAGCACTTTACCTTATCTGCTGTATAAGGAAAACACCAGATTTCCTTCAACAAGCGATAGCTGTCGTAATATTCTTCGTTTCCAAGGATGTGTACCATGTTTGCCGACATCGCTGTGTCTCCAGCTAGGATATATCTAAATACTCCAACAATTTTGAGAGGTAAATTATATTCCATCACTCGGCTAATCTTTGTCAAAAATCGTGTAAAACCGACCGACAGTAGAATAATTGTGCTTGGCTTTTAATTCTGCTAACTAACCATGCTTGCTCCGAGGAAGAATTGATGTGTAGCTCGACCAATACAGCCAAATTCGTCGTGTTTAGTATCAAAATGTTCACCGAAGACACACATCTTTCTAATGCCGTGCAGATCCAGTGCACGCGGCGTTATTGGTCAGCAAACATTTGGCAGGTTCACTTCCGCATTTCTTGGCACATTTCCGGATTTGGCGTGTCTAAAAGGGATAACTCGAAGGGCTGACCTTTCCTGACCTTAACACTAATCCTACACATATCAGGGGCGGATTTAGGGTACGTCAAACACGTCAAGCGACTAACATAAAAAAAATTGACTAATTAATTCAAAAATATTTCACTAATTAATTAAAAAAAAATTGACTAATTAATTCAAAAAAATAGTCGACTAATTAATTCAATTTAAAAAAAATACTAGACTACATTTATTATTTTCCAGATTTTTGAAATTTTATTTTAAAACCAATATCGAGCAGCGAATCGCCGAATGCGAGCGCAATCTGTCCGCACGTCCCAGTCCGCCGTATTGACTGTGGGCTACTCGGTCAACCTACTTATATACCAGGCCACTAGAGCATACTTGTACGCTCGGACTAGGGATAGAGGTGTAAATCTTTACAAATATGGATAATTTGAGTACCTCAAAATGGCCGACTACGTCGAAATAACGAGCGCTGATTGGTTAAAAACACTGCAAGTTAGTCGGAAATGCAGGCAAGTACGTCGGAAGTAAAGTTTCTTGACGCACTTGGCTTTTGATTGGCTGATACAGGACGGTTTGACTAACTTGCAGCATGAGCAGTCTCAGCTGCTCTGACTCGACTTCAAGCTTATGTTTGAGACGGAGTTTGTATCATGGCTTCTTCTATCATGGAACGTGTAGAAAACGCTTTTAAAGCTAAGGATGATGAATTGCTGCAACAGATCTATCGCGATTTGTCATCGAAAATCAACTCTTGTGCCGTCCTTTCTAATCGAGAGATTTTGGGGCAGATTGGGAAAACGTTGCATAGAGATTTCGGTGCGGAGTCATACATTCCTCTGTATGCCAAATATGCTGGAAAGTCAAAGAAGTTTTGTATTGCTCTAAGGTGAGTGAATAATCTATTATCTAAGCGTTCGCATTCAATTATTACTTTTACTAGTCTACTTAACTATGATCAGTCTATGTACCGTGAATTATTTAAATTAGACATACAGTCAACTCATTTATTATTGATATTATTTAAATTTGTATGAATATTAAAAAAAATAGCTACAGGCAAAGTTGATTTTGAACTCAATATTTTACATCTCAACCAGCTATTTTAGCCTACCTAGTATACAAAATAGTGATAACACTTATAGTCTAATAGAAATGTGCTGTTTTGTTAGTCTCTATGTATTTTCTTTCCATATCGATCGACTTGGATTGAATATTAAAATACATGATTTTGTATTTTGTGTTTAGATCTGAAGCCTCTGGAAACTGCTTATACAGCTCTGTTTCTTTGGCAATGGTAGGTGACAATTCTCTTACTATGGACCTTCGAGCTTCAACATCCATTGAGTTGTATCTTAATGCTCAATTTTACTGTGACCATCCATATTTCTTATCACCATATGATAAACATAAAGAAAAGGTTTGTCATACTTTAAAAAATATTTTGCCTCTGTCTGTGTCTCACAGAGCATTTGATTCTGGTCTTTCTGCAGATCAACTAGTTAGGGAAGAAGCTATTTTAAATTGTCACGATAAGACATGGTCTAGCTTTTTGTGTATTGTTGGTTTAGCTTCTGTTACAAACAGAAACATTTTTTCATATTATCCTGATTTTGGGCAAGATAAATTTAGATTACTGTTCAATTGTAAAATTGAGCCCTCTCAGTCTGCACCTTTGAGACCCTTACAGGCCTTGCTGGATCTTCACATATTATTTTGTTTCAAAGGTGAAGTTCAATCAGGTGAAGTTTTTAAATCAAATCATTTTGTTTCACTTGTGTTTTACGATGAAACAGGAGGAAAAAAGAGGAAGCTGCCAACAGTTCCTCCTACCAGTACTGCTAGTGGCACTGGCACCCTTCATAAAAATGCATCTACTAGTGCATCTACGACAACATCTACAGCTACTATATCAAAGTCAAAAAACGTTGCACTACAAATAATATGGTTCAATCCAAACTTTCATTTTTTACTTCTGTTAGTGCTCCAGGCCCTAAACCTACTGAGAAAAAAGTAACACTTTCCTCTGATTCAGTAACCCTTTTAACTAATAAGACAGTCTCTTCTGCACCTATATCTACTCCTGGGGTATCTACAACTACCAGTGCTCCTCCTTCAACAGATCCAAAATGTGAGTACGATGTTGCTTCTTATAGGGAGAGAGTCAAAGGTATGAGCAACTTACAAATTGAGGCTTTGATTAAGAATGTTTTTAGACCTGATAAGTCATACCCTTTTCCAAAAACCAATGGGAGGAGTTTTCTTTATAAATGGCTTGAGTTACATCCTTGGTTATGTTATTCTCCAAGTGTGAATGGTGCTTTTTGTCTTCCCTGTGTTTTGTTTGGGGACAGGTTCCCGAAGAAAGCTCAGCGAATTAAAAATTTATTTGCTGAACCATTTAAATATTGGAATGTGCCACTCGTTGTTTTAAGAATCACACTGGCACCAAAGGTAGTTCTAAAGAATGCTTGCATGAAAATACATCAGCTATTTTTACATCTCTTCTTAGTCAATTGTCAGGAAAAAGCCAACCAATTGAGTTGATGATGAGTGAAAGTAGAAGAAAGACAATTTCAGAGAACAGGCAAAAGCTTATTCCTATTGTGGATACAATAATAACTTGTGGTCGTTTGGGGTTGTCTTTTCGAGGGCATCGTGATGATTCAAAATATCCTCCTCAGGTTGGAAGTTATTCTGAGGGGGGGTATTGGAAACTACATTGAGTTACTCAACATGAGGGTCCGTGCAGGTGATGTTAGTCTTGGAGAACATCTTAAGACCTGCCCAAAGAATGCTTCTTATATTTCCAAGACTACTCAGAATGAACTCATTAAATGTTGTGGTGAGGTAATAAGTGAAGAGGTTATTGCTGAGGTAAAACAAAATAAATTTTTTTCAATTCTTGCAGATGAAGCAGCAGATTGTTCAAATAAGGAGCAAATGTCTTTAGTTCTGCGTTTTGTTGATAGCGATTTGAACATAAGAGAAGATTTTATTAGGTTTTTACATTGTAAATGGGGACTAACTGGTGCAGATCTAGCAACTGTTATTTTAAAAGCATTAGCTGACCTTTCTTTAAATATTGAGGATTGTAGGGGTCAAGGTTATGATGGAGCTGGTGCTGTTGCTGGTCGTATTAATGGTCTTTCTGCACACATCTTGCGGCTTAACAGAAAAGCCATTTACACTCATTGTTATAGCCACAGATTAAATTTAATAATTTGTGATAGTTGTTCTGTACCATTAGTAATGATATTTTAGATGGTATAGAATTGATTCAGGCTCTTAAGAATTTAGCTGCAACAGCACGGAATCACAATGATCATTATCATGCCCAGTGGTATAATCAAGCTGTTTCTTTAGCTGAGAAAGTTGATGTTGAAGAATCTATGCCAAGAATAGCTCGCAGACAAACTACTAGAGATAATCCTCCTGCTACTAATGCTTCTGAGTATTTCAGGCTTACTATTACACTACCTGTTCTTGACCATCTAATTACTGATCTCAAGACCAGACTTGACTTCACTAGTGTTAATGCTATATATGGGTTAAGCATTGTGCCTAGCAAAATGATATCCATGATTGCTCAGGCTAACAATAGTAATGTAAGTTGGAAACAGACCTTTAAAAAGTTTTCTGATTTTTATGAGGATGATCTTCCTAACTCTCTTGCCTTGGATGCTGAGTTAAAATTGTGGCAGACATATTGGGTTGCCTACACAGGTTCACGTCCCAGGAGTGTTGTTACAACCCTAAAGGCTCTTACTTTTGATTCTTTTACTAACATTAAAGTTGCTCTTCGAATATTAGCTACTCTTCCTGTCACTTCCTGTGAGTGTGAGCGATCTTTTTCAGCCATGCGTAGGTTAAAGAACTATACAAGAAACACGATGGTTGAAGATCGTTTTAATGGCCTAGCATTGATGGAAATTCATCAAGAAATAAAGCCTTCTGTTCAGAAAGTTATTGACAAATTTGCAGCTGACAACAGAATAATTGAGTTGATTTGATTACTTTACATTTAAATAATTTAATTCCAAAAATCAATAAAATAATAATAATTATAATAATAAAAATTGATTACCTAACTATTGGATAGATCTTTCACATTGTTCTATGAAGCCTAGGCAACTGTGATATGTATATCTGATTCTGAGGTATGCAGTATATTAAAGATGTCTTTTTCGTTTTTTTAATCACTCATTTAGTTTCTATTTGTCATTATTTACCTATTTTTATTTAGTTTTTGTTTATAATCTTGGGGAGATAACCCACATTAAGTGGTGACCTAATTTTCTCTACTTATTTTTAATGTTGGGGAGATAACACATTAAGTCAGATGCTTTGTTGCATAGTTAATACATTAGTTTAGGTGATAGTTAATAGGTCAAGGGTTACTTAGATGTTAGCTTAATTAGAGGTTAAAGGGTTAATTTGGCCGGGATGATGTAGATGGTTGAGCAACTCTATGTCCATGAAATGTCCCATTATGGTCATCAATAAAAGCTTCTCTCAATCAGACATTGTCTGCTTGGGTTGATGTGCAAAAGGCGAGTATCTGGCGCCTGAAAACCAGACAGCTCAAAGGTACTTGGGTTGGGTGGTGGTTCATTTATTTGGGGTTAATTTGGCCGGGATGATGTAGAGGGTTGAGCACCTCTATGTCCATGAAATGTCCCATTATGGTCACTAATCAAAGCTTCCCTAACCAGACATTGTCTGCTTGGGTTGATGTGCAAAAGGCGAGTATCTGGCGCCTGAAAACCAGACAGCTCTGGGTAGGTGGGGCTCATCAGCCATGGAAGGCAGCCCACCTAGGAGAAGGAAAACTCTGATTTCAAACCTTTGGAGCTTCACTTGTGTGTTGGTCCGGCTGTCCATGTCGGATTCACTGACTGCAACAACATGTTACTGGTGTTTGATGTGTTTCCTAGGCATGCTGATGAGCTCTGATATAGAGCGAAACAGTCATCTTTTTTATGATATGTGACTACATAATTAAATCTCAGCTCAAATTGGACAAAAAAAAACCAACAAAATCTGAAAAATAATAAAATGTTTCTAAAAAACATGTTTGAAAACATGCTCAAAAGTGCCATCAGATCGCGGGAAATGCCATTTCCGAGACCCAGATTTGAAAAATTTTCCGGGGGAGTGTGCCCCTAGACCCCCCGACATGTGTGGACCCCGCCGTTTTGACTAAAGTATAAAAATTCCTAGATCCGCCCCTGCATATCACAACGCAATGTCGTCTTGGGGCATCTCTTGCTAAACCTCTTTTGCGGGGTTTAGCGGGAATTTTGTTTATGATTTTGCGAAGCATAATTTTGTTTTAGTCGTCTTGAAATTTGATGTTATAATTCATATTTCATGTCTGATATCTTAAAATTGTTGGACGTTAAAAAATTTAAAAACAATTTAAATATTGATACTGAGCACTGTCTAACCTATGTGAGTAAACAATGCACGTCGGACAAAGAAATTGTCATTACTATTCATGTGCAGTACGATTGCCTTCGTCACTGGTACGAAGCAACAGATTCCATGCAGCTATGTTAGCATCTTAAATGTTTTTCTAAATGCCAGAGTTGGTCTACTCGTGAAGGAAAATTGTGAGAGAACAGAGGACGTATAAGAAGATAATGTAGCGAAGTTATTAGCAAGTTTGTGGGTAAGAATGGAGCAAAATACCGAGAACTTACGCAGAAGGTGAGGAAAATAGGCGTGCAATCAGACGAGCTTGTCTCCATCACAGACCTAGAGGCACAGCTGAAGGAACAAAACACTAGAAATGAGGTGCTACGGAAGGAAAACAAAACACTGAAGAGACGCTGCGAACAGTTATTTGAAGAGATGGTTGAAGCACAGAGATTGAATGCGGTTGCTGATGAAAACCTGATGCAAACAAATATTGAAATTGGCAAACTAAGGACTGAAAACCAAAGTCTGCATTCTTATGTTGAGAAGCTTGGCCAGAACGTGAAATTTGTTAATAGTGGTGGGAAGCTGACAGAAGTAGGCGGACGTCATTAAAGAAGGAAATTAAAGGAACTCAAAAGCAATGTTAAGAGAGCATTATGGTTTTCTGATACGTTTGCATTGCAGTTAGAGGCTGGTAGCTTTACTGATCAGAAAGGTACAAATCATAGTATGTCATTTGCTGAGAAGAAGTGTTCCTATCAAGATTTATCTGAAGATGACCAGCAGAAAGTGAGGAACATACTGTTTGTATTGGACAAATTTTGCATAGGAGAATTTGCTTACCATGAATTGACAATGGTGTGCGAGGGTGACGATTTGCCTAAGTCGTACCTCATTAAGCAATGTAAGGAGACCTTAAACAAGATGTGCCATATAACAAGAACTCCTGGTGCGGAACAGGAATCAGTCATTCAAGGCCAGGTAATATTTCAACCAAATGCAATTACCCAACTCTTACTCAGCTATTCTTTCCATCCCCAGTTATGCATGTCTATTAGTTATTGTGGAAGTAGGTTGTATACACATTGTGTAGTTCCAGAAAATATCCATACCCCTCCCACGGAAAGAAAATAACCTGGTACTCCCAACCTCCTGGTTTTCCTAAACGACAAACAAATGTTGACCCACACACTGACTTCCCTCCCCCTTGCTTTTAAGAATTTCCAATTACCTTCCATGGGGGTTATGGGTAGTTTCTCGAACTACACATTAATCTATGAGGTTTACCTCTCACTTTTGTTCTTACAACCGATCCTCGCTTTGTGGCTACATGTTCTCTATCGCCAAAGCAAAGCTTAGTGGTGAGAACAAAAGTGTTACGTATATCCTATGTCTTATTGATGATTGCCCTTCAACTCAGCCACCAATCCTAATAGATTGATCTAAGCTTGATCTACATGTAGATCACTACTGTATTTGTCACTCTACTGGCAGTAATTGCATAATGTAATGATCATATTAGAATTTTGAAAGGTTAATAGACTAAGATTTGGTTTATCTTGTAGATATGCCAGGGGGAAGTGTCTGGTGATGGAGCAAAGATGTCAAGATTGACCAATTTTGTAGTCATCTCGTTCTCAGTATTGAATGACAAAAAGGATATGATGTCATCAAAAGGTATACTGAAAATTATTTGCAATTACAATATTTGCTGCTCTGTATAACCTGGGGCTCATAAACAGAATACTTATAAACATGGGGCTTATCAGCACATGGCAAATAAGCAGGAGGCTTATAAGCAGGGAGCTGATAAATTAAATTCTCTAGTATTATATCATATATTTTAATTATTTGTTATATAAACCCATTAACGGGCAAGGGTGCACTTTAACATTTTATTCTGCTAATGCCAGACAATTTCATTCACCAGAGTGGTGTGCTAAGATGCACCCTTGCCCATCAAAGGATTAATTATTTACCTTCTTACAGGGAACCACACAGAAATTATTGCGAAAATATCATTCTTTGTTTATCTCTGTATAAGGTCATGCGCCTATAAGTGGAAATTTATAAGTGGATTTTTGTGTTATTGCAAACATGTTGAAGTTATCTATTTTCCCTTTTTTGTCATAATGTTGCAGTTTCTCCTTCTCATTCTTGGAATGAAGTCTGCCACCTCCGACTGTGCTTGCATTTGGTGTAAAATCCATAAACTACATAGGTAAATATTTTCACTAAAGTGTCATAAAGTTCTGCTGATTTATGATGTTTCTGCAATTGTGCTCAACATCTTGTATTGATTTCTTAAGCAAGCAAATTTTATTTTAGATATGACATGTCAAAGACAAACGATTTTTACTGGGGAGATTTGGCAAGAACATTGGCCGATATCAAACAGTGTGCTACCAAGAACATGTATTCTTGTGAACATCAGCCCCTTCTACATATCCCACTGGAAAATGTGGTATTGGACGAACTCCACCTAATGCTACGTGTCACAAGTTTGTATATACATACATGCATGCATGCAGTAGTGAACAGAACATAATGAAGTACAACTGTATAAAAAACATTTATGTAGATAAAATACAATTTATATAGATAAGCTTACAAATAATCTTATTCTGGATGCTATTGAATGGGATAAGAAAGAGAATCTAAACAAGCCACCCATACAAAGGCAAAATAACCATCAGGACGATCTTCTCAAAGCCATCAGAAGTTGTGGAGTGACGTTCGACATCTGACAAACTACCTGACAAACTAGATGGTATAATCAAACCAGAAACCAGTGAGACAGTAGTTCAAATTTGGAAGGTAATTTTTAATTAGTACTAAAAAAAATATTAATTATTAAGTAATTCAGATACTGGTAATTAATATTGATTCTTCTTGTATTCACAGGGCTTTGACGCTGTTTACACAATACTTGGACAAGACATTTCGACTGTGGAACAGGTTATGGATTACTTTGTCAAGGTACACATAATTTATTACCCAGTTAATTCTGCCTACAGCTGAGTATGGTAAACCACCAAAACCACCTTTTAACCTTTCTATCTCATGCATTATTTTTATACAGGCTGTCTGCCAACTGAGTGAAGTTATATACTTCACTTGGTGGCAAAAGTATTGGCTTTGAAAAAACAAGAATCGCCCCCTACATGCATGTCATTCATGGTCTACCATGTTCCAAGGTTCATGGGAAAATACAAAGGCATAAAAAAATTTACAGGACAAGGTAATGAATACCGTTTTTCCCCGTCATTCCTGCATGAGACAGCATTTATTATTTTATTTTGGCCAGATAATTTTATGCAACACAGGGAAGCAGCTGGTTGAGGCCGGTCTTGGCAACAATGCGTTAACGTTTACCCCATTCCTGCCCAGGCCCACTCTCCTAAATAAAATTGTTTGGCATTAGCCAGAATAAAATATTAGAGGCTGTCTAAGGCAGGAATGTGTTAAAGAGATATCACATTCCTGCCTAGACTGACCTTGAAAATGGACAAGTGACTTCACCTTTTTGCATCTAAATGTCTAATTATAGTTTGTTAATCTCCAAATTCTCGGCAGTTCACAATTGCTATATTCAAAACACTGGCCACACAGCACTCCACGTTTTGTCTTAGGTAGGAATGGGTTAAACATGAAAAAACTGTTCTTTGTAGGAGTTGAGAAATTAAATGATTGTCGGAGGATTCATTTGCAAAGATCCAACAAGTGGGATTCCCTGAAAGATGCTTTGTTTGTTGGAAAGCGCATAGAGCACGTGTCAGAGTGTCAGAGGACTCTATGGCAATATGTGAAAGGCAATATGTGAAATATGTGAAAGGCAATATGTGAAAAGGAATGACGAGTATTGGGGAAGCGAAATAAAGAGCACACGGGCAAAGCGAAAACGGATATGTTGTGAACAACCTGTGGATGCTCATCAAAACCAAGAGCCTCTGGGCTTTGACCTTGAGAGTCTAAGTGGAGATGAAATTAAATTCAAGTTGCGGGAAATGGGTATACACACCAGATTAAGGTCCGTGAAGAAACTGAAAGAGCTTCTGAGAAATACCATAAATAATGGCAATATGTAATGCACTTTAGTTAAATGACATGAACGTTGTAAGATACTGTATATATTATGCTAATAGTAATCTCAGAAACGAAATACATATTTTAATATACTTTTATTTACATATATTTTGAAATAAAGCAATTAAGTAATAGATGCCTGTGAAATGTTATTGTCTGGGTTAGTGTAGTCTTGCAAAAAAAAACATTACTGTTGATGGTAGTGACTGATGTTTCAATGGCCTTAGCTGTGGTCATCCTCAAAGTCAAGTGGATGGCTTGAATCTGAGGATGACCAACAACTGAGCGTGTTGAAACATCAGCGACTATCACCAGCATTAACAGTCTTTCTCAAGACTATTTTGATACAGCTATTAAATTTACTTACCATACATTAATTTGAAGAATCTGATTTTAACTAAATCTGTTAGTTAAATTACATGGTCTTTTGACAATTGTTATAGAAATCTTTTCCATAGGGAAGCGCGAGGCTTGGCACAATTTACCATCTTTCTTGAAAAAATGCACCGGCGTCCATGATAAAACTGGCTTCACTTTAATTGGAAAATCAATTGCAAGTCCCTCACCATCTTCATTAAAGAAGTACCACCAATGAGCAGATAGATGTTTCAACCTTGCAAAATCATTTTTTTCAAACAAAAAATGTTCACGGTGGGCTGATGCAGTTTCTTTATTGTGGGTAACATATCTCCATATGTCTAATCCCTTCTTAACATAAATTGAAGATGACGACTGGCCTTTCAATGCAGTTAAAATGCCTGCAGTAAATGTTCTACTTGCCTCTTGCAGTCCCTGATCCGTGATATTCAACGGGAAAGCATAATTTCGACAAATATGTGCAGAACAGACAAATAGGATTACATTTAAGTTTATTAAATTAATTTCAGGGACAAACATTACAACATTACAAACATTACACAAACGAACATTAAATCGCATTTGAAGATATTGAAAATCTCCACTGCATACTAAGTGCCATGTTTAATGCGACTCACTTTAATCCCACTTGTCCGGTATGGTTCGTCACTCGGAGTAAACACCTAATATCATTATACCCGAGTTCACTGTCCCATAATAATTGTTCTAAATCTATATGTATAAAGACTAATGTCTAGATATTGAAGAGAAACTAGTATCTGTTTCAAAATATCAAATAACCCAAGTACCATCATTCGACCACCAGCTCCCAACTTGACCTGTAGCTCAGTCGGTAGAGCGTCGGACTAGTAAGCCGAAGGGCACGGGTTCGAATCCCAGCCGGGCCAAGTAGAGTTTTCTCTACTTGTCCGGTATGGTTCGTCACTCGGAGTAAACACCTAATATCATTATTCTCCACCCGAGTTCACTGTCCCATAATAATATATCTTTCAGGAATTAGTTATCTTATAATAAGTTGGGTACCCTGGTCCCAGAGGTCCTACGCCGCCCGCTCCTCCCCGAAATGCTGAAAGCGGCGAGAGAACCTCTGGTCAAACTGGCCGTTTCTTTGATCGCTCCGAGCCAATGAAGTCGCTAGGGTCAGATCTTGACCCCATTTTCTGATTGGCTAAGAAATCTGTTAGGGGGGTTTCGATTAAAAAAAATAATTACACAACTACAAGTCAAAGTTGGAGGCGTGAAGAAATATACTCCATCTTGTAAGGCGTTTGTAGCATCGTTATGTTAAAATCTCTGGAGCAAAATTGCAAAACAAAGCCGTAAAGGACAAGAACTAACAAAGCTGGTGCACATTTCCGGGTCGTACCTTGGTACACCGAGTTTGTAGTGCGTGAGAGGTATAAATATTATTTCAGTGCGTTGACTAAACTATTATTTCTCTTACTCAAGGAATATTTCTACGTTGCCATACGGATTGGGCGATCGAGTATTAAAATCTGAAAATTAATCTACCGCCGAACTATAATATATATATACCGGGAACGTCGTTCAGCAAGCTTTTCAATATTCTCTAGTGGGTTCGCCGTTATTTGTGTGAATTTATCGTTCATTGTCAATTTGTTGTTCGCTTTATTTGTGTGAATTTATTTTGCAGGTCCTGTATAATTTGGCTGCGGCGTATTTTCTCTCGTGTCATCACATGAAAAAGTTCAAAACGTCTGGTTATATCTTTACCCCCCAAAGCCCCCAAACACAACTCCGTTTTCGCAATTTTTCTGAATAGCAGCGGTATAGAAACTAAAGCGTCATGAGGAAAAAATTCTGCCCTATGGATAAGAATTTTCCTGTTATTGTAGCTTGCAAGTGATTTTGAAACGATCAAACGAATAAATAATTTGATCACTGAAGCGGTCGGGCGAGTCATTCAGCGCAACTAATAAGTTGTCTTGTCTTGTCTCGTGGGCTGTTGGTCTTTTTTTTCTTGCTCGACTGGTAAAACGGCCAAATTTCTAGACTTATAGTTTATTTCTCCTAGCCTGCACCTCAAACGTCCTTAATAAATAAAAATTTATATTAGTGGTGCAAAAAGTTTTAACCCCCCGGTCAAGTTAATTAGATTACTGCAACATGAAAGTGAGATTAGTAGCGTCTTCAACCAGAGGTTCTCTCGCCGCTTTCAGCATTTCTGGGGGGAGTGGGCGGCGTAGGACCTCTGGGACCAGGGTATAAGTCGGGTGACGTATCTCGTATAATCAGTTGTGACGTAACTCGTGAGGTTTTTACACGCAGGCAAAGCCGTTTCTATGAAGAGTTGAACAATTTGAGCACGATCGATTTCATTGGTGAGAGTAAGAAAAAACGTGGCAAATACTACGAGGTTGAGAGAATTATCTCCAGAAGAACCCGTAAGCGTAAAGTAAGTCGATTAAAACTACATTATCTGTTTGTTGTGTTCTGTCTTTGTACATCGCCAAAATCGTGCACTGTGTCTATAACTTACTGTACTCTGTCTCTGGCTAAATAGCGCCAATTTATATTAACTAGATAAATTGGGATTAATGAGAAGCTACATCTTAATATTCTCACGCAATAGCGCAGTTATGACATTTTCTGCGTTATGTCATTTTTATTGCTCTTAGCAATTTGGCAAAAACAAGGTATGAAAAAAGAAGCGCATGCACAAGTTATCTAATACGATTTAATCAAACCGGACATCCCAAGCTTATAAGCACTAAAAGCATGTCAAAAAACAAGATAGCTCACTCTGCTTTTGATCGCCTTCGTCAAAACATCTACTGTAGTCGAAGTTACCCTCTGTTCAACAACCTCCCATTCAAAGACTGCCTCGTACAAATCGTCAATCTCTACGTAGTCCATGTTTAACGTTTACTTTATGCCACAACCATCATCCTTCGACTAAAAGCCTCTAGGACTAGGAACAAAGGCTCTGGTATGAAACCACAAGGCCCATCACGGAAAGCTATTTGTAAATATGTTCCTTGCTTTCCCGTCCCAACAAGTACTTTGTGTCTTTACACCGCTTGAGGTTTTGAAACTTTACCAGTCGACAGAAACTCAAGTCGATCACAAATATATGTATGCCAACTGAAAAATATATACATATTTGTATCAGGCGATCATACAACTGTTTGAAATCCTTAATATATACTTTAATAGTTCTCGACGAATATGTTATTCTCCGACGCTGAACAATTGACTGACCGTCATTTTATTATCGAGTATCAATTTAACCACGGGCCCACAACTACAACGAAGCAAACAAAACCAGACTGAAAAGCTGTTTCCCACAATTTAAGTGTCCAGCAGACAAAACTCAACTTTAACTCGTTATGATCATATTACGCACTTGAATCCGCCAGCACACATTCTTCCAATCAACAAAAACCTAGTAGCTTCAGTTATATAAGAGACATACGGTAATGTGGACTGCCGCCTGTTGTTTGACATCGAGTTCGGCGTTCAAGACATGATGCGGATAGGTGCCTTGCCGCTTTAAAACTAACAAAAAAATAAATAACGATTTTTCCCGCGTGCGCCTTATATATAATACGTATACCTTGGCGATTTATGACAATGTATATTGTTGAAGAAATTATGGAACATGTTTCGGCCCACAAAATCCTATTGTTTCTTTGCGTGTTTTTCTTTTGTTTTGTTTTGTTCTGCTTTGCTTGTTCTTTTTGTTTCTATACCAATATTAGATGAAAGTGTTGGTAAACCACAGAACCAAAACCAATGAAAGCCTAGACGGAAAGCATGGCGAACGACCCCTCATTGGTCTACACTCAGATTGGTACAATTATCCAACTTCCTGTATGTCAGTTGGATACCTTCCGTTAAATTAGTTCATAACCGCAGTTGACGCAAAACACACGGCGTTTTTCAGTCTCGTATTCTATTTTTCTCCTAACATCGTCGATTCCCTTCCGACCTAACCTGCGATCAAGCCAGTTGTAAACTATGGCCTGATACAAATGTCGTTAAAAGTTCGTGCAGTACTTCCAGATTTTGGAAGTAGTCCTGATTGGCTATTGCAACAAAGGACTCGATTTGATAAGGTTTAATTGGCTAGCGCGCAACATCAACGGAAATTAAGTAATTAACTGATTCGAAAATCGAAAGTTCTTCGTGGGAATTGCCGAGAAGCCGCTCAGGCTCCGACTAGAAAGTTTGTGTTTTCTCAAATTTACCGTTAGCGTTTTTGCCATTTTCATGGACAAGAGCGATAAAAGAAGCTGAAGAAGGAACCTCCGCGTTTTGCCCGTAATACTATGCGTGAAGGAAGAGCAAGAACTGTGCAATGTGTATTGAAAGCCAG